>JAJVSH010000052.1:1045824-1138910 GCA_021460005.1 Tetramorium alpestre
TATATATGTATAATAATTCTGTAAAATTAATATTGAATTATCCCAAAACTGTGGTTAAAAATACATATAATGCAATACTCAATGTATAACATATTAAGAAGTTATTAAATAGATTCTCTCTATATCAGGCGAGATCGATATTTTCAAAATTGATTCACAGAATGTTGAACGTAATTTATTTCGGCGAAACTACATTTTTCGGAATTGCATTCTCGATAATTCAACTTCTGCTCATGAAGATTTCCGGTGCATCGATTCTGGAACCCATCAAATCGAATGTAACACGACTGGCAGCTCCGAGATTGAATTAGCAGTCCCAATTAGGAATCTATTTTTATCGACAAGAGCGAGTTGCTATCTGCGCTATCCCTACCTACGTTACGCTATGTTGTAGTGAGGCGCAGAAACGCAAATTTTACAACGTGTTCTCGTCGTGTCGTACAGATCGAGTGGGCGTAACAGCTATGTCGTGTTAATTAGGAGCCGGTACGTTCTCGTACCCAAACATCGCTAGCGAGCGGTAATTTCACTTTGGTCGTTTGCCGAGTCGCCTATCTTCGCCGTTATAAACGTATATCAAACACCATGCCATCAAATGCCGTGCAAAATTATTGACAATTTCAATTACGCTCCATCTAATTATACTTATTTAGAGCAACTAGTCATTAACCTTTCTACAAAAAGATAAAAATCACACATCACGAAATTATTTCTAATAACTGATCGTGTGACCTATATAATTTATGACTAATCTTGAGAAACTGCTATAGAAAGAAAATTACACAATGAAATTCTTTATCAAAAGTACATCGGCATAAATTAAGCGACACGTTTTTTTTATTTCCATAAAATATAACAAGAAAAAAAAAAGATTTCTTTCAGTCCTTTCCGAGCGTAAAAATATAAGTCTACAAGTATGTTTTGATCGTTTAATTGCATATGCATAACTTTAGAGATTTATTTAAAATTTATTCTAGAGTTGTTTTGTTTAATCCTAGAAGAAATATAGAAAGCTGTGATAGTGACCGTTGCTGCTTGCAGATCGATATGCGGAAAATTTGCATCAACGCGACGTGTGCCGCGACTAGTTAGATACCGGTTACGTTACGTTGGTTACATATGCGTTTTATGGGGTTAACAAGTTACACAAGTGAATTGTTCGCCAGTACGGCGTCGCGTTAAATTATTCCACGGCGCCCTGCTGCTATTATTCCTAAGCCAGTTAATCCAGCATCCATTTCGTCAGGACCATTGCATTCTCTGACTTTTTCACCCCCACCAAACCAAAGTAAATTTCTGCGTTTGAAACAAGAAAAAAAATAAAAAATAAAAAAAAACTACGGCGTTTTCATGAGATTTTCTTCGTTAACGAAATGGTGTAATTGTTATCATGATGTAAAAAGCATGGAAATTAAAACATTTAGTAAATCAGAAACATCGTTTGATAAAAAAAAAGATATTTTTTCATGCACAGAGCAGGAAATGTAAAGAATAGAATTATAACATCTAATTAATCAACATGCGAAATGTTCCTGAAACACTCGGGCGAATTTTGTACTCTTCGACAGACCGAAACCGGTCATTCTATAAATCGAACTGCCAAATAATACGCGATAATTGCAAACTGTGATCCAACTCGCACGTCATACTCCGCCGGCCGACTAGAAAATTGCATTAGGCAAGATTGTGTGTCTCACCGTTAATACAACTGCATTATTCGCGTTGGCCGCGATAGGGATGCATGACGCCCGCGTCGAAAATACGGTTTTGCAGGCCCGGCCGAACTTTTCGGCCGTTTCCGTTCGGAACGTAAACGCGTCAAACGCGAATGAAAACAAACGGGATACGACGGAATGGAGCGGCGCGCATCGAAACGATTGCCCGTGTACTTCCGGTCGGTTGCTCGCTCGATTACAGCGAAATGCCACTGTATTGTAACGCGCGCGTTGCATTGTAACGGGCTATACACCGTGGCATATACGCGTACTCGTATACCGTGGGGCATTTACGCGTCGCCGAAGGTCGTCGTGGCGCACAGTACGGGCGTTAGGTGAATCGCGTGCGCGGACGACAATGTCGTGTTAATTACTCTACAGCCCGCTTCGTCGCCTTCCAACACGAGGAGGAGCCCCACGACGGTCTCCGCTTCGAAACCCGTTAATCCGTCCGCCCATTGTTCCCGGCGGCGCGCGTTCGCCGGCATTCGAGCACCCTGCTAATCCGCGAAAGTCGCGAACAAGGACGCCGGTCCGAGGACCGACAGCGAAGGGAGAATGGGGGAGAGTGGGAGCGACTGCGAAATGCTCGCACCTCGGTCGACATTAACCCTCGACTACTCACGACCAGCCTGGTTAACCATGCTCAAATTGGGGCGGCTTTCGCAAGGGATGATAACGCCTAAAAGCGACGGCTCTTAAACTAATACTTTCATACCATTTCGATGGTGATTTATCTTTGTAGGACATCTTTTTCACTGGGAATTATACGAACGATTTGAAGCACGGTCTTTGAAGTCAATTTCTTCTCAGTGAAAATATTAAATATGGATGTAATAATATACTTAATAGGATTAAAATAATATGATGAGAGATGAATATTAAATTAAAGCTGATTACATAAAAAAAATTACACAAGACAGTCTATTGTATTTGCAGTCAAGCGATCTGAAGCATCTTTTAAAAATTTAGCAAAACCGAATTAAATTATTTTATTTAATTGAGTAAATAAAAATCCGAGCAAATAAATAGGGCATGCAATTTATCAATAAAAATTCATTAAAATTGAATACCGATAATTGATTATTCTCAATTTAGGATTAATTTTCTCAAGTTTTCAAGGGATTAGGCCACTGCTACGCCGAAGCCTCTCCAATTGTTAAAGATTAATGACGCGTATGTCTTGATGCGAGAAGGACGAAGGATAGGAAGGAAGGGAAATCGTTAAACGCGGTGTTACAAGATAAGCTCGACAGGCACGGATGTACCAAACTCGGCTATAAATTCAACGAACCATTAATTTTCGGTGCCTTCACGCTCGAATATGCCTCGAATCTGGAATGTAAATCTCGACAATTTCTGTCTTCGCGGATCTCCCACGGACTTTTTGCGCGCACGGTCGTTCCGTGCGCGCGCGCGCGCGCGCGCGCGCGTGTGTGTGTGTGTGTGTGTGTGTGTGTGTGTGCGTGTAACTGTCTGTCTGCGAAAAGTGCGGCGTATATACTTTCTGGGCACGTATCCGCGGTACGACGACGCGCGGAATGATAATATGGCTTGCATATAATGTTTCGATCTCGCCTGAGGGAAATAACGTGAAATATTTCCGATTACCGGTGTCGCCCTTTACAGCACTTTATCGTGCTATATCGACTTTTAATCCCCGAAAGCGCCGGAATTGTACGTCGTGAATACGACGCGACGTTACCCGCGTCGTCCGTGTCGAGTTCGTAATTGGATATGGAATTTCGAAGCAGTCAAAATTATTCAGACCTTGGCATCGAAAATAACAAGCAGAAAATTTTGTTTCGACAAAATACGAATGTGTGCGTAGCCAGCGATCGCTTCATTGTTTAATTACATTTAATTTGGGCGTCAATCAAACTTCCACTTCGCAATTATTAACGAGGATTCCAAGGATTCCAAGTATCATAAAGGAACAATCACGAACTTGTAAGAATCTCTTTCATCGACGATAATTTTAACGTTCTTCCGATGCGTAACTGCGGCGCATCGCGATCGAAAGTTTTCGAAGCACGACGGGACTTTGGTCGGCACTTAAGATAGGAAGTCAAGAAGGCGGAGGCGGAGTTACCAGCGAAAGAAATCTTTTTCCGACGGAGATGGCCCGCGGGAAATTATTTACTACCTTCATTTATCGGATAATGACACTCGCCGTCTTCCCGGCTGGAACTTTCACCGTTTGCGCGCGATACGGCCTTCACGATGACAAAAGAAAGCAATACTTTTCCCGATACATGACCGATAAATCATTCCGTATCCGAGGCCTGACATTAAACGATCACCTGTTCCGGGGATGTAGCGATTAGCAAAGTCCCCGTAGATTGCATACTGTACAGTTTTATCGGGTTACCTATCATTCGCATCGCTATTCTACAATGCATTATCATCGGCGCTGCAATATTTTCTTAAGATGTAATCATTAATCTATCATCTTTCTCTTCTTTTATGTCGCCTTCATCTACATAAAATTAAATCTATAGAAAAAAATCTTGTTGCTCGTTAAATACAGAAATTTTTCGATCGTTTTGACTAAATGATATGAAAGAAGAGTCTGTCGAGCGTGGTTCTCCGGCTATAAAGAATATTCATACGTCGCTCGCGTATTGCGTTTTTCTTTCCGGAAGGTTTTTCTAGATTTGACATTTCCTTTGAAAACATCGAGTGGAGGCCGACCGGTAACGACGAAAGGTATATCTGCTGCACCTGCAGCATAACGGTTCCGCAGAGTTCGCAGATTTAATAAAACGTCGACAAAAGTTCCATGTCGGCGCCGGTACGAGTATTGATACACCAAGTATGACTCGTCCCCGTCATAACGTGTACGTGTACGCCATGTGGCTCGTAAATTTTAGGCGAGCATCTTTGATCGTACCAGTATCGCGCGCTCTACCGCTTAACCCATCCATTCGATATTGGTTTAACAACAAAGGCAATAAAGATTTATCGGCAGAAAAATTTTCTAAACTCGGGGAGAAAAATTTTCTAGATAAATACACAATAAAATATAATTCTGGTTAAGGGATGTCAAGGAAAAAATAGAGGTTGCGCGAATAAAAAACTTATACGCTCTAAATTGTGACAGATCTAGGAGTGACAGATACGAAATGAAAAATACAGTAGATTCCTTAATCGAGATATCGCACATCGGGATTAATTTTATTCCACTTAAGTGGTTATTCAAATAATGTGAGATTTTATGCAAGAAGGTAAAACTTGGCCAAGTTTTAAAAAGAAGTTAAAAGAAATAAACCACCATTTATTGAACAATATAAGTATGTGTGCAAATTACTTTACAAATATAATGTACAAAAACTATGTACAAATTTAAGAAAATGTACGAAATTTAACTTATACATATTTGTGTTCTTCAATATTTGTCCCAAATAAATGATTGTTCCAATTAACTAATACCCCAATTGATCAGAATCTATAATTGTACAATATAAAAAAGTTGGCGAAGTACAATTATCTATATCCTTAATCATTTGCCATGAGAATGATACAACGAAAAATTTGGAAATAAACTGAAGAAACAATGCAGATTCACGTCACTTATTCACTTTTAATGAGATTTTCAAAACCTGCGCTTCTGACAAAATAAATGGTTCATGTATACTCGCGAAAATTCAGTTTTCTATTCTATTCGAATCTCGAGGATAATAACTTCATGGAAACTTCAATTAATGTCGCTGCTGTACATGTGAACGAAGACCGACAAATACCTCTTTTCGTCTGCGGACAAGTGCCGACAACTGAATTATTTCTATCCGTTCACGTCGACCGAAAGCCGACGCCTAAATCGACGTCAGCGACGGAGGGAGCGACGGATTCACCGGGACAATGTTAAAGGGATCCGGGCTAAAAAAGAAGAGCTTTCGCTCTTCAGCGGAAGAATTACTGTCCGCTTGTAAATTATATACCGAGTGAAAGTTCGCGCGCGGACTTGTCGCCACGATCCCGACGCCAAGTGTTACATTCAAAGTACAAACTACGGCGTAAGTGGCATCGATTTAACATACTAAAAAATTCAAACGGATTATTCGCACTAATTATTCGTCGACAGCGTCTGGAGATTCAAGCGCCGGAATCACTTGGAAGAATACTCGGTCGAGTCGTTTTGTACCGAGAAATCGTATTATCAAATCAGTGTTTGAATCGTTTCTGTATAATTTTTTACAAATATCTTGTTTATGAAAAGAAACTTCGAGAGAAGATATTCGTCATGTTTCTGAAAAGCTTGACGCCTCGATTTTCGATCTCGTTGGAGACGGGACACACGAATCCAGGCAGACAATCCGGCGGAGCGAATTATCGTTCCCATTTCCGGGCCCGTACGTTACAGCGCGGCCGGGCAGTATTAAATATGCGAGTACACAGCGGTGCGCGCCACAAAGGCGAATCATATTTCACGACTTAATTCGAGGGAACTTATCTCGCGACGGCGAGAGATTAGCTTTAATGGAATCGAATAAATTCTCGCTTTTCTCTCGCGCGCCTCGCGGCCGGCGTTTCGCGCGCGCGGAATGCGGAAGAGCTGCCCGCGTCATTCCGCTCAGCGTCTCCCTAATGCCGCGCACCAGTTTGTGAATTATCGCGATCGTTAAAATGCACGGTACCCGAAGCAGCCGGCCGTTCTTATTCCGTGTAGGAGACGTTCGCGACATTCTCGCTGTCGTCATAGCGCCAGAATGGCCAGGACAGTTGTAATTCGCGTCGTATAAATGATGATCGATCTTGCTCGAAAGATATTTTTTGCGTAATTACATTACATGCCATATTTTTTAATATAAGGCTTTGCTAATTGTATTTAAATATTACTGTCGCTGAGTGATATCACTCTATACTAAGCATTAATATAAAAACTATGATTGATCATGACGAATCCGAGTGGAGAAGGCAGTTTCAATGGCTTTCAATTTTGGACAAATAAAAATTTGATCATAGAAATGTGATGACGAGGTGCCACTCATGACATTGATATTGACATGACGTTGACACGACGCATAGCGTGAATCGACTTTAATACTTTGATATGAACTGTCAACACCACGAAATCTACGATGGTGTTCTCTTGGAAAATTCAATGTACAGAATGAAAAAGATACATATATATATAAATTAAGATTCGATTTCGAATAATTTTCGAAAAATTTTCTTCAAGTTAAGTATATTTATTAATTCAAATAACTACTTTTATCTCAGACTTGCTTTTGTGTTTTTTTATCTTTTTCAAAACTCTATATATTCTATATATTAAGTAAATTTGATATGCCCTGTAAATAAATGTAAGATCGTACTCTCTAAATCTGACGCAGTGAATAGTCACTGTTGGCCAGTGAAAAGTATGCCACTGACATTTTATTTCACTGAAATTCACTGAAAGGCCAACAGTGACTATTCACTGCGTCAGATTTAGAGAGTATCGTGATAATAAAGTTCGGTTATTTGAAATCCAATACTCAATTTCGCTGGCTATTTCTCCTCCGAATTTCCGCCTAACCGCATATCATTTACTCTGTATTATCGCTCGTATCAGCAACATCGACAAATTTAGTATCCTTCTATGTGATCCGCTGGAATTGATCTCGACGGGCTCGTCGCACCCGAAAACGATCTTTCGGAAGTTTCGCGAGATGTTCTACGGGACGCGGATATCGCGTGAGATATTTCCTACGAATGTCTGCTGCGTCTTGATTAATGCTCGCGTCTTAACCCTTTATTACAAGCTTGTCAGCTGAAACCGGTGGAGAAGAGAAAGAGAGAGGGGGGAGGAGGGGCGAAAAAGGGAGAGAGAGAGAGAGAAAGAGCGAAAGCAGTAACGGGATCAAAACTACTCCCAGCCGTCGGAAGCAACGATGACGAATGCTTTTCCTGGCGCGGACTCCCGAGCGAGGCAGAACAGAAGGTGCCGCGATTCTTCCTCGTTTCGCTTCCAAGGGTCCGCCCGGTGTCTATACGTGACAACGGAGCTTCGACATTCTCGGAATGACCCTTGGGAAATTAATGAGTCGCAAATTCAATGTCAATTTGCGCCGGGAAAGCGTCTCCGCGCTCGATGAGAGAATTCTTCCGCGAATCGAATTATTTCTGGAAGAGATTTGAAGATCTATTCCGAGAAATTCTCCCTCTAAGATTTATTCTTGGAAAAGAAAAAAAATTTTTTCTAATTCCGGCAATACTTCGTATTGGTTTCGATATCTTCGGAAGTGTCAAATTCTAATGTCGATACACTCTCATGTATTTAGATAAAAGATGACTCTGTTCATGCGAGTAGCAGAATAATTAAGAGATTAATGCTTTGGGAAGAAAATGCAGGCAAAAGATTAAAAACACTTTTCCAACTTTCTTCCTAAAACATACACATGTGCGCGCACGCAAACGCACACACACACACACACACACACACACACGCGCAAGAAAGGATTAAAAGTTGCAGGAGCAAGGTATGCAAGAGCGGGATTTCCATATAATAGGAGTTTAATAGTGTTTTGTCCCCCTAAATGTATATTAACGTATATTCACGCGAACGGAGATACTTTTTTCCTCTCATGTTAATCACTCGCGAAAAACACAAGTGAAAAGATCAAGGGCATAACAAACGAGAATTGTTACAAGAGATAAATGAAAAAAAAAAGGAGAGAAAACTCGTCGTCATTACGTGTCACTCATCAACTGTGCTGAACGTAAAAATTCTGGAACGGAAACAGCAAGAAAAAACGGTAATTAGCGCACGTCACTTACATGAACAGTACGTTCCCGCGTGAGAGCGGGAACCTTTATTTTCCCGTTTCGGCCTTGGAAGCGTAGCTTCGTGTCAGAAGGTAGAATTAATGTTGGAAAATGAGGTATTACCTTGGTAATAAGGCCGGGTACCCGGCCCAGTCGTAAATCGATTCCGCGATAGCGTGCGATAACCCGCGCGCACAATTTTAGCCCCCTACGCCCCGAGGAATTTATCCTCCTCGGGGATAATACCGGGGCGCATCATTTTAATGAAGAGCCACGAGCACTGCCGCCTCGAACTCCATTTTTTCGTCGACCGAGAAAACCGATGCTAATAGCCGTGGCTGTTCCACGCGGAGCCGCTGAGCGAAACGCGGACTGCCGCGAACTAATTAGTGGCACACTTCGGAAGCCCGATGAAATTTTCCGAACGACGATCTTCCCCAGAGACGGATAACGTTACTCGTTTAGACTCGGAGAGAATAGGTTGCAAATGATTAAATGGCATTTTCATTAGTGTCGCGGTTCTCTTTCTCCGTCCATGAGACATTTTTTTTCTCTCGAATGAAAAAAGAATCATTGGAAAAAGAAAATTTATAATAAACCGAGCGCCAGCATTTTCTCTTTCTCTCTCTCTCTCTCTCTCTCTCTCTCTCTCGCCGATCGATAAGGCACTATCACCACGCCGAAATTTAATCCCAACGAGCTCTCTCTCTCTTCTTCCCTCTTTTCTCTCTCGCGTACCATCGCGACGAAAAGGCGAATCGCCTTCCTCGCAGCAGACTTTTATGAAGACACGTCTTGCGGGTTTCCTATTCCTCGCCTTTCTCGCAGCAGCATTTTTCACGCGAGTCGGCCGCTTCGCACCAAAGGTCGGATGCGACGTACGTCACGGGAAATTTTCACCCATGCAATTCCTGCAGCTCGTAAATTCCCCGTCCGCTTCACTTTGCTCCGCGGAGACGCGGTTAAGGTGGATGCACGTGTGAGTGCACAAAAGTATTAAGCCGTAACGAACCTGGCACTTTCCTCTCTATCGAGTGGAGAGACCGTCGGAAACCGCCAACCGCCTCTTCGCGCCGTGCTTTTCGCATTAAACGTGGTTAGACGAAATTTTGCTAGAAACAATAATTACGTTGCGCTACCGTTTTAAGCACGAAAATGAGTTAAATAAAACGGCGCGAGTACACAAAAGCTCGGAACATTTGGAAAAATAGTTGCTCGCTAACAATCGTAGCAAAACGTTTCAATTTAAACTTCATTTCGCTCGGACTAATATATTTTCGGTAAATACATCGTTAATTTGATTTTTACCCTCAAGCGCCTCGAATATACAGACTCGAATTATACAGCAATGTAAAAACAATTTTGCTCCTGCCTTTCGCCAAGAGCGTTTGCTTTACTTTTGCTAGACCCATTACGCAGACATAGTTGAATCGAGTTACGGTACTCAGACCCGATACAAATTAAATGCGACGTATATAACGAAGCGAATTTCACCGGCGAGGATTTGCGCAACGATACAATGCGACGATTCCGAGAGAGAGAGAACTGTACTATTTCCACGTCATTGGGTTCCGCGATTGTCTCTTGCTCGCTACGACGATATTTCAAGACAGCTGAAATTGTTCTTGCCGGGGCGGTTGCCGTTGTATCGTGGCATGCGAACAGCGGCAGTTCGGAGCCGAGATTCCCGAAACTCTCTTGTCGGCATTTCGACCTCATAAGCGAAATACTTTGCCCTGCGTTTGAACTTGTCGCTTTCGCCTCGGTCTCATTGAACGCGGCACGTCGATGCGACATCCGATGAGGGAGAGGCATTTCTGGCTAAATAGATAGCTGGCGAATTACGAAGAACCGTCAAGATTGTCACCGAATAAACGCAAACAGTAAAAGCTCGTCGCGCCGGCTTCGATCGGCTTCGATTTCCTGCGTCTCGATTTAGCGCGCGCGAGCGAGTCGCGGCGATTAATTTGCCGTCAGATCTCATGAAATGCAATATTTAGATAGAGCACGTCTATATTTCCGATGTAGCGTTGCCAGAAAGCGAGATTACTTTGTAAAGCCCGGCTGATATGTCGATACTCCTGCAAAACGTACCAGCCTCCCCCTCTCTCGCATGTAATATCCGTATCTACATGTATGTACACGTCGGGGGGAGGGGGGGGGGAAAGCAAAGGGGTGAGCTTCACGTAAAATATTGAAGCGAGAGAAGAAACCTTCATGAAAATTGGCTCAGTCTATTCCCATCTTCGTTAATTGACGTCCGATAATTAGAGATTCTCTAACCGCACGCTGCCGCTCGCGATTTCTCGTGCGATCCGGCAAACAGAGTG
Source organism: Tetramorium alpestre (assembly GCA_021460005.1). Lineage (NCBI taxonomy): Eukaryota > Metazoa > Arthropoda > Insecta > Hymenoptera > Formicidae > Tetramorium > Tetramorium alpestre. Next base: position 1,056,620 of record JAJVSH010000052.1, read on the forward strand.
GAACTCCTTCGCAAATCGGTTTGAGCGTATAAATCTTTATCCAGACACGACGTTTCCATGTTGTACGATCGCGCAGCTACGGTACCACGGTTCTGCTTACAAGTACGTAGCAGATGTTTGCCGGCGCCGAGACAGCCAATATACGGCGCTCTCGTGTGCTCCTCGTACACTTGTACGTAGTTACGTTCATAAACGAAATACCGCCTTCTGTGTGGGCGAGTCCCGTGTTTAATCTCCAAATACGCACGCGCGCGTCGTTTAATCCCCAAAAGCCTCGAGACAGAAAGACTTCAATTTCTGTAATATTGCGGAGGACCCGGTAGCACAAAACCCACACGAAATGAAAGAATGAGGTCTACTTGAATAAAACAGACGAGTTAGAGAGAAAAAGAGAGGGGGAGAAAGATGACGATTCATTGCTGATTACGCGACGGTGGAGACAATAACGTTCTCAAAGCAGACGGGAATTCTACGTGACTCGAGAATGCGGATTCATTCAAAAATTCATGAACACCCCGTGCGACGCATTCGACGAACCGTGGATCCTAGTAAACTCGCCCTGGTCTCTTCAAAGACTGGTAATCGATTTTCTCATGCGGCATTCGACTCGAACTACCACGAAACAGCGGCACTGACGATAGCCGAGGAGAAGGGAGAAAGGGAGGGAGCAACAAAGAGAGACAGCAAGAAAAGAGAGGAAAAGAACCGAGACGGACGAAGGGATAATCGAAGGCGGGTAAAAGGGGGCGCAGCCTCCATTTGTCATTCCGCTGATGGCATGTCTGGAGAAAATCGCGAAATAGGTCCGAGCCGATCGTGTTCGAATTCCCCGCGGGACTCTCGTCCCGAAAAGCTCAGCGCTTTCGAGCTGACTATCCGCTCCTCCTCCCCTCCCCCCCTCCATCTCTTGCTGGCCCTCTCCTCTTTCGCCCGTTGCAAAAGTTGGCATGCCATTTTTTTCATCCTGGTGTGTTCGCCTCTCGAGAGTATTCACCCTCAGTGGCCTAAACGATACTTCCCTTCTTATTGCGGTAAAATAGCTTCCGTTCGAAACTCAACGTCCGATTTTTGAGATTAAACTCCAAGATCGAAACGTAATATAATGTGAAAGAAATAATAAACGTGAAAGAAATATATAACAGATACACTAATTACCGTGACAATAATTAATAATAACCAAATTATTAAATAATAACTATCGAAAAATAAAATATTGGATTGATCATACGCGTACAAATTTCATTGTCATGGTTAGCCCGAAAGCAATTACATGATTGACACGATAAGAAACCCATTCAATTTTCTCTCTACGCCAACTATTTCCGATGTAACGTAACCGAATGGGAAAGCAAAAATCCGTAGCAAACGATTGTGTTCTTTAAAGAGTTGATTGCGTTTCTCGCGATGCCCAACGGCAGTTTCCGACATTGCTCGTACGTGTCTTCCGCAGTCTTTTCGCTTCGGTTTCTCTATTTCTTCCGTTCCTAATCCCCCCGCACTGAAATTGCACGTTATTCCTGTTTTTTTTTTTTAGAAATGTAGCCCGAAAAAAATCGGACCTCGATTGATACACGAAAAATGTACATCAATAATTAAATAGCAGTGTACCGCACATCAAAATAAAACATTAATTTTTTAAAAACTAACGAAATCCAAATGTCAAAGGAAAAGCAAATTTCATTGATATCAGTCTTTATATATAGAAAAAATATATATGAACGGAATATTTATTCTAAATTATCTTATTTAAATTCGACGTTTTAGTTAACCGATTTCAGTTTGTATTCAACTAATTAAACTAAAAGTCACTTAATATCATTAACAACAAATAAATTGAGGTCTCACAGGCTCGATTAGCCGTTAATGTAATTGTAACTCTGATTAAGTGTGCACGCGAGATGTATCACGCGCCGCAATAAAACGACGAATTAAAGTTTCAATCGCGCGCGTCCTCGTCGAAAATCAATAACCGGTACCGATCAGAAGCATTTTTTCTCCAGTCAATAAAAGGACTCAGAGATTCGCATTCTGCCCGACGCCGCTGCTATTCATTCTCCATAAACTCTGCCTGGTAGATTTCCGCTTCACCCCTGGCGTCTGATCCGCCAGTTAAGTTTTATGGTAACGCACGTGGGGGAGAAACGAAGTCCGCGCGGCGCGGCGCGGCGTCGCGTCGGAACGGGCCCACCTCAGTCAAATCGATGAGGAAAATAAAATGAGCAAATGTTCCAAGTGCATTCCCTTTATTGCCCCTTCTATCGGCACTTTCGTAAATCCTTACCCCATCCCCTTCGGCATACTAAAGTCGCTGTCGCCGCCTTTACGGGCTCGCGGACGGACTTTACCCAAGTGCCAGAAGAGTAATGCTTTCGTGCTCAACCTGGGAAATACATTCGATAAGGGGAGAGGACGGAGAAAGGAGCGGAACGGTCGTGTAAGCCTGCGCCTGAGATTGATGCTACCGTTAATGCTATTATTTATCGTATAAAACTCGCTAAAACTGCGAGCTCACATCATAACGGTCTTCTTCAACTTCGTGCTGTTGCTATGGAGTTCTCTTCGTGCTAAACCCATTCCCGTAGCGTGACCGCGTAACGCCGATAATTAAATCCGAAAATTGACGAGTGTCAATTGCGAAAAGTGGAAAGTTACATGGACGTGTCCGGGTAACTACGTTGCTCCGCTCTCATTAGGGAATGACAGCCGCAGCGGAGTTTCCGATCCGATTTAAAAAAAAGAGGGAGAGAGAGAGAGAGAGAGAAGGAAAAAAGCGCGGATCGCGCTTTTCTCGCTCGGAAACGACCGCGCAGCTGTCGTATAATGAAAAGACCCAAGGAACTAGGCCAGATTTCCGGGCGTGTGTGTCATTCAAAACGCGGCGAAAATAAGCGGGTTCGTCGCAAGCATTTCTACGGTATTCTCGCGCTCTCAAAATCGAATCACGCTCGCGCTGCCGTAATTATTTATCGCATTTGCAAAATCGAGGATCGCTTGATAATAAATCGTTGCGTTAAAACGAATGAACATTGTAGTAAATTCTAAGTTATAAAAACAAGCGCTATATATCAAAAGTATGAATAATCAACGCTGAAAAATCACATACCGATCGCTCGAATAACAACTCGCGCCGGCAGAGGTTTATAATTTAAAAGAATTGCCCGTAGAGAATGCAAATTGAAATTAATAGACGCGGCATTAAACGGGTACGATCTTTGTCGCGAGGCAAGCGATTCAGAGTGGCTTCATGCTGAGTTTATATTCGGTATCCGTGACATTAAGGATAAGTTAGTAACGCGCGCAAACTTTATTCCAGCGAGGTTTCTTACATTTTCGAAGGCGCTCGCTTAATCACAACGGAATTACGTAAAGAGGATGAAACTCTTAGGGTAAGAACTGCGACAGCTGCGCGAATAACTTCCGTCAGCCTGTTGCACGCCTTGCACCCTGGCCGAGACAGCAGAAAAAAGGATCGATACCCCCCTGTCGACAAGGTGATAGAAATTTCAGAGGCCCTCGACCGTAACTCGATATTTCTTATCACGGTTGCAAACTTCATCTTAAATAATCTATGATAAAGTAGGCTTGCACTGCCCGAACCAGAATTGCCATCTATAAAAATCTATCTAGAAGTCAGTCGTATACACCCACAGTAACGACAATATCAATTATCAAACGTTCAACGCTTTAAATGTGAGAGTGATACTTGCTAAATGAGAGAGAGTTAATTGCTAAAATGCTAATACATGTTATATTAATATTGTTTATGTGTAATTATTATATATTTAATTGTATGTTATATTTAATATATGTATAATCATATAAATGTAACATTATATTATATTATACATATATTAATAAGAAATACAATTATAATTATCATATCTTCGATTTATTATTTTATTCGATTTATTTATATTATATCCTAATTATCCTGCCTGACTATATGCATGTATAAGTTTCTCTTAAGATTCTAAAGAATCTCATATTGATCGCAGTGTAGGGTTCATCTCGCACTTTTCTCCCGTAATTACCTCATATATAAACCACATGCTCTATAAAACATGTATCCGCCGGCCGCATCCCAATTTTTTATTCAAAGCACTTTGCGACTTTTGCCGCTTCTGAAAACTTCCCGGCACGTACCACGTTCCACGTTCACGGTAGCGGAAGTTAGCCTTCCGTTTGGGCTCTCACTTAAAACTTATAAATGCAATCCGGTCATGATGTTTGCCCGTCGATGACTTTTCCACTGGCGCTGCTCTTCGGTATCTGAAGATTATTGACCCGACCGCGGTGGGATGTATTCCAAGTCTTCCCAACTTTCCTCTGGAAATTCTATTTCCTCCAAAAATGATTTCACTTCTCCCCCTCGCCTCTCGTCTCGGTCGAATCGTGGAGAGCGATGGCGAACGGGGAAAATGCTTTAAACCACCCAGAGATTTCTTTCGGTGAAAAATCTCCGGATTTTTAATTCAACCTAGAGTTGACCCAGAGAGTTGCATCAGTAAAGCTATGCACGTGACTCTTCTAGCTAGCGGAAGCTAGTTTTTCAAAACATTATCCGGGTTTCTTTCCTATTTACATCTTACAATTAATAAAAAAACAATTATTGTTTATTTCATAAAAACGAATAATTTTAAAATTATTCTTCAAAGAATTATACGTGTCTATGTTTTATGCATTTACAATTTATTTTAAAATATTTTAATGCGGCCGCATGTTATATAATGCATTTTTGTGAGAGAACTTTATATTATATCTCTAAAAGATCTGTATAAAAAATTTAAAATTAATTTTCTCATAGAGATAAATGATTTACGTTATCTCGATTTTTGCGCGTATAGAGAGAGATTTGTATCCTATTACTTTGAATACGGAGAGTGGACGGTATTAATCGACCTCTTTCCAAGGTTTGCCTGAAACTAATTGCAGCAACGTCTCGCGGCGACTGCGGTGTTTGTTTATTAGCAGTTCGCGAAATTCATCGGGCTTTTGGGTCGCGTTTACACACGAAAACCGGGCACAAAGTTCAGTAACGGGCACGTGCGAAGGAATCGATGTCGCTGCATTCGTATGCATGCGCCGTTAGCGAACTGCATCCCGAAGTACGCTAGAGCGATGTGTGTTTACACGCTGTTATAAAGCACGATTGGCGAGACGCCTGACGGGGCGCACTCGTTCGAATTCGCGAGAATTGCATCGTAGAGAAGTTTCATATCCGAGGTTTACACAAGAATGTTTGAGTAGTTTTTTCGAATGCTTCGATTTTTTTACGTAATATTCTCTCTCGATCTTCTGCAGCTACGTAAAATAAAATGAAATAAAACTGTTCCGATATTGTATCTTGTACAAAAAAAAATTTAATAAACCGCCAATTTCTTTAGTATTCCTATAAACTACTATCAATATAACCGTGCAGTAAAATACGACAATCGCTCTGATATGCACATGAATGACATGAATAGATTTATCTTCTAAGTGACTTCTCCTGTTTCATCGTGCGTTCCATCGAATTCAGTTTTCGATCGGTTTCATTGAGTGCTCAGACGCGAATGCGAAGTTTATACGAGGGAAACGAATATCTTCAATTTTCTTACGGCTGGATAACATTCGCTTCACGGCGTGCAGCGATAAAATAAAAATCGGCTTAGCGCGGGAGTAACGACGGACTTCCGTGTAGCCATCGCCGGTCGCATTTATCAGTCGGCTATTTCATTTCGGTAAACGCGCGCGCCGCATTCGTAATCCTTTAAAGTAATATCGGTAAATCCGCGTTACACCGGATTTTCTGAAATTGATTTACAACGCCGGATGCACGTACGTCGGTGAGGATTTGTCGCGGTCGGCGCAACTGTTTGCACCGAGTTGCTAAATAACTGGTAGAAATTGATACACATACAGACGTAAAGAAGATCTCCGACGAACGATATATTGATATGAACGATATTAAGATATTTCTCGACATATCTCTCAAAATGTTAATATTCGCGTAGAGAAGAAAGACAAACGAGAGAGAAAGAGAGAGAGAGAGAGAGAGAGAGAGAGAGAGAGAGAGAGAGAGAGAGAGAGAATGAAAACTTTATATTGGCATATTTCTTTGGATATGAGTTGTAAAATTTAAAAGCGACGCATTTAGATATTATAATATTTTTTAACATTATTTTCCATACATATATGTAACACGCGACTGATCAGGAAAATTAATTCCACAATGAACAGTTTTATCAGTGTGAATTATGCGCGACGAATATTTTCACTGCAATTTTTATCACATACACACAGAGAGAGAGAGAGAGAGAGAGAGCTAGCTATTGTTCATCATCACATATATGTACATATACCATATGTGTAATCCGCTATAATATATTTCGATCCCGGATGTTCTTCATCCGATTCGCTTCTTCAATGAGAGAGAAAGGAAATAGGAATAAAAAAGAAAAATATTGTCAAAGAAAAAAAAGAGAGATACGCGGCGAACAGAAAAAAATAGAAATTCATTGAAATAGTTATCTAAAGTCTAAACCGATGGTTTCGCTCATTTGTCGATTCGCATGCTTTCGACTTACGTAAAATTGAATCGGAAAATTTTACATGAATCGTGCTATTGCATTTCCAATCTTTTTTAGTTTCTAAACTATAAGAGACAGAGAGAAAGATTTACTAGTTTCAGATATAGTGCGAATAACTTTCTTGGCTCTTTTTTTTGCCATCCGTTTTTGATCGACTTCCATCTTATGAAGATGATATTCCGAAAGATCCGTCGGTTTATGATGATCTGATAGCGGATGAGGGACCCTTTCATACGATGATACGAGCTTCGAGCTTCATTCCCCGATCTCATCCGCGAACCTGTCGCATTTCTGAGCCGACGACGCGACGAGAATTTGACAGTCACATCGAGCATATTGCACGTTTCCGGGTCGCACGCATTATTAGAATATCGATTAGATTATCTGACGTATGTAACACGCTTGTGAATATCGAGCAGACAGCGTGAAAATTCTGAGCGAGGGCTAAAATTCTATAACGAAAATAACGAAATGAATCTAAAAACTATTAATCTCAATATACCAACGCTTCAATAAAAAAAAATTGCTCCTTCAAACTAAAAATATTGATTTTTGTAGTTTTTATATACATATATACAAATATATATTCTTTTTACTTTGCATATATGTATATGTAACAATTACTTCTACATTAATAAAGTATTTGTAATTTATATTAATATAACTTAAGAAATTCAATGTTGTATTAAACTAAATTATATAAATCTTATAACTCAGATCAATAATATTATTTACAAAATTCCGCATATTTGCTTATAAGTTTATGTAAGGTCGTCACATATAAAATTAATAAATAGTAACAATATAAATTAAATTAAATTAAAAGATTAGATTAAAAGTCCTACCAATGAAAGAATCATATATACAAATAGATTCTTATAAAAAGATCCATTATAGTAATTAATTACATACAAGCAATTATGGTGCATGTGATTTTAGAAAGTCATTTGCATGTCGATTGTCATATGCTGTAGTGTACCTTGTTAGCATATTCATTATACATATGTACGGTTATTTCGACGGTTTTATAGCGGCCACTAATACGCGATGCGGCGAATACATTTTCGAGATTCAAAAATATTCGGAGATCGTGTGACAATTAGTTAATTAGTATTCGCGACAAAAATGCATCGAAATTTACATTGGCGGTACTGGTGATATAAATTCTCGACCCAACATTGACAGAAATATTGGCTTTAACGCAATAATAAAAATTCTTTATACCATTGATAATATATGTTCTATTAACAATCGCCGCCATAATTAGTTTTATTGCGGGAAAATTCTTGTTGCGCTGCGGTTTTCCGCTTTAAATACCGACAACACGAGTTGCGCTTAATTGGCTAATAATAATTCGGCAAAATTATTCAAACACGCGACCCACATTCCGACGTTCCAAAGTAGTCCATTGCATTTTGATAAACTCAGTTATTGCTTCTGATTGACGATCAAATTTGATGTAATAAACTATGATGGCACTGCAACCATAGAGCTAATCTGGGTTAAGTAAATTATCCTACTCTGTTTATATCGGTTCACCCGCGCCATAAACGCTACCAATTTGCATCGCGATGGAAATTAACGATTAACAATTCTACGAATGCGAATCGATTTTACATGACGCCGTTTCGAAATCGCGCGGGCGTAAATGCGCCCATAGGGCATCTAACAAAGGACGAAACGGTGCAGAGCTTGCGTCCCGATTGCATCCGGAGAATGTCGCGGAGACGCGGTACATGATTAATCACTTTCCGGCATCTCTTTTGCGCGTTCCCGACCGTGCTCGCACCCATTGACAGACGCCGCATTCGGCATTTCGGGAAAATTCATTCGGAATTTCGGCCCACCGCATCGCTGGAAGGCCCGGTCGACGAACCTCCGCGCGAATACCGTCGGAAGCGAGTGCGTCGAATAGATTGAAATGCTTAACCGTGGTTGGGTGGAACATCAAAGCTTTACAGCTTTGTTTCCGCGGTCGCCCTCCCCCCCCCCTCCCCTCCGCCGCGGTAGCGAAGAAGAGACGGAAAAAAGCGGAGAAAGAGTGAAGAGGAGTAGAAAAAAAGGGATGTATATCTAACTGTACGAAGAAGAAGATGGAGCGAAACTGCACCGTTAAAGGAAGGAGCGCCGTAGGATATACGATCGAGAGAACGAGGCAGAGAAAGAAAGAGGGAGATAGGAGAGAAGTGCATCGCCGAATACGAAATCGATTTGAATCGACGAGCCAGCTTCTACAGACGTCCGTTTTGCTCTGTCTATATTGCGTTCGCGAGAACAACGGGAACATCCCGAAGAAATTCTCACACCGAATGCACTACGACACCTATTGTTAGTCGTAAGTCCACACAGTTTCCAGGGAGAATGCGCGAGCAACTCTCCTGAAACTGATTAAAAGTTCTCGTAGTTTTTTTCCCCTTTAACACCATTATATGTTTCATTAAAGTGAGAGATGGCGAATTCTGAGATTTGAAAACTACTACTAAAACTTAGATATGTGACTAATCTCGTTACTTTTTACAACCGTTACACCGCGATTATAAACCACGTGACACAACGCGCCTGCAGCTATTAGAATTATTAATTAACTAAACTTGCACAACGAATAATTTTAATTATAATTTCACACGCGCGCGACAATTATCCTTTTTTTTTTCTTATTTTATTACAGCGACGACTCGTTGCCGTGTCGCCGAAATCCGTATAACATGTCTCACAACTTAAAACATTTTATTGTTTATACTGCGCCAAGAGAAAAATGTGAAACTCGTAGCTACAATTACGATACGCCCGCGCGTTCGCGCAGGCATCAAATTTTTCAACAAATTTCAGGTCGCCAAATGTTATGTAGAATTAGTCGCGGAATTCGCTAAAAATTCGCAAAGGCACGCGTATGTGAAATGTCAAGCTCAGCAAACTTCATCGTTTTTTTATTTTATTTAGTTAGATTTATTTGGAGCGCGCGTTTCGCAAACGCCGGAGACGTAAGGACAAAACCTCGCGCGAAAAAAAAAGAAAAAAAGATTCCTTCCAGCGTGTATTAATTCAATTCGCGCGGGAAGCGCGAACCCGGTGATGCAAGCTTCTACGAACAAATGAAAAGGTAATGCACCCCCTCGTTGGATACACGAAGGCTGAATTTTGCACGGGTATGCGGCGAAGGAGTGTGTAATCATACAGTAGCCACCGGTTTGCTCTGAAATTCATAGTACACATGCACTACAAGAGGACGTTTCGCCGAAATAGTTTAAGACAATATAATCGACGAATGCAGGAGTACCGATAAGAAACACCAGCGATATTTTATCATCAGTAATAAAATTAACCGTGAATCAGATTTAATGTACTGTCATTGGATTGGCTTTTCCCTGAAATCGCGTGCGCGCATTATCGTCAACTGTATTCGTGAGTTCCATTACAACGCCGATATAAACATTGTCGGAGAATCAGTTCAAAGCAGGGCGACGATAAAGGAGACGAGAGAAGAGATCCATTCCGCGTGCGCGCTAACTGTTTAATCCGCGAACGCTGCAGGGAAATTCTCACGTCGGGCGAGCGTCATTTGGAAAATGGTAATCGTCGAGCGAGCTGAAGCACACTCGGCGTCATAATGACACGCTAGCTGCCGTTCCGCTCCCTCCCGCCCTTCTCTTTTCGCTTTGTTTTTATCGAGAAATTGGCACCGAACGAACCGTGCAGACAACTGAGAGGACACTCCAACCGTCCGTCCGTTCTCATTGCCGCGAGGCGTCTCCAAGTTTGTTCGAGTTTAATTGAGCTTGAAAGTTTCCGACTTGTTGTCCGGATCCACCTTCTCGATACCTCCATCTTTTGCCACCCCTCGTCTTACCCTAATATTACGAACCTCGTTCTGAAAGCCGGTCCTCACGAAACGCAAAAAAAATCGCTCGAATCTCTCGATACACGGTGAAATACCAGTGTCGAAACGTTTAACATTTTTGACATTTCAGTTGATACATCCGGATAAACGAGAGTAAATCTCTCGATATCTCGGTGTCGTATTTAAATAAAATTTAACAACTCACTGCTGTGTGCGCGGACGAAGCTTACCTATAAATTCACCATGTAGCGATGCGGGCAATTTAGATTAGCAACTGCGGTTGATCTGCGGTTTAAATGTCAGGGCCAACATCAACGATACATTGCCGCGTCCATTAATGACGGGGTGTCTGTGGGGAGTGGCGAGCGCGATAAATCAATCTCTCTCTCGCGGCCAAGTTTGACAGGTGCATTACCCGTTGTTGCACATGTTTTCTTAGGTAGCGCTTGGCGGCGATTCGACCATTATCGAATTGCACCGATCGCGGAAATTGGATCGCGATCGTAAAACATGCTCGCCGACGGATAGCTAATAGCCATTTAGCATCTTGAGAAGAGAAAAGGAGAGAAAGAGAGAGGGGAAAGACGGAGGAAAGAAAGAAGATGATCCATTGCCAAACGCGGCGAGAGAGATAATAACATTAATTAAAACAGTGAAAACGAAAATAAAACGCAGTCGATCGACCGATGCGAAAACGCTTGAATAATTCAGCATTGAAATGTCACGGGCGGATAAGCTTCATCGCCTCGCGCGCACTGGAATAAATTAATTCGGAATCAATTAAAGTCGCGCTGAATTGCGACGTGCCGGGTTAGCCAGTTTGTACAATCTTTAACGCGAGCTCTGTTTTTCTCGCGCACCCGCTGCGACCGGCCATAAATTTTCGGCCAATCAAGCGGTCAATCCTCCTTTCCTTGTTTCAACAAAATGCGTAAAATTCTACGCTCTTTTCCGGGGAAAAAAAATGTTCTAGATTTTTTTTTCTTAATTTGATTTTGCACACGTAGTATCGCGAACTTCGTTTCCCGGAAAGTGCGGCGACGAGTTTTTCTAACTTGTTACACGCAATTGCAACTATTGAATTCCGCCGGTTCACCAAGTCAATTGTTCGAGCACACTTTCAAATTCAGACAATGGGACCGAGCCCAGCGAGAAACTCATTAAACGAACCCATTTATATAAGCAATTTGAGCGCGCGGGGAAAATGCATTCGCGAGTCCGGAATCAAACCGCGTGGATAAAGCGTATAAATATTATTCACGGTCGACGATAATTACGCCCTATTCATGGCACACCGTCGAAATTACCGTAACTACGCGATTGTCATGTAAACTTTGTGATTGCGCACGACGGCGCGTAAAGCAGGCGAGCGCGCGGACGGCGTTTAATTTATCGTTTGTCTTACAATATACCGCGCATTCCGTACGAGCTATTATTATTATTTCACGTCGATGTTTAGTCATAATGACCAGATGTTGTTGACATCGTCGAAAGGCCTCGCAGTCGATTTTTGCGCTCACAATTCGTAAATTTCCATATTTTCATTGCCGCTCGTCGGCCGCAACGACGGCCGTTGTGAAAAAAAAGAGAGAGGAAAAAAAAAAGGACATTAAATACGCCCGCCGCTGCCAAACGCCAGCAAAACGCACTTTATCGTTAATATCGCGTAATATACGTGACACGTGCATATGTACCGCGGGCTCGTTCGGGTCTCCCTTCGAAAGCAGGTGCGGTTAAATTTATTTATCGCGGCGGCATCGCCATTAAATCGACCGCGAGATATCTCTGCACTTTGGAACGCAATGTCTATCACCGATCAGTTTCCCCACCCGAAACGTACAGTTTTCCAGCCGCTTTAAAAACCGAACGAACGAACGANCGTGCGCAGGTGTCATCGTCTCAATTATTTGCGCGCTTTTCCCATGTCGAACGATTTACTCTCGTAGAGCGTATCACCAGATCGCCGTCCCGGCTCTCCTCGAGCGATATGCGATTCCCACTGAGTAAAAATGTTCGATATGTAATAATAAAACAGAAAATGACTAAAATCGGTATATTTCGACATCGACGAGCAAACGTCATTTGGAATTGCTTTTGACTGTCATTTTATCTAATTATCAACATATCATTAAAAGTATAATATTTGCCCTCTCTTCTCTCTCTCTCTTTCTCTCTTATTACTGCGGATTTATTAATTCACGTGGACTCGCCGCGAAAACGTGACGTGAATACCGTTGAAATCCGGAATGCAGCGAATATTTAAAATACTCGACGAGAGTACCGCGCTCTTTACGAACGGTAAACGTGATCATCAGTTTTAATCGCTATCAGGGCAGCACGTTAAAATGTGTCACTGCCTGCTGGCCGCATCCCACGTTTCCCAATTTTTCGTTGCGCGACGCAATAAAGTGGATATTTATCGATAACGAAGGGATGATTGAACGATCAAAATATTTCATCAAAGTCATGCGAATCGAAGATACACTCGTATAATATTCATATGATTCGTACCAAATATTAATATATTATTCAAATCAAATCTCTGTGTGTATGTACGAGCTCATAAAGTCTTTATTTTTGTTTCTGGCTGCTCATGATGTTGTAATTAATGATACAACCAATCGATCATTGTATATACATGTTACAATGTATGCATATGATAATCTCTGAGTAAAATCTGTTTTTCTTTTGGCAATAAAAAAAAGAAAATTTATATTTCTGTCATAAAATCTTGATTCTTTTGTCTGAGGACGTCGTTACACCATTGATATTTTTGTTACAAAAATGAGAAATAGTCAAATGAATCTCGCGTATAAATTTTATTCTAAAAAAAGGACTATATTTATAAAGAAAGAAGAAAAAGATTTTACTTTATCGATTAATACAACACGAACGTGTCAAGATCGATAATATTGATTTTATCCCTCTGTTGCTACAATATCGAAATATGAATTTTGTCTCTCAGGGCTTTAATTGCAAAGTAGCTAGAGCACCGTCTGCTAATGTCTGTTATTATTAATCACGTAAAACTTTCGAAAGGGGTAGTCCGATTACACTCACAGCATAATCACCGTGGCCCGTGACATCGAACGACCGTGGCTCAGCCCTCGTTACCGTCAAGATATAACAGAATTACCATCGATTCTCCGTAGTTGCTTTTAATTAATGCGATTAATGAACTCAGGGCTAAAACCATCGAGTGCGCTCGGACTATCCGGTCCGCGTCGCGCCAGGCCGACAGTGTCATCGCGCCAGTTTGATTGTTCAACGGGAAATTGCGAATTCCATATTTATGACGCGCTTGCCCGAGAGCTCCGTTCGAGAACTTTTAAATGATGCAGACGGCTATTTCTATTTCGTGCAACGGCCAAGTCTCCACGGCGAGTTCCGGCTTCGTATACTCCGGCGGGAATTTTTTTCTCCTTTTTGAAGCGTCGCGATCGCACGATTTCTTCAAAAGTAACGACGATGACATATGAAAGTTTTAGCATTCTGAGCTTATCGTCATAGCTTAAAAATATTTTACAACAAATTCTTCAAAAAAATGTATAAACGTCGAGATAAAATCTAGACGTTATGTTAGCAATGTTATCCGTGGTACCAAAAATGTAGAATAGACTTAATAACTTTATTTAAGCCTCTCATGTTTACCATCATTGTTGAAATTCCTCGCTTGGATCCACGAGCCCCCATCCCCGCTGTCTGTCGTTTCGCTTTGTCTCGACTTTCTCTCGTCCGGCCTTTTATTTGCGTGAATTCAAATTACGTCGAGCGGCTTTCCGCAGTTTCCGCCCAGACGAGGATGCTATTGCCCTTGGAAGATGAGATAAACGCCAGGCCGATAAATTCCACTTTGCCCTCTTCTTTATCCCCCCTTCCCTTCTCCCGCTTTCGCGACCCCGACACTCGCCCCGCTGTCGTTCCACGCCTCTGCCCTTCCATCTTTGCCGGATGATACTACTTGATTATACGATAACAGCGGGCCGGCTGTGTTTAACTTTCGGGTCGGCAAGAAAATGAGATTCCCGATTGCCGACGTCGTCGGATTTATGTTACATCCGCGACGTTATCTTGCTGCTTGTGCATCGCACTGACTTACCGTGAATCCAGTTCCTAATAATTACGAAGGTTCGTTAATCAAAGGGCCCACGCATTTTCCTGATTGCGCTCATAGATTTTCATTCAATAATAACATCCTTCAAGACCGAAAATAAGATACGCGATTTAGCGAAAATTATATTAAAAACAAGCATACAAGTTTGTTGAAAAAATGCTCTCTCTCTCTCTCCCTCTCTCGCAAGCTGCACTTACGTGCTCCATTGATAATCATGAGAAAATTTAAAAAATTAATAATTATTTTATATTCTTATTTGCAATTTTCTAAAGTACTAGAATTCACAGATTTCTTATTGACACGAGATTAATTAATCTTTAAACATATTCGACAAAATCCTTAATGATAGCTTTTAGTTAGTACATAAAAGTTTCTAGAATTATTTCAACGTAGATGATTTAAATAATTTTAATAAAAAAAGTAGCAAGACGACATATAAATCTTGCAGAGTTGCGAATATTGAGAACAAAACTGAATTATTAATAACTCTATGAAGAAATAATGCGCGCGATATGGTTCACCGCTCATACGATTTGTATATTTGTTTTTTCTAATTCTGAAAAAAGCCGCGTCTCGCTAAGGTCGTTTAAAAAATTAATATCGTAAAAGCGGACACTTTTTTACCGGCGGTATTCAGAGCGGAATATACCGCGCGGATTTCGACCGCGCTCCTGCGAAAACACTCCGCTTCGGATAAAGAGCCGTTGGGAAAATATTAACTCTGCACAATAAACATTTTATTTACTCGTTGCTCGGCCGCACCAACACGAGCGCATGCGTTCAAAGGAAAAGTTTCATCGGGACTGCATTGCCGATCATGTTATTTTTTCCGAAACTTGTTTTCCAATCGCACGTTACTGCCCGTTTCCATCATTGAAAAAGTTATGATAAAATTATATGTTATCATTAATTGTCTCGGGGAAAACATTTGTATTGATTGCCTGGATAAATCGGTTAATAAATTTTTTCCCAATAAATATTTTGAGTAAAATGAGCAAAATTTTCAAGCATATAAATTATTGGAGATTACTATATCTATCTGTCGAATGTCCCATAATTGTTTTGACAATGCTTGCATCTAATTTTATTTGTAGTCTATTATAAGAGCGATATTTATTATAAGAGACTATTATAAGAGACAATATTTAATAAAATTTATATTTCTCTAAGATTACTCTTGTATAATCATTTATTTAAACTATCGCGAGCGCAATTCTTGCGAGAAATTCGTAAACGATAAATAATTTAAATATATAGACATAAAATGTATAATCAATTTTAGCAGGTTGTTACTGGATATTATGCTATATGTTTGATACTAAAAAAATTATTGTATACTGCGCGAATGTGCGAGGGACATTTTTACGATAGATGCGGACAACGGAATAAAACGAGTCTGTCGAGTCTGTTATAATCGCGAGAAGAGAATCTAGATGTATATGGCACATATATCGATTGAGGAAAACACACCATTGAGGGAAAAAAACGCAGAAATTATAAATGCATCGATAAAATATGGACACACGTGTACACGTTTCTTTCTATCGTTTCGTTTTGCAATATCGTGCGAATGTTGCAAAAGAAGCCACATCTCGCAAAATTAATTCGAAATAATGTCATGTTTCACAATAATGTTAAATCTAATTGTGATTTTAACAATAATTTCTAATTTAATAATTTAATTCGTATGGCGGGGCGCGTGAATTTTCGCTTTTTTTCACGAGCACATTTGCAAATTGTATTTTTATCTCGGTGTAACGAGCAAAAAAAAAGAGGACGTGCGTCACTCGCGTCACCTTCGCACCTCGACGTCACAAGCGTGATCGCGCGAGGGCCATCCGATCGTGAATTATGCGCCGTTGAGAAATTGTTTGCGGCCACCGGGGTTGACACGCGACGTCCCGGTCGTGTTTATGACACGTATTCGAAGATGACGCGAAGGGACACAAAATTTGTTATCGCATCACAGGGGAGGGCATTCGCGAAGCCGAACGGCCTCCTCTCTCTCCCTTTCTCCCTCGTGGTTTTCTCTCTCGTACAATTGCATCGACCGTACAAGAGGCGAGAGAGCGAAATATCGTCTCGAACGACAATTTTTATGAACGGGTTGTTGGCGCAAGTACAGCACCGCCCGCTGAACCTCCGCAGTAAAACAGAAAAAAAAATTATTCATAAATGTCTTCCCAAAAATTAAAAAAAATTGTTTTCACAAATTCGACGAAAGACATTTTGACTTGTGATGTTCTCTCCTATCTTTTTTTTTCGTTTATCGATACACATCGATCGATTGATGTCCGACGAAAATTTTTTTTATTAATATGCCTAGGGTAGATATGATTTATAAATATAAATAGCAATATAAATATAATATAGCTGAGTAAAAAAAAACGGATAGTTTTATAAATTAAGGTGGTTATTAAATGCTGGCGAATATTCACCGGTGATTTCGCGGCTGTAAAAAATGAGGGCACAATTGGTAGCTGCCAATACTGAAAAACGCAAACGCACCGCGTATTTCAGGTTATATTTACGGGGAGCCGCGTGTTTGCGTGCGTGTGTGTTCATTTCAACTTCGAGATGATTTACCGCGAATGGATTTCAAACAATTCGAACGCGTCCGACGATTCTTCCCGCCCGCTTCCCCTTTTCAGCTTCCATCAAATTGGTCGCGATAAAAAAAACCCCAGAAAAAAGGGTGCCGCCCACGTTCGCTCGTAAGATATTATCGCGCGTGGCAGTAGCGTGCACGGGTCGTTTAACTTTTGAAACCTGCGATATATAATTTTTTTTTATGAATATCAGCACTGGCCGTCGGTGATAAGCGCGTGGATCCGTGCGCGAAATTTTTGTAAAACTGGATGATCGCCGGCTGCGAATTAAGTCGAGAGCGAGATATCGATCTCTATCGTGTATAAAGGTTCAGAATAGAACAACCTGGTTTACTGGCGATACGTAATTATAGCACGTATATCATTAGACACGCAGGCTGATTTTACGCGATAATCTTATAACAATTTGCGGAATACAGTACTCCGCGCCTTTTAATTCACCGCGTTACGAGGCCGTGACCCATTTATCCCGCCTCGTGCGCGGCGCACGTGAAAATTATCGGACGTAAAGGAAACGCGGAATAGTTATGTTCGCTGTCATAAACTGAGCCCTCCGTTCCTCCTTCTCACCCTTAGGGGAGGGAGGATTAGAGATGATTACCTCACGAAATGCATACGCGTTATCAGGCGCAGCCTCAGGTGTTGCAGCTACTTCGAGCTAAGTCGGTCTTGTCACGCGAACACGCTCTACGTGTGTCATCGGTAATTGCGTGGATTTAATGTCAGTAAATGTACGACGCCGAATATCAATCTCACCGCAAATGCGGCTGCCATGTCGGTCAGGCTAATATTAAAGCTGTGATTAACGCTCTTGCTGATGAACGGTGTTGAATCGTGCATTTTGTATCCTCGCGTGCAAATTGACAGCTCAAGTCGTTTCTAAATCGATATAATCTAAATTATTCATGAAAACAAGTTAAAATTGAGATAAAAATTGTTGCCAAATTCGTATTATTGAATCTAAATTTGAATTATTAAATCGGACGAGAGAGAGAGAATACCTCACGAGTGACTGAAAATCAATGCGAAAAACGAGATTTTCAAATTCAGTACATCAGCGAGAGTTATATCTATTATATTAGCGTGGATAATCGATCTCGGTGGACATTCGAGAAAGCATTACGCTTGGTCTATCAAAATCACGAACTCAAAGCTTTGCGGTCAGTCTTGTAGACGCGAGCGAAAAAAATCGTCGACGGAACGGCTCGTCAGAAGAGCACTCGGCAAACGTTTGTCGTTTGCGAACTATTTGAGACGTAACTGCGCGTACACGGACGAAAGAGCCTCCATGAGACCGTTAACGGTCGAAAGCCGTTAGACCCTACTCTCGTTCGATTTCCTCTCTTCTTTCGCTCTTTTCCCTTAGCGCTTTTCTCATTATCCGCGGGTAATCGTATCCGCGGCGCAATCGCACGCGACCGGATCCGTATAATCGAGATTCAAGCCCGCAGTTTCGCCGAATAGCTGTTTCGCCAGAGTCCACAAAGCGTGCGTGAACATGCGCGTTAACTTTTTTGCACTCGCGAGCAATTACGTTGATTCAATGATTAAAAACGTTCTATCGAACGATCCTTTTTTTTTTTAACTTACTTTCCACACGGTAAAAGTATTAAAGCGACGTAATCTTGATTGACAAAAATATTATATAATTTTTTCTCACGAAATTGCATAATGTTACCTTTTCAGTTTTATTTGGTAAACACACGAGGAATTGCATTTGCGCCAATCTAAAGTGCTACTATACTGGAATTTATATCTCTCACGTCAGGATAATCGAAAAACTCCGTTCGCAAATATGGCAGACGGCACGAAAACAGTTCGGCGGGAAGTTTCCGGTTAGCTGAAACTTACCGCCGATATTCGTCTTCACTTAAGCCAATCTCTAACTCCCATCCCCTTTCTCTCTCTTTGTCGCAGTGGCTCGGTCTAGGCATCATGGCAGTGGGCGTCTGGGCATGGACCGAAAAGGATACTTTCAACAACCTGTCCCGCCTCACGAACGTCGCACTCGATCCAGCATTTATCCTCATTCTAGTCGGTGAGTACCGGTCTTTTATTTCTTTTTTTTTCCCTCCTCTCTTCTGCTCATTCCGTGCCTCTCAGAAACGCATGGAGAGTTATAACGGCTCTCTTCGAGTGGTACTAAGTTCAACTTTTAGGATTTTCTGCAAGAATATTCTTAGAGAGAGAGGAAATTCTAATTATTTATACATATGATACAAAAAAGGCTGTGCTTCAGTGGAGAGTGATTTTAATTTCATTTCGTAAAATTATTCTTGCAATATTGATCGCTTAGAAATATCGAACATGTAATTTGGAGAAATTACATGGGACCATTAATTAAATTAACGTGAATAATAGATATTTGACTAAAAGTGCTAACTTTCAAAAATCTTTCTTTAAATAATCAAGTATAAATTTTAAATATTTTTCGGATTTAAACATTTAAGAGAAATATATATAATATCCAATTTTTCAATTTATAAAATTGTGAAACTATTAGAACTAACACTATTAGAGAAGCACATGGTGATTTTCATGGCAGAGAATGAGAATGAACTGTAATAGAAGGGAACTACACCCCCATAATGCGGCAGCTGATTATAAGAATCGCAGCTTTCCGACATTTGGCGCGTTCCCTTAGTGGCGGAAGCGGCGATCGCAATTTTTCCTCAGGGCTACCTGCGAAGAGGCTATCGTTTCCGTCGGTGAGAACATTTCGCACGACCGCGCGGCCATAACTTGATTTCTGTATTAACGCCGCTCCGGTGGTCTCGTAATGGTTGCCCGAGGACGACGACATTCGTTCTAATTCGTCCGTGATATTTCGCGCGCTTCCTTCACACGGAAGTCGCGTAATGCGCCGTCCGATAATAGCACGGATTTGTAATTTGGATAAGGTCAGAGAACTGTAGTTTACTTCTCTCCGAGAAGCGAAGCATGGCGCGAGCCGGAAATTAAGGTGTCTGCATAGTCGTGAATTTTCCGAATAGTTTAAGTTCTCCGAGAGAAACAAATTCGTTAAAAACCGCATACTTTTAAACTTTTTATCTCTCTCTTTTTTTTATGCTCTTCAGACTCGGCAGAAAGAATTCGCCGTCAAAGTTAAGGTCGCGAATTCCGGAACATCCTATAAATGCCTTCCGGAAACGAGGAATTTAAGGGAGCGACATAACGTTGAGTAGAGAAACAGACTATTTATCATTTCCACTTCTTATAATCATTCAACCGAGACTCGCAGCAGACAGAGATATAACCATCTGCTTTGAAGTTCAGCCTCTGTCTGAAGTTGAAATTCAATATCTCATCGAGTTATAACTTACATTATTCGGACACGCGCTCTGCGCTTCGCATTTCAGAGAATAACCTCTGTACAACTGCACGTTGGAGATTTGAAAAATTCTCA
This sequence comes from Tetramorium alpestre, assembly GCA_021460005.1. NCBI lineage: Eukaryota > Metazoa > Arthropoda > Insecta > Hymenoptera > Formicidae > Tetramorium > Tetramorium alpestre. Next base: position 1,077,156 of record JAJVSH010000052.1, read on the forward strand.
TCTCGCTGGTCTGATTTATGAAACGCTTCTCTACTAATGCGTTAAATGACTAATAGCAGAATATTAATATGGTATAAGTAATGGAAAATTTCGCTTTAATGTAAATTATTTTGGAAAAGAGGAAAACAAGAGAGATGGCATTATATCAAGAAAAAACTAGCAATTATTTTTTTAGCGTTCAACGACGCGTTTATTATGATAATAGTGTTTTTACGTAATAGTTATGTTCGCGGATGATAATTTTATTCGTTCGCAACTTACAATTAACAATTACGTACCAATTTTTTTTTTTTACACGGATATAGTTTCGTTTACCAAGTAAACATTTATCAAAGCGTTTCATGGAGCATGTTTGCAACATAATAACCCCATTTCAATTAACACAATGAGCGCATTGAACGGAGTGAGAATGTATGTGAGTGAGTGAGTGAGTGAGTGAGAGAGAGAGAGAGAGAGAGAGAGAGAGAGAGAGAGAGAGACGAAATAATTGGTAGTTTCCTAGGTGAATCGCTCCCGCAAACCATCGAATAAATTAGGCGGAATGATGGAACGAAAAATAATGTCTCGTATAATCATAATGTATAAATGATACCGCGTGCGCTCTCGCCGAATATACAAGGTCTTATGAATCGGAGTCCCAAAGGTAACGACACAATTCCCTCGCCACGAGGGCGGAAGATAAGCTACATGCACGCGACATTACCGGCCATTAAAGGGTGCGTTTTGCCAACGCGCGGGAGAAAGAGCTTTTTGTCGGTCGCGATCCTGACAACCTATTTTCACATGATGCTCGCGGTCATTAGTGTATACAAAGTACGTTCCAGTATTGCAAAATAAATATAGATTTCCCGTGAAAAGTTTAAATTCAGCTTGATGGAGACGTTGTAAAGTAGGATTGTTTTAAACGCCGAAGCATAAGCAATTTTTACGTATCTATGAACCAATCAGATTTCGATTTTTGTCAAGAAACACTCAATATTCAATTTTTGTCGAAAAACTATAAATTTTATGAAAACTTGCAAGGATTTTGGAGGACCAGCGATACACTAATTAAAATGGATATGGCGGATACGGAAGGGTTAAGGGCACGCTGACAGAAAGCGCGTTCGCTACCCCCTCGATACGTTTCCATTAACCACCACAAACTCTCTCTCTGTTTCACGACGCGAATGTAATATTCCGTCGGCTAATACACGTGCTCTACCGGCAAATAGACGCAGATTGCGCGCTGCGGCCCTTCCCTTCCGTTCCCTTCCCTCGTCTCTCTCTCTCTCTCTCTCTGTCTGTCTGTCTGTCTGTCTGTCCCTCTCTTCCTCTAACAGGGTGCCAAAGTTTTAATTGGATACGACCTGGCAGCGAGGCGACGGACATAAAATTAAGAGGTCTGTGTCCGATTTATTTCGTCAGTCCTCCGGGTTACCCCCCCCCCCCTCTCCCATTACAGACGTCACGTTTCTGGACATAGAGGATGACATTCCGAGACTCCGCTGCTGCGGGACGTGATGCCGTGAATCGGATTATACACCGGGCGTGTGCACGTGGATTCTGGGAGATCCTACGCTCCGGAAAGCCTCCCGCGCGTTTTCGGAGCGGTCACCCGCGCCGCGGTTTCGCCGAGCCGTAATAGCGAGAATGCTTCCGGGAATGCCCGGCAACCGAATTCAAGCCGGTACGATGGCCGACCTGCGGTCCGGCGACGTTCTCTGCGGGACGTCGCGTGGCCCAAATCGAATTTGCACGTGATCCGGAAGAAACAACGGTCGGTACGCAGGAGACCGCTCGAGTACGAAAGTGGAGACCGATTTGCGGGGGCTCATCCATTTGTTTGCCCCGTGTCCGTGGAAACAATCCCCTCGAAGTTTGAAAGGGGTCGGCGACAAGAGGCCGGTGCGCTCGTTCGTCGCCTTAGTCGAATTCACTAGTAGTAGTGGTAGTGGCACTTACTTCAATTCTTCGTTTGACAGTATTGAAAGATATTGACGCTAAAATTTTATTGGAATTATACCATATCGAGAATAAAGAGAGAGAAGGATAATAATATATAATATATAATATGTGATGTAAACGTAGAACTTATTCGCTATTTTATGCACTGCTCCCATTTCGTGAAGATAAATGTTCTCGGTTAATTTCGTTATTCATCGCAACCACATTGTAATGCAAGCTAAGCATTATTAGTTTAATATTTACCGTTCGAAACGATATTTGCGCTAATATTTAATTTCGCAGAGCCGAAGTGAGCGGCGAACTATCCCATTGTTTGACTTCGTACCGTTAAACGTTTGTTCAGCATGGTAGTATTTGAGATTACGAATTTTCGCTGTATCCGATCAAATGTCAATAGAGCGCCTCTGGCTGAAAAATCTTAATATAACTATATGGAAGAAAATTTATTGAAAAAATGTCAGGAATATCGGCCGTTATTCAAGCAGCATTTTCATCCAAGTAATCGACGTCTCCCCATTTTGTGTACCTTGTGTACTTAGGAAAGCGACGCGCTTGTTAATTATTTCGTACTTGCGTAGCATACTCCATCGACTTGAGCCTGGCTTTTCGATTATCCCATGCTCCAATTACTTCCATTTACTTTGACGAGTAACTCTACCTCTTCCGGCTTGCGCTTAATTTAGCGTAACGGTTACTAGATAACAACGATTTAGACTTAGCTACACTATTTGAAAGTTACGACGACGATCGCGCGGAAGCAAATTACATTTTTATTGAAGACTTATTTAACACTTAGAACAAAAACGGCTCTATCGCAGATATTATAAACCATTGCTTTAGCCGTCGCAACACACCTCTGCTATTTAGCAAAATTAATCTAAGTTTGACAATTATTCTTCCAAATTCTCTACAATATGCATCTGTAAATATATATTTTACAAAATTAATCCGTGCTTTTCAAAGTTTATCAATCCCGATGCAAAGCTCGTTTGGAAAATACACGTTCGAAAATCCGCCTAAAATTATTAGCACTGCCGCCTGCCAAAATCACGCGGCATTTCAAATAAATCGCAATTTGTGCAAAGAGAAACACTAAATCCCAGATTATGTTTATTTTCTGCGCTTAAATAAATGCAATCGCAATTGAGTGCTGTATTTTGATTTCCATCCGTATATGCCGGTTCTAATCGAGCATCATCGCGAATTCAAACGCCCTCGATGGAACATCCGTAATTTTGCGTGCCACGAATTAAACCTAAATTAATTGCAAGAAACAGGATCTGATTAAAATCAGCTACAAAAGAATCGATTTCAAACTGTTCGCGAAAAGCATGAAGGAAAGCACGAAAGACCTGGATCACTCTGTATACATCCTCTCTTTTTAGTCAACGAAAACCTAAAATCGAAACAGATATTATCGGTTCACACTCGCCGTTATATTCGCGTGTCACGAGGCGAGATCAAACGTATGCGTTCCTCTATCATGCAATTTTATTACCATACGACATAAAGCAACGTTGCGATATTGCAGGGGCAGCAAAGCTCTTTCGTCTGCCATTGGCCCATACCTGCCACTACCTCCTTTACGAAACGTTGATTGTGCCTGCCAAATATTAATCCAAATATAAGATGAGATGCAGCATGAGTGAAACGCTTTTATCTATGTTCATGTTTATTATAAAAGCGTTTATTATATTTGCTTATATTTGGATAACTTTTTTTTTAAATAACAATAATTGCAATAATGACTAAAGCAAAAAAAATTCATGTCAATTTAAAATAGATTTCATATTTTCATGTGCTCAACATACTTAACGTATAAAAATGCGTCATAATAGCCTAATCCTGTATAAAAATTTTCCAACTGCACTTTCAAGTAGATACACGTTTCTATATTCACACTTTTCGTTTTTCTTTAACGAGTTTTTCGTCCGAGCGCAAAGCGTTTCATCGTTGCCATTTTCTTCTAGTTCGTGGCAAGGCTTAACAAAAGTTCCGAAAGTAAGTCTGGACTAATTATTCAGTTACTTGAAAGAGCTTCGCTCTCCGTTGCCCGTCCCTGCTTTACCGTCAGATTTAAAGTTACCCCCTCATTTCCGGAACACGTTCTAAAATCTTATAACTTTCGATGATAGATAAAATTTATTAAGTCCGATAGTGCCGAGTTTGACTTATAATTGTTTTCTCGATGCAGCTGTAAATTTTTTAATGTACCGAACTATCGCCTTCAACGATTCGTATGATGAAATTTGCTCTTCATTGTTTCGAGTATGTTTAATTTATTTAATTAGAATTTAATTAATTAAAGCTTAATAAATAAATATGTACATTAAGATGTCTAAGCCAAATTATTAAAACGTAATGAATTAGATAGAAAAATAATTTGTTCATTTTTTGCTATTTTTTTGTTACTTTACTTTTTTATTTTTTTGATCCAACTTTTAAGAAGATACTAAGAATAAAATATGTCATTCAAGAAAGTGCTGTATATACATACGTGTAATGTTTTTAATTTAAATGTTAACAAAATTATTTCTTTTTAATTATTTAATTAATTATATTATATTATATATTATTTAATTAATTATTTTTTATATTTATATGTATATTAATTTAAAAAATAATTATGTTTACATTTCATCATGTTTACATTCATCAACCTAAATTGCTTTGTAATGTGTTGTAAATAATTCTATATAAAATTATTGCTTATCTGACTAGGATTCATCTCTAAATCCTTACCAAGAGTTGATGAATGTTCTCTACACTAATCTTTTTAATATAAATAAATAAAATTTAATTTTTTAATTTATGTTCGCAAATATTCTTGTTACGGATTTATGTATATATGTATATTCGAAAGTTCTCTTTACAGTTTTAATGAAAACGTATCGTTTTATATTATGTAAAAAAATAATGATATTTTTGTGCATATTAAACATAAAAGACGAAAAAGTTGCTTGAATGCACACCAATTAATCGTGATAGCAGCGAATTTCGAGNGTGTGTGCTCACGAACTTTTTGTACGGAATTGATTTAGCGCTCATTACGCACCACGCTCGTTCGCGGGTAGCAGATAATTTCATAAATATTCCGTATTACCATTGGTGCAACGCGGTACTGTTGATGACGCACTCTCACGAAATTCAACTGGAACGCAGAGGAATTTTAATTTAATTACTTGTGTAACTGCAAGCATTCGCAAACCTACGTGTAACTAATACGTAGCGTATGTTCGTAAATCAGAGTTGTTACGCAGGTGAAATTCCAGATCTCTCTCCGAATTTCCTGGTTTTGGTAACTAATAAAATCTTCCCGACTTCGAGAACCAAAAATTAAAAAGGGGATTTGGAATTACACACATATACATACACAAATCAAATAAACAAAATTATATATATATATATATATAATAATTATTTGTATGTATGACAATATATATATATGTAATAATATTAAAATATTATATACGTGTATATATATATATATAATTTTATTACTTTTGTGCGTAAATGTGTATATTTTTAAATTTCAATTTACAATCTATCGACTTAGAGACTTAATTCAATTAATATACTAAGTAAACAAATCTTTTCCCAATCTCCTCCGGTATTACTGTTTCAATCCTTTTGACGCATCGTTCACCGTGATTAAATTTCAGTTTTCAAGGTTTTTTTTTCATATACCTCATTGCGAACCTATAAATGTATTTGGGAATTCACGCCGGGGGATGTCGATGCGAGAATGAATTCACCGGTGGGACGCGCATACCCCCGCTCATAACTCACGATTATACGATACATTGACGAATGCATTCGTGTTCTTCGCGTTACATTTCGCGCGATGACGAAGTACCCGATACTATTTATTCTGTTGCAGGTACAGTGACATTTATCATCGGTTTCACGGGATGCGTCGGCGCGCTACGGGAGAACACATGCCTCCTCGCCGCGGTGAGCGTCCTACGGAATTCAATTAAGCTCTTTCTGAATTACTTTAATTGCCCAACATCTTTTCGAACTTCGAACTTTGATCGACCTTCCGGTTCGTTACGTGATATCTATGGTCTATCATTGGTTGGCCGCCGCGTGCGATTGAACGAAAGTTCGCCCTTTGAGAAATGTAACGTTTAAAAGTACTTAAAACCGAAAGACTCTGCTTTCTTTGATGGCGAACTCTTGAAATTTAAAGTTCTCGGAAGGAAATAAATTATGAAAAGATAATCCTAACGAATAATAAATAGGGCAATAATAGGTACTAATTAATTACATGCAGGATCTTAATAGAATTAATCTTACGTGTTGCAGTACGCGATATTTTTGGCGCTACTATTACTGATGGAAATGACTGCCGGTGTTCTGGGATTCATCTTCAAAGATTGGGTAAATATTATGTAGCTTCATAATGACTTATAAAAAGTAATTATATGTATATATACGTACAATAATGATTATAATAAAATTTCTAAAATATGAATATATGCACATCATATTTAAACATACTTGTAACACTACATCTAAATCTGGTAAATATTAAATTGAGATATTACAGATCATTTTACAGCTATAGGTACAATTTAATATCATTTTGCATATTGTGCATACTCTGTGCGCATTTAATTATTCGCGCAGGTGATATTTTGCGGAGTATACAACTTTACTAAAATTTATCTTGCAGAATTATACGCAACATTTCCAAGACAAGTGTTTCTCGAGATAGTTTCACTGCGTTCATTCGTAATCGTTTCTGCTTACCGTGTTTATTAATTCGGTAGCTACGGGAAACGTGGCTGAATTATCAAAGCGAATATGCCGAATGCATTGTACAATATTTCTCTCTTTCTCTTCCCCTTTCCCCTCCCCTCTCTTTCTCTCTCTCTCTCTTTCTTGCATTGGTGCATATTTCACAATCTAATTCGCTCTGGATATATGTACAGCCGCGCGCGAGGAAGACGTACACATAGAATATAGTCTAGGCCGAGCGCCGACGAAGTTTGCGTATAATTATGCAGCAAGAGAGTTCCTGGGTTACTAATTAATTCCATTAACCGTATCCTTTAAACATGACGAGAATTTTCTCCCGGTGGAAAATTTCGGACAACCAGCAAACGTGCCATCATATCCCCGTATTCGTACGCAGCTCGCGTTTTAATGCGCGCCATTCTACATTATGACCGGTGAAAAGTTAAACTCATCCTTGAGTAATTGCACCTGCAACACCTGTGACGCTCGTCAATTGTCTGGAGGGGATATCTATCCTGGGCTAGAAATCACCGATTATAATAAGACTTCGTAGAACTGCAGCTTTAATATACGGTCTTTCATCAGAAACTTTCTTTTTTTATTTCACGCGAGAAAATTGGGATAGACTGATTAAAATTTTTAAACGGATCGTAGGACAGTAATTAATTAACAGATGATAGATTGGTGGATATTAATTAATATAATATTTTATTCACTGTGCAGATAAAGTCACAAGCTACGGGGGGCTTCCAAGCATTCATTATCCACTATAGAGAGGATCCCGACCAGCAGAATCTCATCGATTGGATTCAAGAAGATTGGGCAAGTTGATTATATCAGAATTATTCATCATATTAATATAACTAGAATAATTCGACGTATATGCTTCCGCATTCGTTACCCTGTTCGAATCACCGAAGAGCCGAACGTGTATCGGCGGCTTTAATAAGGCGTGCGTGCTTGCATTTCTAAGTAGTGCAGGAAATCGTGCGGTCAGACGGTTTCCGAAACGTAAGCTCGCGCAAACTTTATCGAGTCGCCGCGGCACGAAAATCTGGCCAGATCCAGATTCCGAATGCCACGCGGCGGCGCCCAAATGGCGCGTAATATAGTAGCATTCGACAATCGATATCCGGTCATCCAATTGTGGTTTATGAGATTTCAATAGAACCGGCCGGGTACACTCCCGCAATTTCGGTAATCCTATCAGTAGGAGCTAGTCGACGGTAAACCGCACACGCGCTCGCACGTTGCACCGCACGTTACTGCCGAACTAGATCTACCGAAAATTTCATTCGATCCGCCATACTTTACGAACGCGCCGAGCGCGACAGTGATTTACGTTCGGCCAAGTATCCAGCGGAACCGCGAGAATTAATTTAACCGGCGGATCCGTCGCGCGGTTAGCGGGATTCAGTTTGAGTAAAAAGCGGACGTCTGCCACAAGGATGGATGAAGTCGATATCGAAACATGCCACAAGAGGTTTGCGCTGTTTATAGCCACATAGACGCGCCGTAGATTGCCAGATCCATCGATCAATATGTACGTACACACATAAATTATTGCGCGACGCGGACACATATGGAAACATTTGCGAACTGATTCGGTTAATGTTTGAATGCGCGGGTGGCGGGCTCCGGGACCGCTGATGAATCCCACAAGCGTTGAATTACCACCACAATTCCATCATCGGCGAACTATCGCGTTCAACGGACTATCGTCGTCGTGTTGTGACAGTTAATACAACGATTTTAATTTTAGCAAAATGAATAATGAGAGATTGATAAAAAAACATAGTATAATACTTGAAAATACTTCTTTCAATTTAACATTTATATCAGAAACTGCATTAATTGATTATATTTATGAGAAACTATTTATGAGATCGATACTTGAGTTCCAAGACGTACACTGTAAATTCTGTAGGATCAAACGCTGCGGTCCGAAAGATGATTGTAATATGCGGATAAAGAATGTGAAACTCTGAATTCAACGGCGTTACAGAGGATCAAGGTGATTCCGTTTGATCTGAATTTATGACAGCCGATTTCGGCGATATCGTCTAACTCGTTAATCGATGGTCGGCCGACCAATTGTGGTTTACGAGATTTCAATAGGGACGCCCGGTATGCCGGCACGCAATTCCGGCAATCCTATCAGCCCCGGGGAAACCGAGGCACTACCGGGTTGCCATATACCGCATTGTCTGACCCCGTCGGGATTCACTCGGTACCATTTATAGGCGGTTAATGAAATGCTTAGTACTTCGACTTCGTGCGGTGGCGCGAAGCGTATTTACCGTCGCCATCCCACTTATCAATTGGCTCAACTCGGCCGGTTCGGCCCGACGCCGATCGATATACAGGATGTATCAAGAGAGATGTGTACGCCGGCAAACGAGAGAAATTCTATCCCTTGGAGGAATCTTGAGTCGATTCTTCCGTAGCGAATATTTCATTCCGTAATACCGCTTTGCGCGTGCCATTCCTCAACGTTGGACGCCTTGATAAAAAAAATTCAAGTTAACTTTCTTGTTTTTCGTTCAAAGATTGATAAGCTGTCGTTCCATGACGATAACGAACTAAAGATTTCGTTATATTCGCATGCATTCCAATTGTTATCAACGCGTTTTGTAGTTACATGCTCTATCAGTTTAAGCTTTATTACGGCGAAATTCTCGCCCAAAGAGAAATCGATGGCGGAGCCTTGTTGTTGATCTTTCTTGGTACAGCCTGTACAGCCGTCGAGCGAATAATAATTAAATCCAGCTACAATCGGAAACTCGTATCTCGTATCTCAATACTCGACTCGCATTCGCATCTCGTATGAATATTCCGCGCGCCCATGTTTCGTATTATGAATATTTGATTGGAACGAATTGAAACGTTACCGCACGAATAATTGAAATAAAATAAAACGAGCTGAAACAGCTGAAAACAAATCAGCTAAATTACATAGTTGCCGGGGATATTATCTTTCGGTGCTCAACGCTTGTCCTTTCTCCCTTTTTCTCAATATATTGGCTTTGCGTGACAGCCACTTCTTATATCGTGATAACGAATCGCCTGATTAATCGAATTCGTACGAAGCACGTGCGAAACGACAAACGAGGCGCTCTCACATGCAACCCCGTTATTAATAATTGAATTCGTGATATTCCCCGTATCGATTCTCTATTTTTAACCCCGGCGAGAATCTAATACACTTCGCGTTGGGTAATTCATTTTTATGCCTTTTAATTAAACGTGAAATATCCCCCGTCCGCGGCGACTGTCGTACCGAGAAATACGAATATTCCCATGGTTAATTAATTATACGATAGAATCGCGAGATACATGTACGCGCGCTCACCGGCTGATTAATCAAATGCATACAGCATATTAACTGGTGATGCAACGTATATATTATACTTATTGGCAAGAGATTTCCCCAAATAAATTAATATTTGTAAGATCCGATGAATTAATTGACGGTTGTAAACAACTGACGCAAATAACGATACTATTCCCAACGGCACAGTTGTACGCAAAATTATGGTCGCATTCAGAAGAAACGTTTGAAGGTGTCCCTTATAAAGAATACATTTCATTGTTTCTTTTGGCCGTCCTAACATTTGGCGGTCGGCGGAATTAGCGTGAAAAAATTACTGGACCGACCAATGAGGACACATACGGGTACCCAAGAAAGAAGAATAAAACACCTTGGATTCGTAGGGGAAACAGATATTAGGGTTTAATGAGGGTCTCGGGACTTCGACCGTTGGCCAAGCGGTCTCATTGCGAGCCGAATCCAACTCACATTCTAGAGAGCCTTTTCTCCTTCCCTTAATACCCGACTCCTTGCAGAGAGATATTTTTTTCTCCCTAACGCTTATTATATACGTTCCCAGTGCTTTTGAACCGGATGCAACGATTCTCTCTTCCTTATCGGTCCTTTAAATCGCGTATTTAATATTGCCTCGTCTGAATTTCCAGCGTCATCGGAATTATTTATGACTACGTTTGAAATTCATATTCGCTCGTGATATTCATCGCAAATTCGACCGCGATTGATCATATCGCCGCTGACTTCGGCCTTGCATGGATAATATTCTCGTCTGTGCGAACGAATTGCGGCGAGTTTCCTGTCCAATTACTACGTGGAAAAATATGATGAAATTTTGTACATGTACAGGACAAAGAATTCGCGTAGGAATTAATCCATAGGCAATTAAAAACTTAGCGGTTCTCTTAATGTATATAATTTATATACGTTATATCGTAATATTATAAAATGTGTTGTCTTATTTTTCAGTTGCAATGTTGCGGTATCGAGGGCCCGAAGGATTGGGACCGCAACAATTATTTCAATTGTTCGTCGAGCGACATAGGCTCGAGGGAAGCGTGCGGCGTGCCTTTTAGCTGTTGCAAGCGAAAACCTAATGTAATTCTCTCCATACTGATTACAGTACTACAGCGATTGCTACCGCTTTATAGAATCATTTTCCATCGGATAATTCTACCGTTCAGAGTCAAATCTTCTTCTTATTTGTTTTAGGAAATCATTAAAAATAAACAGTGCGGTTATGACGTTAGGAAACCCAGTTACGTAAGTATAACATCTTAATTCTATCACCAATATCAACCTCTTAATTGACATATTTACTTTCGTCGTCTGACAAAGAACATTTAGAAAATTGAATTTGAAAAATTAATGATTATAAATTAATTAAGTTTCGAGAACAACAACTTTTCTTATAAATTACATATTATTTTCAGTCAAATATATTTTCGTCTCTTCTTTTATTCCTCGATTTCTATATCGGTCTTTAAGTTTATCCTGTCTTTTAGAGAAGTAATTATATTTTGTAAACTTCTTTATCTTTTGTTTATTTTGTTAATTATCATAACATACATACTCGACATCCGCATATTACGAGTGACATCGTAGCATTCCGACCGTAGTATTCTAGTTTCGCCTTGTTTTCCGATTCGAAACTTGCGTCATTTTGTGCCGCCGTTACGAAAGTACGGTAAACCAAGTGGAACGTGCCTCGGAGGGGCCGAATAATTTGTCTTTGGAATCGCACTCTATCGCGCGAGGCCAGATTCGAGATAGCGGTAGTTCTCCGGGGTAGTTTTGCGCGGGTCGCGCGCGCACGATTACACAATGTCTACAAGCGCGGGCAAAAACGATCCGGGTCAAGAAACTGTGGAACTTAATTAGAGAGAAAATAGTCAAGTCCGGAGGACGAAGGGAGAGGAGGAATGGTAGAACGGGAGAAGGGGGCAGAGGGAGGAGGGATAAGAACTTCTGTGCAGGCTTTATTTTAAGAGCAGGTATATCATTCCCGATGTAATGGCTCGAAGGCCGCCCCTTCGCTAATTACGCTTTCATCGAGAGAAGCCCTCGTCGCTTAATTATATTTTTTGTCGGGAAACCGTTAATGCGCCGCGATGCGTTACGGGCCGATAAAACGCGAGTAAATAAATAACGATGAAGAGCTTTTTCCGTGTCGGTGTATTAAACCGATATTATTCACACATTACGAGTACGCGTGTGCGTCGTGTATGAATTAATCAAAATTATATATGAGGTTATCATATTTGATCCATCTTATTTTTGCACATAAAAATAAAAAATAAAAAAATAAAAATTTCAAACGCGATTGTATCACCGCGGGTGATTCCCTGGAAAAAAAAAATCTGCTACACGTGGAGGAGAATCGATGTTACGTGTATACCATCGCGAGTATCTTCCACTCCCCACACCTCGCACCGGATCGCTTCACGCAACGGCGAGCATCACGAACACCTTATTACATTTCTCTTACTTTCCCCCTGTGGTTTAAACCGCTAACTTATGCCCGCGCGTCAGTCAACAAACCCTCTTAAGTTTTTCTCTCCCCCTGGGGGCGTGCTTTGTGGGTTCTCGCGCAACGGCATAAAAATTTATCTATACGTCGTGAGTCGCGATTAAGAGGAAAATGCGAGTCGTTTCCTCATTCACGCCCAAAGAGCACACCCTTGTAGTCGTTAGGGGAGAGAGAAAGAGAGACAGAGCGAAGTGTCGCGTCGTATCGATGTTTGCTCTCGCGTTATCGGTGGACCGCAGCCACAACCGACGGCGTAATTCCAAGCTCGAGCGCGAGCACCCTTGTGTATTACCGGCTTTTTAAACCATTTCTATTTACCCTCTCGGACCACTGCAGACTGGAGAGAGGAGTATATTCGAGCGGGGTTGCCTAAGAGCGGGTGAGGAGTGGCTAGAATTGAATCTCGTACCCGTCGCTGGTACCGTGGTCAGCACCATGGTTCTGCAGGTACTTTTATTCTAAAAACTGTCGCCCGTTAAGCTGGGAAGTCTCAATTGTCTCCATTCGTCGACTTGACGATTGGCGTCGATCGATGGGATCGATCGATCGCTTTTTCCGCAAAATATTTCACTTAAAAGAAATTAAAATATACATATATTTTAAACGAGTTTCGCTAAAAATCGTGCCAGGATATTAAATGAAATTCTCAAGAAGATCGATATACGTTCAGATGCCGGTCCTATAATATATTTTCCGAGATTTCAGTTCTATAACATATTTTTCCAGATATAGTTGTCTACGTAAACAGCAATCCGCGAGTGATATTTCTATTTCCGTGAGTGTTCCTATTTTATTCGGGCGGAATTGCGGGCGGCGACGAAGAATCTCGCGAGAAATACGAGGCAACGAGGATTTTCAGAGGAATCGCCGCGTGCGCGCGTATGAATTTCGCGGCGGGAGAAATACCGTCCCAATATAACGCTCACGAGCACGGAGATTGATAGCGCGACCGCCGTCACGGAAGCGAAAGGAGAGGTACGGACTATCGTTCGTTGCACCCGGCATGACATCCGCGCCGGCGTGTATTTCTACTGCAGTCTAATACGTAAACGCGCGCTATTACGCCTCAATGGCGTTGCCTTACTTACTTTTCTAAAGGCGTACGTGTGTGATGAATATTCCAGACGCGCCGATCGATCCATTTTTACGCCGACGCGCGGTGCAAAGACCGGAAAAGGTAAACTTGGGCAAGAACCGGCGGACAGGCGGAGCGATCGACCGAGCGCGATGCAAAGTGGTTTACTGTTAAAGCTTTAATTCCATTAAGCGCGATACTTTCCGCGCGGCATGTCCCGACTGCGACGCGACTGGCTCTAGACACACGCGCGAGAAAGTTGCAATTTCCCAGCTTCTCGGTTACTTCGATAAAGATGATTCGCCGTTTACGAACGTGATGGCATGTATGTTAGATGTAAACGTGATGAAATTCCGCACGGGACGTCTCGGAAATCATCGCCGAATGCTCTTTTAACCGCACAGCTCGATATTTTTTTTTATTGCGATTCAATTTCGAATCGATCCGTAGAGATTACAGTGCGATGGAAAAGACATTCGATGATCTGTGATAATGTCCCGATAGTGTCCCCTGACATTCTGTATAAATTTGATATATCGTTTTCATTTATATCGTTTCTGCTTATTACATTTCGTTCGGTATCGTACGCTTGTTGCATTGTTAAATTTAGAAATGTTACTATGTTATATACGTTTGAACGTATCTTTTCGCTATATGGGTCAGAAAGTATCAGAACAATGACGTGTATATCGTATTCTCGGCATTCTGTATCGATATGCGACAGCTGAGGGAGAATCGATACGGTAAGTACTATATATATATTCCACTTCTAAACAAAAACGTCATATTAAATGCACAGTATGGTGTAACAATCGAAGCATATCTGTCCGAGAGAATTTTGTGTTTCGCATGACAAAACACGGTTATTAATATTACGATTGATTCATTTGTGCGAGTACGTTGTGCACCAATATCTTTATGGAAATATATACACTTAAATTTAATTTTGCTAAAATCAAGAATACCGAATAAGCCAATTCAAATATCTGCCGATATTTGCGACGAATATTAATGGTAAATAATACTCTCACCAATACTTTTCCATATTATATTTTGCACACATTGGCATTCTTACGCAAATCGCGTGTTTTTTTTTTAAATTGTCAACAACAATTATTGTTAATTGGTTGTCTCCAAAATATCGCATGGCTTCGTTCGACAGTCGCCTCTTTCTCTTTGCTCTCGGAAACCTCACTTTCCGCATAGTTAAGCACGTTATACTTTAATGAAGATAAGAGTATAACTCATAAAAGCGCGTGCACCGTGCAACTATTCTATAAAAGCGTTTACACGAAGCTGGCACGCGATGCAATAATACGAGTTTTTCCTGTCTCGTAATCAGTATGGTAAATTACTGCCAACTCGCTGCATAATCTTGACGGCTAGACCGATTACGCTACCTTTCCCTGATGCGCAACAAACGTCCGAAGAACCAGTTTACGCGTCATAAATATGAGCGTTTCTCTCTCTTAACGCAACTATATTAATTCCATGCTAATTATTCAAATTTCAATTTCGCGGCCGACGAGTTTTATTGTTATTTCAACGGTGTTCGCATCCAATTACATCGCAACAAGATTGCGTATTGACATATCGGCTGGTAAACTGACGCGCATTAATATTACATTAATTGACACGTTTAATCGAAAATTATCGAGAAATTCATAATTAAATTTGCTATTAAAATGCGATTAACCTAACCGTCGGTTCGTCAATATGTAGCTACGAAATTAACAAACGATTCAATGGGGTGGTAAATTGATTTGGAAAAAATATTATATATATGGTATTGCAATCAGAAAGTGCACGTAAAATTGCATTTGCAAGAGTGATTTTTCACATACTTGACTGTCTAAAATTTATGTTGACTTTTTATGTTGATTCAAGATTATCGTAAAGTACATGATCATCTGTGAAATTAACACCCAAAAATACGAATTTTAAAATTGATTCCATTTGTTATCTTGAAAACTCCTAAATACGTTTATTTAAATTATATATGAACTCCGTTATTTGACCACATTTGTTCATAAATAGTATTCTATTGATTTCTTTTTTTTGATTCTAACTCGATATTGAAATAGTTTTCTATAGTATAATTTAATTATATATATATTTAAATATAATTTAAGATCCATCTCTTATTTCTGATATAAAATTTTAAGATGTTAGGTAATAATTTATCTGAAATTATTTTCATACTTCTTTCTTCCACACTTTATCTGAACATTTTAATTTATATAATTTAAAAAAAAATGTATTTAAGAGTGCTGATGAAAATTTTTTACTTTTAATTTCTTTAACAAAAAACGATTATATACGGACAAATGTAGATAATGGACAATGTAAATAATGGACAATCGGAGTCTATATATGTATTATACAATTTAAAAAAAAAAACGCTTTTAGGAGTGCTGATGATGAAACTTTATTGTTTATTTTTATTTTTTTTTTACGCAAAGTAGACAAAAGTTTTTTGTTTATTTTTAATTTTTATTACAAAGTGGACAAAAAACTATTATTTATAGACAATTGTGGACAATCAAATGCCAAATCAAGTTTTGTAAATATTCGCATTTTAGGATGCCAACTTTACAGGCCTAAGTATATCGTAGCCATAAAGTATCGGCTCAGGCAATTATACGTAGACCGGGCCGATCGGCCGAAACACAAAATCATATTACGTTAAACTCACGGGATTATACTACGCTAGAGCCCGGAATTATGCTATGCTATAATCGCGCGCTTATCTATACGCTAGCGCGGGCGCGCGCGCGCGATTGCGCCGTGCCAGAATTGCGATGTTATCTATGCTAATACGGCAGATTATAGTACGCTAAAATAGGGAGGCTGCCATCGCCGCGCTATCCCACGGCGCCCGAAAAACGCCCGGGAAAGGATCTCGTTGTGAAGTGAGAAATGTTGGCAAGTAGTTGAACGAACAGTGGAGATGAATAGAAACGAGTGGCACGTTGTTGGCTCGGAAGGCTTTTCCCACCGTCAAATTAATCTTCTCTCGCCCGGCGCTGAAAAATTTTCGCCACTCCTAGCTTACGCTCTGTCAGAGCCTCAATTAACTGCGCTTAACCAAAGTCACGTTGGGTACACACCAGACCCTCGTCGTCTATTTTCCGCCTTCGGTCTTCCCCAATCTCGCCGCTGTCATCGCGCGCATCGTCGGCCGCTTTGACACGCGCGCGCGACGTTGAAGAGCCAGAATAAATTAGCAGTTTCTACGCCGGCGGTCCTCCGTCTCGGGAGGAGAAGTGGCGGGGGCGGAAACTCTTAAGTAATTAGGGCATCTAACGCCCCGCTAATGAGGGAGTCGCACAATATCGCCCGCCTATCGAGGAGACGGAGAGGAGACGACGTTGAGGAAAAGTTGGGAGTAGCGGAGCGGGATAGAAGGTGTAAATGAAGTAGCAGGTTGAAAGCCTCGCGTAGTTGCTCCCTGACTCCTTGAGGGTAAACGCGCGAGGCACGGCGTAACAGAATGGGCTTGTTACTTAGGCTCCCTCTTTCTTCCCCCATCTATCCCGACCCCGTAAATGCCCCGTACATGCCTCCTCTTTCCGCCTTCCGTGCGCCGCTGTAACGTGTATATATATTTTCTCTCGAGTACGTACGTGCCCTCCGCTCCCTTCGCTTGAAATCCTCCTCCCATTTTCCTCCTCCTTCGGAGATCCACTTTACGGTCCCGGCTCGATTTGCGCCCCCTCCGGCGCGGCCCCCTGCCCATTCCTAATAAATTAGGTTGCTACCTTTATATGACTGGAAATTGAAGTTATCGGCCGGAGAGATTTCGCTAGAAAATTTAAGCGGCGAAATTCATTGTTCGGGCCACGACCGAGAGTCAGGATATCGCTCCTTTAGGAACGTCATTCTCGTATATAACGTACGTTACTGCTCTCTCGATCGTCCTGGACGAGCTTTCCTCCGAGTGATATAGTTCTCGCGGCGGAATCGTGAAAAACGCAGAGAGAGAGAGAGAGAGAGAGAGAGAGGAAGCGTGTCGACTGGACCTTATTGAGTTTTCATTTAACGGAACGAAGAACGAGATCAAGAGCGGCAGGATGTAAAATCGAGGATAGTCTGACCTTTTCAGTGCTCTCGCGAGTTCTCGTCTAAAGGATGAAGGGAGGCGCCACGACCGAGAATTATCATCGTGGATTTTATCGTCGCTCTCGTTTCTAAGCGGTTTTCACGTCCCTCGCGTTATTCAAGCGCATCGTAATTTTTTTAAAAAACATTGACGCTCACATTTTTTAAACATCGACACCTAATTTATTCGCTATAAATAAATGTCTCAGCGTGAAGATAAAATAAGAGTGCTGTGATATAATTTAAAATATATCGAACATAGGATCTCAATAAGGATCACGTTTACATTGTAATTTAGATCATTAGCTGTTGAATCCGGCATCGATTATTCGCGCAATTCGCGTAAATGGCGAAACGCGCGTCGCGACGAACGTTTAAGAGGATTGCGACACGCGCGCGCATTAAAATAGCAACCGATTGACGCGATCGACCAGTAAACCGGAGTTACATAAACAACGGTGCAGCTATCCTTTCACTTTCTCTACGGAAACCTTCACGGAACTAATACCACCACCATCGGGAAATTGTCCTGGACTAACAACTATAATAATATCATAGCCCCAGGGGAGGGGGGACAACTGACGGTAAGCGAAGTAGCCGTTTCCTTTTCTTTTTTTACAGAACTTTGAGGTCGCCAAAGTGATTTATGAAAAAGGTTGCATACAGGCCGGCGAGGAGTGGATAGAACGAAATCTCCTCGCGATTGCCAGCGGCGCGGTTGGCACAGCATTCACTCAGGTATATACCGGTAAAATTGCATTAGCATAAGTACAAGCTCCGATCTTCGGCACGCATCGATAAACTTTCAACGAGTATGTGTGAAGTACCTCGACTCGACTCGCGAGTAATTATAACATTTTGAATCCGTACGCTCAACCAATTAACCTGATTAGATTTAAATGAAGCATCAATTGCGAGGCGAATAAGATGGAAATCTTGGCCGAGATTTTTTCGAAAAAAAAAAAAAGAAAAAAACGTTATTTTGAAGTAAGCGCCCGGGCGTTTTGCGGTAGTTAAGATTCCTTTAAAATTCAGATCGTAATGGAAAACTCAAACTTTAGGTGCAACTCTCTCGCTTAATTTTCAATTTGCGATTCAGATATATTCTATGTCGCTCAAGATTGCCGTCATTGATTTCGAAGTGTTAAAACGAGATTTTAGCACGTTTCTCGCGATGTATTCGTCGATGCGGACCGCTGCATTATGGAGCCTTTGCATGCCCTAAAGGTAATAAAGGTGAGAGTTTACCCGTGCTTGCAACGTTGTGACTGTTACTTGTTTCGTTCGCAGTATCACACGCGGGGAAGACGTAAAGTAGATGCGAGATACATAATAACACGTAGCTAGGCGGCATAAGTGCGTTTATCAGCGTAATATATTGAGCCTCTTGAATTTTATTAAAGGATTTTAAATTCATGCTTACTTTGTGTAATGAATTTTTCAGTATGTATCAAGTAGATGTTAATATTGTTCAAAGCATGTTGATATTGCTCGTTGTATTAGAATTTATCGATTGCATCTCGATGTGACGTACGATTTAATTATTCAGACGAAAATGTACGTATATAGTCAATTATTCAAAATTGTAGATGTATGTAATGCATAATCACCGTGAGCACGAATATACTACTAATAAGTAGTAGCAAGTAATAATAAGTAGTAGCAAAATAAATTTAATTTTAGCTTCTAACTGAAAAATTTATCGATTGTACCGATAAATTTCATATGTTCTATATGTTAATGTACTTTATATATAAACTTTTATAGTTATAAATATACTTTTAGCATTTTTATAAACTTGATTTAATGAAGACTTTTATTTATACATCAATTATTTTAAATATAAGAATACATATGTGGTTTCATGATTAAAATATATAACAATTAAAACAGACGTTTTAATTATTCTGCTAAATTAAAAGAATATTCTATGGAAATATTCTTGAGAATATATTTCTTGATAACAAAGAGAAATATTACTTCCATTTTTAAAAGCTTATATCGAATATCAATTAAAACGTTTCAGGCGTTCGCGAATATTTTGTGAAAATGCTAAAAGTGCGTTTCTCTTATAAATTCTTGCGAATGTTTCACGGCAAAGCAATGAACGGAGTATTCTCACTGTTTTTTCAGATTCTAGGAATCTGCTTCGCGCAAAATCTGCGCGCGGATATATTCGCGCAAAAGGCGAAGTGGCATTGACAATCGCGTGCCCCCACGGCAGTCTAGCATCTTGTCTTTATAGATGCTAACCGGCTACGTTGATCGAATTACAAGGTCTCGACGCGGACTCGGAGCTCCGGCGGATCGATTGGATCTTTTCCCGGACGAAGAGCGGACGGATACTTCGAAGGATTTTCACGATCGAGGCAACACCGATGACCGGATGCCGATTGCGAGTCTCCGACGATAATCAGATCTGCGTTTCGCATCAGTCGAATCCTTCAACTTGTAAATATCCGAGAAACTTTGCAGCCGCGCGCGATAACCTCGTCCTGCTTCTTCTGTACCGTCCAATCGATTAATCGTCTGAATTGTCGAATAATGAGAGAAATTGATTGTTTCGAAGTTAATTCTTATCTATCGCGCGCTAATTAACATCGCTTTTGAGTAAATTTCTTATCGGAAACACAGATGGAGCAATCTTCAAAAGAAAGAATTTCTTAAATTTTTACTCCACGAAAGAAAAGAAAGAAGAAAATTATAATGCAATAAAGAAATAATACATGTCTTAAAGACATGTATTATTTCTTTATTGCATTATAATTTAATTATTTTATACAAGAATTAACAAACATAAATTTTTATATTCTAATATATAAAATGAGAATCAGCACAGTTTACATAGAAATGAAAATTGACATTTCTGCCTGTAAGTTTAAATTAATGATATATTTAATTTCATTCGGATTTCAATTTTTGGCAAATTATAATCTGATATTAGATTAGAAAATTCATCTAGCCATGTACATTTCTTTTAATTAAGGTCAATTTCTCTCGCTATCAAACGACGTCGACGAGAAGACGCTGGTTGTCGCGACGCGTTCAGCAGGAAGGTTTTTCGACGAGTGCATCGCAGTATATCGTCACGAAACGTCCGATGTAACGTTTGTTTTCATCACCGGAGCAGAACGTCTCGATGTTTCATCTCGACGTTGCTGCCTGCGAAACGTATTTACTTTTTTTGCGAGGAATCGTGCGCCAAAATATTTCTCCTAAGAATTGCGAGATCCAGACATCCGTTTTCACATGATTGCTTCAAAAATTTCACATAAATTTAATATAATCGAAATTGAATCTTTCGAAAATTATGGAAGGACTCATATTTTCACAACAAATCACTCAAATCTGTGAAATATCGTATCTCTCGAATAAAGAAATTTCCGACATAAATTTTTGTACAGCAATAATTTTTTTGGCCTAGTATTTCTTTTAAATAAGTAAATATCACTGGAATATATGATTTGAACTATAGTAAGTAAGAGGAATATAAATATTGGCACGACTAAATTATTTAATTTATACAAAATGGATATTCTGTCGAATCGGATATATTCGTTCTGGTATATCTGGGTTTCTCAAATCGACGAGTCAACAAGCGATCACAAGTGACACTCAAAGCAGGGGACTCGATTCCACGGAAAATCGATACTCCTAGGGCAAACAATGGAATCTCATCCAGGGTGTCTGGTACTCGCAATTCGATCTCTCTCGAGACGCCTTAGGACTGATTGCATCAACATCGATTACCCTCGATAATCGTGGTTACCTGCATTTTCGTGTTCTATCTGTATGAGTCGAGGCCATAATTTAAAGAGGGAGTTGTCAGTCAGAATTAATTAATCAAGTCTGTCAATGCAGTTCATTCTTAGGCCTGATTGCGCCAATGTCGATTATCGCCAACTATTGTTAATCGAATATTTTTCATTGAAACTCAGTCGTACGAAACATGTACAAGAAATGAAATGCATTAGCGGAGTTAAACGATAGATGCAACCAACTCCTTTTGGGCTTACGCGGAATCGCTCGACCGTTGCAGGACACGGTCGATTGCGAAATCCCATCCACCTCTCCGGAGACGAGAAAAGTCGATACGTTTCGCGCATTTAGTATAGGAAAAGACAGACGAACACCTTCGCCTAGGATTCGCGAGCTACAATGTGTCGAGCCGTTATAAGATCGGTCAATGTAACGTGGTCGTGGGGGCGCGGTGAACGAGAAAAGTCGACTTCACCGCACAAAAATCAGAAACAACTCTCCGCCGTGACAGTGAACGGCAGCCATACAACACAAGTATACAAGTACACAATAACTTTCCCTTGTTCCCATCGGTCGTCAAAATGACACAGTAATGGATCCACCGTGCCACCTCCGGGCATATTGATTCCTCCTAATTGCATACATTCCATCCCTCCATCGATGGGCCAGGTGTCTGTCATACACCGCGTCTACCGCACATATATCGTATATCATGGGAAGCATGTCGAAAGCTTTCTACGACTCTACGCGACTGTATAACTGCAAGCGCAAACAACAATAAGTTCATCGAGTTTCGAACCTTGAATCACACAAGAACTCTTCATGTTTCATTATACCTATATATAAATATAATTAAGTATTTTAAATATAATTAAGTTTAAAAACAATTTAAATTTCTTGTTGATTGATATTTACGTACGACAGAATTTAACGATTCAGAAAAAAATGATGTCAGTTTGCGCAAACAAATAGTCATAAATTACATTAATCGTGTGAATATTTATCGATTTGGAATACCTCGCGAGAAAGATAATATCGAGGGATTTCGACATGTGCTGCTGAAGGGTCGATAGTAAATACGAGCGAACTGCATTTTATATCGTATAGTAAATTACATGGGGTACGTGCATTACATGGTTTACGTACATTATACTGTGCGAGTAGACGCGGGTGGCATAACGTGCTAACTTGGGCTGTTAATATTTATAAATCTTGTGTGCTGGGAAACGCGACGGTTCTAGCTATTTATTTATGCTCGAACTTAACAACAAAAGTTTGCGGGAATATAGGTGAGGAAATGTTTCGCGAGGCTCTTTCCTAAATCTTCGAAAATTTATTTCTTTGCTGCAAATGAGAAAAGAAAAGGACATCTTTCCGAAAATCTAAGAAGGTGATGAGAAATTTTTAACGCGGCTGGTCCGTGCGCGACTTGCAGTATGCGTAAACTGCCGATTTTCGCGACTATGCGATGCAAGTTATGTATGACGTACCATTTGAAACGCAATTTTTAATTAATTTCAAATACGGTAGTTTTAAATAAGGCTTTTATATGAAAAAAAAAAAGATAAACAAGCGTGATTTCTCAGTTAAAATATTTTAACGTTTTGTATCAGAAAACTCTCTTAAACGCCGCAAACCACAAATGCGTTTTCTTTGGTCGATCTACGTGCCAATCGATTACATGATATAACCTGTTGCTAAGCGGTTCGAGCATGAATACGAAATATGTCATTCCAATATCTTTCTCTTAAGCTTCTATTCCTGATAAATCTCGTCGCGTCGCGATAGATAGCTGAATATATTAATATAATTAACGAGACACTCGTTGGAGGAGCGTGTTGTTGTTATTTCACAAAATTTGCCGTACGAGTTTGCTGTTGACTCACGAGAAACTTTTCTCTCGTGAATTCACGGTGCTATGATCCGTGACGTTAATTAGTCACTTGTTTTGCCGTATAAAGAAGTTAAGTTAACCGACGATTGTAATTTTTAACGAGCCATCGACGCAAATGCGGAAGCGGGTTTAGCAAAGGCTGTGCTATTTACGACGAATACTCTCGAAATAATACTCTTCTTATATATAATTTTTAATGTCATCTCTCTTTCTCTCTCTCTCTCTTTCTCTCTCTTTGTCTCTCATGTGTTCAATGACGATTGCATAAATGGCGTACACGACCGTGTACACTACAGACTTGCAATAATCTATTTTGCCAAGATTGAAATGTAGAAAAAAAGAATCGCGATAATATCTCCTAAGGAAATAAGATTCACTCTTCTAGAAAAAGAATACATCCGTAATGATACGTGTAGCGCATATGCGAAGTATGTCGGAGTTTCATGCGCAAGCATGCGCGTCAAACGGACGCATACATATGTCTAGTGTAAAATCGTCGAAACAATTTGCTAAACCCGACATTCCCAACCCGTGCATCGTCCCATTAACTCGAATTGTTAACCTGATCCGATATCCTCGCCGAGACAACCGCAACAGGCAATCTTGCCAAAGAATATACGGATCATGTGACACGAATTAAACGGTTTCGATTTGAAGATTTACTGTAGTGCGTCGAGCGTTAAGTTAGTGCGCGATTTAATCGTTATTATACATATATATCTCTCTCCGCTGGATTGCCTTGTTAATCTTTCCCTCCCTTAAATCTACCCAAATCGCGCGGATCAAGCACGATTATCGCGCATTTCCGTTTCACATCGCGTCATTAAATATCAGTTATTTAGATTTATAAGCTATCTAATCATTGTCACAAGATTGAGCCAGTAATCTGGTTTTACGATTTAATTTTAGTTATTCGCAAGAGATGTACACTGCAGCTGTCCTTCGAAAATCACGATCCGAGATCAGTCTTATTTTCTAGTTTTAATAGGAGGCTAATTTCTAAAATGGCATTATATTTTCTCATGCTTCGCATCATATGAAACAAACTAACAAATTTTTAGTCTCTTCATGTGCGATTCATCATCTTTGTAATCTCTCATAAACGTTTGTACATTTCATCTTTCAGTGTGATAACGATTACGTATAATTTCTTTTTTATTAACTTTTTATCGCAATAAAGATTTGATTTACAATTCTGCTCTTTAGTTGTTTTTTCCTTCTTTCATCAATTTCATTTACTTTAATTTATGTAAACTTATGTAGCTTTAATTCACGTTGATATGTCTATCATTTCTCATTTACATATTTTTTTATATATTATATAAGTGTTTTCAATAAATTCATTTTTATACAAATTTATAATTTTTAAATGTATCGGATATTAAAAACAGACTAACTCTTGACTTTATTAATAATATTTAAGATATTTCTTACAATAGCAATGGCAATGCACGTAGTACAATTTAAATGTTATCGATAAGTATTCGCAATTGTCTCCATAAAGTAAGTCGGCAATTACCCAGCAATTTAACACACAAGATAATCGATAATTTATATCTTACTATTCGATCCGTCTATTACGTCTTACGGGCGATTATAACGTTGCATTCCTTCTTTCAAATTCGTGTAAATACTGTATATGTACTTGTAAAAAAAAAAGGAACTAAGGGATAGTTTAATCGCTTGACCAACACCGTTACGGTGAACAAAGACGAGGTGTAAAATAATGTTCTTTCCGTGTAGAATAAGAAAACGGGGTTTATTAGCCGATCGGCAGTATCCGTATCTTGTAAATATGTAACCGCGTACGATCGTATCGTGATAATCGAGCTAAATCACTTATGGTGCCAAAAACGTGCAGACAAATTCGACACTTCTTCAATAAATTTGAGAAGGTAATTGCAAAAAAATATATGATCGAATAGCTTATCTCTAAACCGCATTACATTCCAATTTTTAAGAATCCCTTTGACATATTGTTTCTCTACAGCTTTCTAATGCATACTCCACATTTTTTTTTTTAATGTGGATTTAAAGCGGTTTGGAATTTGTCAATTTAAACTCGATGTACGATATTATTCAAAGCATCAAAGTAACATAACGAACAGCAAGAAAATTCGCGACACCCGGCCACCGCAATTATGCTGCACGATTATATTTATCTGTATTTTATACAACCCGTGTATGTACAGTACACTCACTAATGTACACCTAATGTAAATAAGAGCTAAACACGTCCGAGTAGACTAACTGATCAGACAAAACCAATGTTATTATCATTTGGATTATATCATTCTCGCTTCATTAAATTGCAGCGAAAAATTCTGAGGGAAGCGAAACAAGGGTTTCGTTATTTCCAAAGCTAATCGCGAAATCATAATGAAGCTTACTCCTCATGCCACGAATGCGTTCAATAATCCTCGAAAAGGAGAATTCAGGTTCGTTAATTGCATTAAAATATAATATGCCATACGGAAAGTTCATATAAGTTGTTTACGGTTTATGTATGTACTGCCTTATTTTTAATGTAGCTTCAATTTAGAAATTACAAAAAATATACGTATACCCACGATTGTCAATCGCGTTTCGAACCGTCTCTGAAATAATTACGACGACCACTGCCATTGTGGTGTTTTGACTTTTTGATAATTTGCGATTTATTGTATCGATGCGACTATATACATATGTAATATAGGTAAATAGCACGTATTCCTAAGTGTAATCATTGTAATTGAACTAATGTAAATACAGCCACATACTTTTCTTGTAACGGCTAAGAGATTACTGTAATGTTTTTATGGGCAACAAATGGACATTTATACCCGTCGACGTGTGAGTCAATAAAAATTATGATAATTTAAAATATTTTTTGCACAATTTCGTTAGGAATATTTATGTTTATTTGAGGATGCATTGAATTGTCATGAAACGCAGAAGTTAAAAAGAAATACGTAAAAATTTAGAAATATCAATAAACATAAAATAATATAAAATAAATATACTCCTTATAATAATTATGTTTAATTGCATAGCTTACTTAGCAGTTTTATACAAACATGTTACAAAATTTTATTATATTCTATATATATATATATATCTTTTACTTTTTTGCATAAAGTATATTAAACCATAGTTTTATCAATTATTACGCGCATGTGACAACGTTACAATAAAACAATAAAATTATTTATTGTTTATCGATCGAGAAACGAACAGGAAATAAAACATACGGTTTCGTCGACTGTAGCATCGAACGGTAACCGGATAAACGCAAAGTTAACCAGTTGTACCGGCTATTTCCACAACTTTCCAGGTAAGCTTACACACGTTCCACTAGATGACTACACATATTTTTTTATTACAAAAAAAAATAATTATATAAAGTATGTACGTTAATTATCAAACAAATTTCTTCTGCGTCGAAAACGGCAATGCCTCTACACGATAAATTAATCAATCACGATGAGTGATTTATTGTAAAAAATATATCGCGGCAGATTTATAAAGGTTTATGACCATTCATTGAAATCTCTGAATCTTTTGTTGATCCAGACGAACTTCCTCCCGGGAAATCCTGTGCCAAGACGTGCTTCGCACCAAATCCTCGGGGCCCGACGTCGCGTTCACTGTCGGAGGATTATTCGCGCGGGTCTTCATTGTCAAAACACGATAGCTTCCCCCGGCGCGTGACCCAGTTTCTGACGGAATTGCTCGAAAGTCGTGGCGTACGTGCGGCGTGGAATACGTTCGATCTAGGACGAAAGTACACCGTCCGATTGCACGTAAATACAGGCAGTGACGTTTAATTGCCCACATTAATTACACGATTATTATGCCGTTGTCATTATACGGGATACGGGAAAAACAGTCATTTTCCCCGAGAGATCTCCTCAAATATCGCATGCGGTGCATGTCGTATACACGTGAACGAGAGGGTCTACGTGAAAGTCGCGACGTAGACCATGGTGAACCAGGACGGTCATTATGCAGCAATCACCGTGATTATTGTCCGCCCAATCAAACAAGGAGGAAGGGAGGGAGGGAGGAGAGTTACTCAGGGTTATCGTTTGTTTTCTTTCCGTTTCTTTACGTAGTCACCCGATACCGCCTCGATATTTCTCTCGACGTTTTTCGTGTCGACTCTCTCCGATTACGGATCGATCCTTCAATCCGTATGGACCTGTTTTCGGACGGACAGAAACGAACAAGTTTAATTTTTAAACATTGTCTAGAAGTGTCGGTTTTCGTGTTGGTCAACCACTTGGATTGGCCACAAAAGAGGATAAGATCTAATCAATAAGATACCTACGTGAATGCCGCAATTGTCGGAAATGTCAAACTTATATGGGATGGCGACATCCGTAGATATTTCCGATCTCTGAGTAACGATCATGAGAGAGAGAAGGTTAAATTATAAATTTAACCTGATTCCCTTATCCGCGAAACATGACAGAATAACGATCCGGCAACAATGTGAATATCAGACGAATCCTCACATAAAAATCAACCGAGACAAATATGCGACATCGCGAAATCCTTTCGGCCTACTTTCGCGTTTTCTTATCCAGGACGCAGCGACCTATAAAGAGGAAGAGGATTCGCCGACTTGTAAGTACGGCCGTGCGACATCGCGGTAAGGTTTCTGCACGGCTGTGACTTTATCTAATCTATACGTCAGGTTCAATCCCCTCTCATATCGGAAAATAGTCTCTTGTTTGCGGGTCATCCGAAAGAGTCCGATGCTTTTTGGCAGGTGTGGCTAACAATCGATAAGAATATCATATTCCACGGGAAGCGATAATTCCGCAGCGTATTACGTTTTTTGTCGATGTATCATGCTCATGATACGCTTGCTGCGCCATGATTAAGCATCCTCGCGTAACAGCAACTGGGATAATCATCATTCTCCGTAATGACGGTATAATTTCTAAATAATAAAACGCGATGAAATCATTTATCAAAACGAGTGTTAAAGTGTAGTTTTAACTCGTCGTAAGATACATTTTATCTTTATTATAAATTTTATATATTCTGAGATAAAAGGTTCTTTAAATACTGACGTTTATTTAAAACGGCTCTCGGAAAATATAATAGTCGTCCTTTTTATTTATAACATTGAAGAATCTAAGATTACTGCTGATTCCATCTCTTGATCATTAATGACGATTTACGTTAGCTTTCAGATATCTTTATTGCACTGTTATATAATATACTTTAGGAATGGCGTGGTATTGAATTTTTTCGTTCTATGGTTTTTTAGACCAAACTAACGTGATAAGTCCGCTGATAAACGGTTACGATAACGTGTTAACGCGCGCTATATAATATATGCCTTATATTTTCCACCGCAGCGATGATATGACTAATGTAAAAGGAAAATTTGCGTCGACGGCATGCACACGAACGTGTGGCAATCTGACGCAAACACGATAACTCTGTTGGATAATTCAATTATTTTCCAATCAGTGCCGAGTAATCTCGAGAATCGCAGATTACTTGTCTATCGAATGAGCCAATAAATTGATGTTAACTTCTAAGATGCTGTTCCTGTGACGCGAATATTCACTAAACGTGGGATAATTTTATTATTCCACGTGGCATTTTCATTATTCTTCGACGTAAATGATTAGTATATTCTACGATACATATCAAAGATACAATGGATCTTTTTATTCGCGATGTGCAAAAACTCACGAAACAAAAACAGTGTATTAATTCTTTGCCAGATGAGTGGGGTTAAATTTTGCCTTTTATCTCTCGTTTGTACAAATAATAAATGTAATACAAATATAAAACAAATAATAAATTATTAATTGTATTAAATTTTTCTATTATTCTAATCTTAGATCAATGACAGAGCTAATAAATTAATAAAAATAATTTTATTCCGAAGAAACGTTCAAAAAAAATCTAAAGAATCTAAAAACGACAATAAGTTAGTTTGAGAAAATCCTCATCAACAATTATATTAACTTTTCATATGTCACTATTTAAAAACTAAGAAAAAAAATTGAAAATATCAAACATAATTTTTACATTTTATTTAAATATCACAGCAAATTGTTAGGGCGTTTATCTTCCACAATGCGGCTTATCGCCTACGCAGCATTAGGCAAAGATAAAAATAGAAAATATATTTGTTGCGGCAAACGTGTCGCTATATTTAAACTACTACTATAGATATTATTCAACTAAAGATTCTAAAAATTTTTACTTCAGATTCAAGGCTATTACGTTCATAACGCCAGCTTAAGATCATTACATTTACCACGACGATCACAACCAAATACTCACGTCATATCAATATTGAAGTATCGACTGACAACTATAAATATTTAAATTGCGCCAATTTATCATCGTACAAGTGATAAAAGCAAATATATAGACGATCGTAATTTTGAAGCCAGGTAACCCGTTAATGACACGAATAAAACTTCGTCGAGCACAGCACAAATTTTTATATCGCAATAGAATAAATAATTAATAAGAAAAAAGGATATATCGTACTAAACGATAAAACAACAAATAAAAATAAAAGTTGCTGAATCACAGATAATACTAGCTGATAAATAAATAAAGAAAAAAGAGTCAATTATAGACTTGTATAATATTTAATTAAAAATATTTTCGAAACGTAATATGTGGAAATATCCTTTGCTGATTTTAATTGTATATTTTTAATTATATTTTTCTTGTGAAGAAACGTTAGTTCAAAGGTAAGGTAAAGGCAGTGATATCGCAAGGTCTTTACAATATCGCGAATATATTAGAATACAGGAAAAAACAATTGTTGAAAAGTCTTCTTGCAAATCGTTTTTGCTAAGAGTTTCCGGATTAATCGGTTTCTGTTTGCGATATTATTTTTATTGATACTGAATATTTAAAAAAACAGAGAAACGGCACGTGTAACATAAGAAAGTGCTTTTTAAATTCTGGAATTATAAGTTTGTGATTGAAGAATTCTTTGATGTCTTTTTCTTCTTTCCACAAATTATTAAATTAATGGTATAAATTTAATTCAATTTTGGATAATTGAATTTTTAAAAAATCGTCATTTTTTACTCATTAAAGTTAGTTACGTCCTGTTGTTTGAAAAACATCTTGTCTTCATCTTTTGCTTCAAAAATCTACTTTGTAGATTTATACTATATAAATTGTTTATATAAAAATATTATAAAAGTATATCAATATTTTTTTAAACATTGAATAAAATCGAATAAGAAGAAAAATGTTCCATTCATCAAAAAATAATAAATTTAGTAATTAATTTAAATTTGAAATATAATAATCGCACACCGCGAGTGCTTGGATAAAGTCTTAATGGAAAAGCCTTAAATAAACATAAACCGATATTCACGGATATTCTGACAGTACGCAAAGATTCATTTATTCTATCACAAAAATACTCGTTGTTTGAATTTGGCGAATATAAATGGACTTTTTATGTTTTTCGTCCATTTTACGATGAATATCCGCCAGATAAGTCATTTTTATCGCGCTGATGCAAAGTTCTGTGCAGCTATCACAGCGAATTTAAATTGTCTCGCTGATAAATCGAACGAGAAACATAACTGCGACATCGCGAAGTATATTTTGAGATCCGATTATTTTTAGGCTTGATGTGTATGAGTATGTATGTGTGTGTGTCTGTGTTTCGGTGCTCTTCGAGTACGATTAAATGAATTATAACTATTCTCCTTCACTTATTTTCTATTAATTTCAATATTTATGCGAATTTTTCTATAATCTTTTAATAGCTATTGACTACTGATATAATTGATTGCATCTAATTTGAATCTAATTTGAATTTAATTTAAAATAATGATAGCAAATTGACATTTCCGATATTCCGACATAGCCGATACTTTCAGCATATTTAATAAAAAAAGATAGATTCTCAACTAAATGTTAAATAATTGAAATTATATTATCTTATTATTATCTTAAATTATTATCTGATAGTTATATAACATTTAATAACAACCGATAATTATTATTACAACATAATAGAGTGCTGTTACTATGTGACTTTGAATTACAACGCTTCTAATAAGTCTCTTAGTGTAGCGGATTCAGTATCGCCCAAATATTTTGACATACGCTTTGTTCGTACGTCACATCAATCGAGGAACACACACGGAATCGCGATCTCCGCCGCGCGAGGAAATCCAGTAACGAATTTTGTAATTACGCCCGTAGCCAATTATCTTTTTCTGCCGCAAGATAACGTCTGACACGTAGCACGCGCAATTTCACGAGAATCAATGAGATTCTTATGGACATCAGTGAACGTCAGAAAAAATACCGAAGGCTTATTTTGAAGAGCTGGCGCTAAAGGATATGTTAATATATGTACGCGTCTTCGTAATTAAAAGCAGTAGTCATGTCCTTGTTGTGACGCCAGCTCATATCGATTCCGTAAACATCGCTCGGCGATAGAGCTGTAAATATTACACGGAGAAAAAAAATATGTGCGTATCATTTTATCATGCATATAAGACGTTTGCGACATTTCGCCTTTGAGATAGGAGCAATTGAACGATATGGGCGTATCGTTCTGTAAATGTGCCGTGATATCGGTGAAAATCGAACGAGTAAGAAGATCGAAGTAAAGTAAAAACACTAAAAATCTCAAAACTTACGTCCCTCTGTATCTCGGAAAAATAATCACATTTCCTACGTCTAAATCCCCAAAAGCTTTCGAAATAGAAAATATCGCGATATCAGAGGTGTATAATTGCCTGGCATATTTAAACAGGCGTATATACATTTGACAGGCACGCATTTGACGATCGGATGACGACGGGATAACATACGGTATATCGCGCAGGAGAGAGAATTTAGATATCGTGTGCGAGCATTGCGTAATGCGAAAATGTCAGGTGTTCAGATTAGCATAAGACAACAGTGGATGCAGAGCTGAAACGCCGCGGTCCAACGAGCATAAGGTCGATGCGCGACAAGGAAGCCGCGAAACTAAGCCTGACGAGAAGCTTCGTATGTATTCACGTTATAAATTTTCCTCTACGTATTTGAAGTTTAGTCAAGAAAATTAGCTGCAGACAGGCGATACGATGTAAAACTCATACTCTTCATCTGTCACATTCACATTATTTCCGTAAAAAAGAAAAGGGGAAAAAAGCGAATATAATAAAAGAAGAATATTTTTCTTTCGGTATCTGGTTACCGATACACTCCATATATAACGCGAGATGTACGACAATAAATTTCGACTGGCAGGTACCAAGCGATAGTTATTACATCTTGCATTTAAATCTCTCGTTTACTAGGAGAGTTACATACATTTCCGTTTTGCGTTTGTGAATCAGCAAGATGCAAAATGCGAAAAGAAGGAAAAAAAGTAATGAAACATTAATTGCGCTTTGATGTTCGTTTGTCGATGAATTCTTACGTAATCTACATGTATCGTTAAGTTCAAAGATATGCCAGTGCGTCAGTACGTACTCTTTTTTTTTACAGCGACACTACGAATTCTACCTGACAATAATCGAGATTGGGTAGGCGAGATAAGATCTTTCGCGCTGCCGAAATTCCCCGTCATCGCCCGGTCCTGAAAAAACCGTGATGAGTCATCGCGGACGTATCGCTCACTACGTTAACACCGCGAGATATATCGTAGAAATGTGAGATGCTTGTTAGTCTCGTTCCAGGTGGCTCGTTACCGCCAGTAGCTCTGTGTCAAGTATCGCATAAGTTAGTCTCGACGCGTGACACTCGCGTAATGCCGCGTGAAGGAAGGAAGAATTATGAAAGGATGAAGAAGAAAAAAGGAGTTGTCGAGCGAGAGAGAGAGGGAGAGAAAGAGAGAGATACGTTGATCGTGAGCCGTTATACGACTCCGTGTTTTCCCATGCATTAGTCTCTTGGATAGTTAAAATCTTAATAAAATCTTAATAAAATCTAAATAACACTTTTAAATCTTTCAGGTTTCATATAGCACATGACAAAAAAAAAATATATTTCATTATTCGGTCATTCACTTTTAGAGTGGAATTCATTTATTTATTCGAAGAATACTAAAAATGTACTTCCGTTATCGAGAAGAGGCTATTTTTTCGTGTCAATTTTACGTATTTCATTATACGACGCGACGGTCGCATGTTTAGCGCAGATTTATCTCGTCAACAAGCCGATAAAACTCAGAAGAATCAATTTAGCAATGCATGCCTCGTGCTGTATGCGTAAGCAACAATATATGTCAATCCATTCATTGCCTGCTGGGAATAGCAACAAGTAGCTGCGTACCATAAACTGAAAATACTGATGCGCATGGAATTGCATAAACAATGCGTTTGCCTGACGCACATGTTTGTACAATTGTATACGCAATTCCGTGAATTATTATTACTATTCAAGAGTATGTTGTTTACTGTGTATTATGCGCAGTGGTTTATTAGCCGGGTAATTACGTTTCTGGTGTTACGATAAGGTGTATGAAACGTTAAGTCCCGGCTTTACTTGTAGCGAAAATACTTGGCTAGGAATTAGCGGGTGCAACACATACACACACACACACACACACACACACACATACACACGCAGACGGGAAGATTATGCTAATTCAGTGGTAGTGATTTGCCGACATGCGGTGACATTTGGATTTGCGGACGACTAAACGCAACTCGCAAAAACGAAAATTCAAATGACGCCCGTTGGATCAGAATTCCGCACGGCGCGATAAATAACGCAATGTAGAATTAATTTCGTTCGATAACTTAATTCCTGTCTTCATCGCTTATTGGAAGACAGAAAAGTTACTTTTTTCTATATATAGAACTTGCGACAAAGTCTCGGTGTAAATTTGACTATCCAGTTTCGGATTTATGTTGGTATTCAAATTAATGATGTTATAGATGATAATCGATTAATTCGGGCATTAACTTTTTTTCAAATTGAAGAAGAACGATGATCTTTTTCTTCAAACTCGCTTTTGTGCAACTGTGAAATATTTTTGCTCAATAAAAAGTTTTTCAAGTAATTTGAAGAACTTTCTTTACATACAATAGGAATTGCAAGCGTGTACTATAGGCGCAATTTTATTTTCTGATACTATATATTTTTTAATAAAGTTTAATTAAAAATATAATTTTAAATTTATTTGCATGCATATGCACAAATATCAAATTTAATATTCTAAGAATATATGAACATTTTCTTCCATTATACAAAATTTTATAAAAATAATAGAACAATTTTAATAATATAAATAATTAATGATGATAATGTTGTTCTTCATATTTATTAAGATACTAATAAATTTATATTATTAAATTTTACATTATTAACCATTGAACATTATTAATCGAATTATCAAAAAGATGATGAAAATAACATTAATTAAATATGTAAATTTTATTTTCTCTTGATAACTGACATATTTATGAACATTGCCATAGTAAATATACGAATAACGACGATTTAATTGTCGTTAATCATGTGAAAATGATATATCGATATAATATATTATTGATTAAAGCTTGAAGAAAAATAATCGGGTTGAAACGGCGACCTTTGCGGCGCAGTATTATTAAAGTATTATTAAGTCATTCAGTCGTATAATACTTGACACAGCTATGTTTTCCGCGTTATGCTTCTCAGGTTCATCTTTAACAAATAAAAACGAGTCTATTATCTGTTATTAGCTAAAAAGCGTGTAATGTTTGTATTCTTTCCACTTGTTCGACACTCTCTACGAAAGTATAAAGTCTAGATTTTGAATCTCCTATTCTTCCAATTTCAAAACGCGAACGTTTTATCAATTCTTCTTGCAGCTCATTCATGGGTCTTGGCCATGGCATTAGATCAGCGATGACATCACAACAAGTAATACAACAATGACATAAGAACCGCAACAATGAAGATGTACATTTATCATCAAGGTCTATTTGATGGAAAATGTGAGCGTTACCGATAGATGTGTTGCTAAAAATATCTCAGAGCGTCGAAATTATAGTTACTCTTTTCAAAAACACGAATGAATAAAACAAATTAAAATAAAAAAAGATATCCTAAGAGAGAAGAAAGAGAGAGAGAGAGAGCTATAAAAATGTTAAAATATCATAGAGTTGATTTGATTCTTGTGTATATATAGTTCTCGTTACATGCATCTCATGTCTTGAATGTTGGTCGCGGATGTTGCGAGGACAATGACCTCAACGATGAATTCTAACGTTAAGATAAGATCATATTAAAGATATTGCATATCAAGTTATTACTTCGATTTTAAGGCCATTGCGGCAGAAAAAAATTGTTTGCGGAGCCTTATCGCGTGGATGGACGATGACACGGAAGAACGCTGCGCGTGTATCAATATCACATTGATATTTTTAGTCGATCGTCACGATCGTTCGCGGCCGGATTAGCACGATTACTGGTGGAAGAGATTTCAAAAGTAGTAAAAATACCCGATCGCAAATCAATTTTATATTTTTTTTTTTCATTCTAGCGCTGCATCTGCCTGGATAACGCGGTAACGTAAGATAATTTACGCAGGTAATTATTATTGTGATTTCCTCCGAGGAAAACTAACGCAACGGGATTTTAAGTTTTTGAGTTTTCTTGCTCTTTTCCGCAACATTTATCGCTTCGTAAAAGATAAAGCCTTTTTATCATTGTGATTAAACGATTTCTTTATCGGCGGAAATATCATATGATACTCATTAATCATTACCTCTCGAACACATTGCGATGTAAGATACATACCAAATCTTATCGAGAAAACTATATATAATTTACACACAACTTTATTGTTCATTTTCACTTTCTGAAGCAAAAACATACGTTCGTTTTCGGGAGATATTATCGGTCGTCTTATAATTAGTGAAAATTAATGTTTACTATTTTTGTACTGGAGCAGTATAGATACATGAAATTTCGTTGAAGTTATTATAATTACCGCATAAGTTTTTCTGAATATCTTTCTACTATTTTCGCGCACAATGCCGAGAGAGAGAGAGAGAGAGAGAGAGAGAGAGAAAGAGAGAGACGAATATTCATAATTTCGGTAATTTTATAGAATTATAAATATCTGTTGTGGTGTCTCTTTGTGCCATTTCGTATGCGAGCTACGTACAGATATAACCATAAGATGAAAAGCCGACACGTAAATTATTTCCAATGAATTTTTTTCAATTGTACGGCCGTAAAGAAATACTATGACGACATCTGCCGTATATGTGAATGGAAGAGAGAAGTCTTACCGAAACGTCGATAAAGTTCGGAGAAAAAGGATCTCAGATGACGTTCGATGCCTTCTTAAAAGATCGAATCACCGAGTTTCCTCAAAATCTGACGCAATTCGCCAGGATCAGCGAGCGAGGAAGCAATCATATTATGTGTAATGACGAGAGGACTTCGATCCGTTTCACGGATTAACTATTAAGTGACCTTAACACTTTGAGACTGACAGTGTCAATATTTTCACAGCATGACTGAGAGAAACCACGACTTTTTACGATATATACAATCGAACATTATCAACCTAGTCATTTTTTATCATTTAATGCTCAATTTGCCAATTATTACTTGCCTATTATCAACAACAATCAACTCAAAGTGGAAGTCTCTACGTCGTTGATATATCTGAAATTATACGCGACCTTCAACAGATTGTTCCTTACTTTGCAAACATCTGTTTAAATAAATGTCATAGACTGTCGTTAACCGGAGCTCATTAATCAACGAGGGTGTGAGGAACGCTAATGGTAATCACAGTGAAGAATTACACACAATAAAGAATTACAAGCATCGTGACACCTATCGTCCCACAGAAGGAGGGAGAGGGGAGACGAGCGCGGGACCCATGCTGTGCCTCACGTCGAGAGACGAGGATTTCAAGCTCTCTTTAGCGGCGCGCACCAGAGAGCGAGCAGAAACGGGCCGTCCCACGACGAGGCGTCCGTGGTGGGGTAACAGCCGTGGCTTATCTGGCGACTTTATGTATATTACGATACCCGAGGCAGGAACACGAGCAGTTCGCTGCTGGCTAACCGGTCGGAGAAGTCGGCGAAGCAGAGTCGTCCGCGCGACGCGCCTCGCCGAGTGCATGAGAGAAAGAGTGGAAAAGCGTGTTTCGTTCGCTTTCCGAACGAAAAACCGTGTGCCCCATACCTTTCTTTTCTTTCTTTTCTTCCGCGCTCGTCGCGTGTGTTTACGATAAATAACGTCGCGCTCGAGTCTCGCTCACGTCCGCAAGCAACGATCGCGTACACGCGTGAACGTCCAACGTGGGTGCACGTGGGATCAGCCGAGCAGTTCAGTAAGTTGAACAGAGCATAGCGCTGCTGCTCAGAAATCACTTCGATCCAGGATGATCGTACTCGCGTGGTGCCTCTTCGTCATCGTCTCGTTCCTCGTGGCGAGTAATCAGGCCTTTCTTAATGCCCCTATACCAGGTACGTATTTTTGACGCAGTTTCACTACGCATTTGTCCCGTGATGATGTATCTCAGAATATCGACGGAACGAACGCGAGGTCTCGTGATTCATTGTGTGAACAAGTTTTTCCTGTCGGACGCTACATCACTTTCAGTGAATTTACGCGTTAATGATAAGAATTGTGACGGAATGGTGAATCGTTTTTTTGCTTTCTAATACATCCATCAAAGGCGCAAGTCAATTTTGCAAGGTCTTCGGTCGCTTTTGGCGATGGCCTGTTTCGAGTGTCGAGATCAGTATGTGTACGTGAATCACCTATCGATCGCGTGATCGCAATTAAATTGTTGAAATCCGTAAATGATTTCGCACGGCGCCACGTATTTAGTCCGAAATTAACCGTAAATGCTACTTAAATGATTTGCTTAAACTCTAAGAATAAATATCATGATATATGTGCTCTCATATTGTTGTATTGGTCACGGCTGTCCCAAAAGAGACAACAAAATAAAAATACTTTTTCAAAAAGATAGATTAATTCCTACACAATTTTAATTCCTACACAATAAATTAAAATTATATATATATATATACATATAATTTAAACAAAGAACTAATGTAAAATATTTATAATATATAATCGTGTTAGATATTTTATAGAATCAATACTCATAAATTTACTTAAACTATTTAGAATTAAATGCAGCGTTAAAACGCTTCAAATTGTTCTTGAATAATAAAGTATTATCAGTGTACGAAAAGTGATCTCTGTAACCTGTATTCACCAAACGTTGTAAAAGATAACAAAAAAAGAGAAGAGACATCGCAGATTTTATCAACTCAGCTTGAAGAAGTCTGGTTCGTTGGACCGCGTTTCGATCGATCTAGTTCTGAATATAGACATGTTATATTATTCAACGTACGACGTAATCGATACGATTATGAGATTTCTGTGATTCGATTAAATCCTTCAGTTTGCAGCGTAACACTATCAGTTAATCTAATTGTAAGTCAAATCCATCTCATGTCAAACATTAATTTTTCATAGTCAATTAGCGCATATATTAGACAAACATTAATACATACATATATTAGCCAAGTTTCTTTTATCAAGGAAAATAAGAGATAATGTTCCAAAAATTATGTCAAATTATTCTTAATATTATGCATATTAATATAAAATACACAATAATCTAAGAATGAGAATTCAATAAATTTTTTAAAATTAAATAAGACTAAAAAAATTATTATTAAATTATTAAATTATTTCAATATTTTATGTAAAATGTCTAATATCTTGATATTAAAAAATCATATTAAAAGAGAGATTCAAATGATAAAAGTACTTAAAAATTCAATTATAGAACTTTTCAGATACTACATTATGGTGAGAATAAACATATAAATGGTATTTTCTTTGAATTTATAAAATTTTGTGCACTACAATCAAAGTGATATTTTATACGATTTTAATTTTCAAGATCACCCTTTGAAATCATTAGATTTCTCAATATCTTTAAACAAGTTCTAACGGACAAGTCTCTGAAAAAAAGAGAACACATAACAAAAGGGTTCTTTCGTAAACCTGAATAAGCGCAATTCGATTAATGCATCATTTCTCTCTTTTGCATGATGTCTTTATCGAGGCTGCTTTGAATTTGCATTCGAAGGTCGCACAAACACGGCAGGAAAAGCATTAATCGCACAGGCTGTTCTCGAAAGAATTCTTATCGCGACGCTCGCGGTTAAATCTGTGACTGCATCGTGTGTGCTCTGTCGCGCATAGATTTTGCGTACTGCCATTGTGTGAATGACAGATTTATCTCGCGTGCGCTCTCGTAGTCGACGAGAATTTCGCTTGAACTGTTGGCTGGTCACCGGAGTCAGACTTGATCCGTTTCGAGCGTACGAAAGTTCGATCAGCACCAAAGTTTCGATCGTTCTCCCGCAACTTTTGCCTTTTCCCCCTCTTTCCCTTCCGCGCATTCTTAAACACGAAATACCTCGAGTAATCAATAGCCGCGCTATAAAGCGGTTGGACCAGACACTTGACCCTGTGCTGCCTCGATCGCCGCGCGTCGTTTTTATCTGACTGAATATCTCGACAATCAATGACGTCACGAGACTAAAAATGTCACACTTGATAATTGCTTCATAATTGGAATATAAGCATTATTAGATATAAAATAGATTCGATAAATTGTTGCCTCTAAATAGAATAACTTTTCAGAATAATATATCGCGGTGTAAGTATAAAATCATTCATTTAATAGTCACATCGTATCCGATGGTTAAAATTTTCTTCACGCAAATTTAGATTTCAAATAAGGTGGCGAGAAATCATACTCGGCGTTTGTATCATAAAGCGTTACCTTATTAATGATAAGACATCGTAATAATTCAGTAACGTCTGAGCAATGTCGATGTGGTGGATTTTTCGATACTCAGTTCTTGAATAATCTATACTCCAAGTATCTATCCTGAGAATGCAATCGTTTTTGCCGCGACACAATTTTTATAAAAAGATGAACCGTAACAGAATTTCTCTCAGATATTTTTAATGCCACATGGTGTTTTATATCATTGATGCCAAAAGTGCAATACATATTTTAATACGCGATAATTGTATGAATCTGAATAATCGTGATAAATCCCGTTGAAAATATACTGCCATTAACTGTATCATGTGGAGTTATCATATGTAGCAAAAGGCCAACTCGAAACTTTCTAATATAGATCGCAAACATGCCTAAACCATGCCGAATATCTTTGAAATTTTTATCCAACCGGTCGGATAACCCGTCCAGACGCCGGTTAACGGATGTACGAACGTACGTACAATCGCACGCATAACGTTCACGTTGCTAAATATAGAAGCACAAAAGCGACTGGGAAACCGTTACATCTATCTCTAGCCTCGGATACATCCTGTGGATCCTTAGCATACAATTACGATGAAACTTCCTACATTCAAGTAGACTTAAGTACACGAATTTTCCCGCTACTTTGTCCCGAAGGAAAAATTAGCCCTGAATTTAACGAGAAATTTATTATTAAAGTTAGCATCACGGTAATACGCTCTCGTGGATTAAAAACGATAAAAATGGGCTGTGTCATACAGAATTCTTGCGTAATTCTTTCTTGGTCCAACCGGATAGTTTTATCATTTTGACATTGATGCGCAATTAGTGTAAATAGCAGCATTTATCTCGACGTATGCATAAACATGTCGCGTTGTTTGGAGAGCTAAGTTTTGATATTGCGATTTATACGATATCCGCTGAAATTATATACGTCGCCCGTAGGACATCATATGAAGTCTTACACACACTTAACTTTGAAATATTTCAGTAAAGGACTCTACTTTGCAACTACATTCAAATGAGAGAGAAAGAGAGAGAAGGAGAGGAGGAAGAGAGGAAAAAAAAGTCCGATATTCTCTCTTGAGAGAATGACACTCGCCAATACGTGTTCGCTGACAGTGCTCTTGGTACCCTCTTAAACCTACCTAACAATACTTCCGATAATAATACACAGTGATCACGGAACTTGAAACGTTGCCAAGAAGACTCGCCGGACTTGGTCACAAAAGTACAGTTACAGAGTACGAAAACTTCCTGGGCGGATAAAGTTCCGGATAATTTTGCGATTCTTCGGATACAATTGTGGCTCTTCAACTACAATTAAGCACGCTTCTACGTCTATTTCAGAAAACTACCGCAATCGAGTCATTAAGTAGAATCACGAAGCAGCACTCAGCGTAACATTTTTATTGGCTACACTACGAAAACTTTTCTGCTTGTGAACGTAATGGAGGTCCACCCTTCCAAAAGCTTAATTTTATACCTAACAGTGGTAAACGTGAAATACAAAATAAAAAAAAAACATTAAAAGTTCTCTACATCTAAATATAAAAATATATGTCTTCTGTGTCTTTCGATTTAATTTATCTAATATAAAAATACAGGATGACACTATCATTGAAAAGGGAATTCCGCGTTTATGAGTATTGATATAATATCAGAATATCAACATCATAACAGAAAAAATACATCTAGTTTACTAATTATATCTTAAGTGGTACTAAATATGAAACGATGACTACACGATTAATAATTACTCGATATCAATCAACACCGATATACATATATGCATATCAGTTATCTTGTCGATTCAGCCTTTTAACGAGATAAAGTGAAGTAATGAAGCAGACCGGCAAGAGCTAGTGCAAGCGAAACGAGCAAGCATGAGAAGATGAGACTACACAAAATGCAAACTTAAACGCGAGAGATACTTTCAAAGGCCGCAAGATCGACTCGAGGGAGGTTCTCGATATCGAAGATTGCTATGGGAGAATAAAAAAAAAGTTTAAATTTTACTCCTTGCGTCGGTACGATTTCGTGAGCACGATCTGTTTTCCGACCGACGTATCTCAATGATTACGTCACTTGTTTACACCATCACGACTGATTTGATTACCT
Organism: Tetramorium alpestre; assembly: GCA_021460005.1. Taxonomy (NCBI): domain Eukaryota; kingdom Metazoa; phylum Arthropoda; class Insecta; order Hymenoptera; family Formicidae; genus Tetramorium; species Tetramorium alpestre. Next base: position 1,119,404 of record JAJVSH010000052.1, read on the forward strand.
ATTAGAAAATAATTATGCACCTGTACTCATAACCCTATTTTTGTTTTTCTTTCTTTTCTTTTTCTACTTTTTTTTCGCGAGCAATTGTATTAAAAACATATCGCATTTTAACATGATAGACGCAGAGATGGCCGATTGTCAAAGCGCCGATTCCAATGATTCAGTTACGTAAAAGCAGCGGTTATAATTGTTGATAGAGCAAACAATGTTATCACGATGGTGCCATCGAAACTAAAGTAGCTACAAGAAACGCACAGAACGATTGCACATGCACGTTCATAGTTAATTGAACCAATACTTTACTTATTGTTCAATAAAATAATTAAGGTTTCTAGGAATCTATTTGTCCAATTCTATTACAATAACAGTCGTTATTAATGCCAGTGACACGATTAATTAGTATTTTTAATCTATAATGTCACCAAATATTTAATTCGGAATTTTATATTGCTCTTCGAGCCACATCATTACGAACGAAAATCGTTTACGTGCAGGCATTAATACTTTTTGAAATAAGATAATTTTTAAGCGATAGCTTTAATTTCGCTTATAATTATAATATCGCTTATAATTAACAAATAATTTGTGATATAAATATAAATATATAAAACAATTTGACTTACCCAAAAGACGCTGTGCCGTTTAACTCGTTGCTTTATTGACGATCTTCAGCTGATAACTTTCCACTGTTGCCGAAACACGCGCGTGTACGAATTGATCGAAACAATTAGCTCTAATTACAGACGTGTATTCTAATTAACGTATTAAACACTCGTCCAATACTTGAAAACAGCACACTCCCGACACTTCTTTTCACGTATTCGTTTTTGAACGAGCGATTTTGAACGGATGAAATAATTAACATTCATTGACGATTGCATGATTGAATCGGCATTCCCAATACTCACTCACTCGCGCGCGATTAATTCCATGAGAAACGCGGGAGATCCGGATGCGATAACGATTTTCATCGACGAGTGGAATCGTTGCGTTCCTGTCAGGTTACGGCGCGAGTCACACGGCAGCCACGTATATCACCTGCAATTATTTTACATTTACATTAATTATGTACATATACATGTACATACCATGAAAAATATATGAGATACGTATGCAAGTCTTTGTTTGACGTTAGTTGTTTCGTTTATTCGATAGTGTTGTAAATATAGAAATCTTATCGCTTCTAAGAAACTCTAGTACAAAACGTTATCTGCACAAAGTAAAGAAGAACAAGTATTGTATTTTTTATTATCATTCGGTCATTTATGCATAAACATACGAAATTACCATTGAAATGCGACAGATAAGATACTATGTATTTATACTTTGTCTATGAATTTTTTTTTCTTTTTTGCATAATAAATGAAACAAAAGACCGTTTGTACGGCATCTAACTGTGACTGTAAACGTTGGTATCAATATTCAACAGTTTGTCGTTGAAAATTGACGAACCTATATAAATATGAATAAATTATGTATATATTATATACATAAACAATCATTTCTTGTCTACTTTGCAAAATTAAATTAAAAATAAATAAAAAAAATGATAATGATGAAATTTGTTTAACTCTCCCGAAATACGAATTTTTATAAAATTAATATGACATTTGATTGTTCACAATTTGTGTACACATTTGTCCATCCATGTATAATTGTTGTTTGTTTATCCATTGGAAAATTACTAGACAAATAACAACGGCAATACGATACGAATTTTAACACAACAAAATATTTTAATAATGACTTGCATTCACATCAATCGATAGACTTTACATATAGCAAGTCATACATATATTATTAATAATCGAAATAAATTATATGTATATCATTAATTCATTAAACATTCATTTCAAAAAAGGAAATTTAGCTTGAAGTTTTTTGTTGAAACCAATGTGATAGGATCAGTTTATATTTGGCGTTTCATCAAACTTATGATATTTTAAAGCTGAATTTTTATACCATTTTTAAAAGGAATAATCGCGGTAATAAATATGATAATAATATTGGCGAACTGTATGATGATCGACGAAAAAAATACGTACGTCTAACGACAGTTTCATGAATGAATAAATCGTCAATAAGTCGGGTTATTAATATATACAATCATTAAAATGTATCATGTCAAATTTCGCGTGAGCTATGTTTACACGCGTGCATCTTTCCACGTTACGATAACGCACGTACATAGATAGATGCATAAGGAATATTTCATCACGATATACGTACATATATATTTTATGAGAGATGAAAGAAAAAAATATGATATCCGACCACCGCGATAATCGAGTCTTACAATATTTATCACTCTGATATCTTCTAAGCCTGTTAATCGGAAGATTGATTTTATAATCAATCCGAAAGAAAAAATTAAAAGAAAAAAGAAAAGCGATCTCGAAAGCTTTAATTCATATTGTGGAAAAAAGGCTTATTAATTAATTGACTGATTTTACAAGCAAAAAAATGATCAAAGATATATCGTAAAGAAATTAATTTCTGGGATACCGCAAGATGTAATTTACAGGTAAGTTAATAAAACCGCAATGTAAATCATTGTTTTTTTTTTATCATGCTTTATTCCTATAATCTTAGCGAGACTTATCCGAGAGATATCATAAAATATTACTCGTCGCTACCGTCGACGATTTATCTCGATTTCGATGCTGCCTGGAGTTTCGCAAATATTTCGATCAACTTGATGTCTCCGTAACCACGATGTACTACAGCCGTACTTGCGTCAGGTAAAACTTTACAAACAACATCCGCGCGACAGAAGGAGTCGTTTTCACGAGGAGATGCTTGAACGCGAAGACTTTAAGCAGACTTCCGTCGCGAAGTTCAAAAGTTTGCGTGAAGAGTTTATCAGTGCGAAGCGACGTAAAGTGTATATACATATACGATACTTCTTAACAATGATACAATAAATATGCCGCGGCAATGTCAGCACGTGACATTTCTAGTGATTATTTTTACCTTCTCTCTATTTTATACATATATCAACTCCATAATATCCAACATAAATCAACTCCAGCATATCGTATTACCTAAAATAAAATCCTTCCATACATATTTAGCGGCGGATATTTTCAAGGATAAACATGAATAAGTGTGAAACCAGTCTTGAACTTCATTTAGAGTAGAGACGCCAAAAATAAAACAAGACATCTGCAGAAATGGAGTTAACGAATTTTAAGCACTTTGTCGGATATAAGTAACAATATCGCGGTGTCTCTTTTCGATTGTGTCTCTTTCTCGGGGCACATTGCATAAATTAGCGGATAAGAATCATTGTCGTCCCAGCGGACAAAGACTATCAACGACGCTATCGAGTATCGACAGATCGAGTTCCAGTATATTATGTTGGTCGAAGTATAGTTCGTGTGTGTCTAGAATATAACTTAACGTCGTAAATATACGTAATGCGTAACCTTGCGGGCTTCATCGCTCGTGGGTCATGGGCGAAAAATTTACATTTTGGGTGTAGCTGACTGCGCTGTTTGAACATTTAAACATCGATCACTTGGAACGTGACTCGCGATCACGACTAACAATAAGAAAGAGAGAGAGAGAGAGAGAGAGCCGTTACGTAAACGCGACGACCGTCGCATAATATCGTAACGACGCTAATGATACCGTTTGCCATATGCGCGTACGACATCCCGACGATTGAAAATCGTGAACAAAGATGGATAGTATTCGGGACCTCTCGCATGTTTAGCTTTTATTGCTAGCGTCAGCCGCACGCATCCTATAAAAATCGCGAGATTTTTCATCTGTCGTGATTTAAATTACTCCGTGTGTCTCTGCCGGTAGAGATCCGTTTTTATAATCGTTTCTCTTTAACGGAAAAACGTACGTGATCTGTGAAACGTGCAACTCGGACTCCGACAAGCTGGTGGGAAATAATGAATATCGTTTATATATATATATCCATGTAGTACAATGTCACGATGCATCCTTCTCTCTCTCATCTTTCTCTCGTCTTTAATTATGCGCGACCTTCGATGACAACCTGCACGGATCAACAGACGGAAAACGATCGTATTTACGGAGAATCATCTCCGACAGCATCGTAAATCGAGTATCTTTCCCATCTTTGAAAATATCTGTCAAATTTTACGTAAACGTAAAGATGAAATTTATCGGAGAATCGTTAACTTGACTTCATAAAATTCTCATTTAATGAGCTATCTCTTAATATATTTCATTGTCAGTATTTTATTAATAAAAAGAAATGTTAAAGTTATAAATAGAATTATTACTTATTACGGAATGATATTTTTTGTCCTTTCGATCATGAATATTTAATAAACTCGATATACTAGTTTTTAAGTGAGACTTAAATATCTGTACAATAAAATTAATACGTGTGTCCCAATTTGTTAAAATATATTCATAGCATATTAGTAAATTATAGTGAATTAGCGTATTAGATCGGATTTGCACTTAATGGGAAAGCAACCTTAAGCGCGGTTCGTTACACGTTCTTACACGTAAGTAACTTTGTCTATAAAGCCGAAGCGAAATCTGGTCGGGCCGCTACCTAGTAACGATGTTACTAAGTAGCGGATAATCGTGTCAGAGTAGAGACGTGAGATTCTGGAAGAACTGAAAGGCATCAGCCACGCCTCGCTTTAAGAAATTGTAGTAACAATATCGACGTTCTTTCTTTCTCTCTCCTCTCTTTCGCTCTCTTTTTCTCTTTGAAAAGGAAAGCTCGAGCTTCGATCGATTTTACGCTTCACCACTTTATAATATCTAACAATACGCTAAAAATAGCACAGAGCGGCGGTAAAATGTTCATCATATGTACAATTCAATAGAAAAACCGGGAAAACTGTTTTATTTATTTATTTATTTATTAAAAGGTAACGATAACAGAAATATTTTACTATTAAACATGAATCATGTAACCGAAATTATTAAGATTTTATCAAACCGTCTTTTTATTATTTCATAATTATATTTCACAATTATCTTTTTATCAAAGTGGATACTGTTATATAGAGATAAGATAAAAATTTAAGGATGTAATGTAATCGTCGACTTTTATGAACTCACAAAACTCCTTCCGAATCGTTCATAATTGAAAGTACTTCACGATAGTTAATACTAACATGACTCAAGAATGGATTTAACTTGCCGAGGGAAGTTAATTATTAATACGGCGATGGACAGAAATAGCTCTCGAATCTCGAACATGTTAACCGTACCTACTAATCTCGTTACTTGAGAAGAGGGACCATTTAGAAAATTGCCTGAAGATTGAGGATCTTTATTGTGCCAGTCCGATTTATTCGATCGTCAGACTGTATAAGTGTTTCTTGGCTGATATTTCAGGAAAACAGCTATGAGAATTCTCGTTTACAAAAGCGCCAACGTAATGTTCGTTACTCCAAAACAAATTTTCAAACAATGTTTGGAAGCGGCAACTGTGACCTGTTAATTATCACGTATCTGTTCTCGCGAGTCAGTTCTCCCGCTATTATTCGTATCCGCGATAAAAGATACGCATTCGCTAACAAGGCGCGGTGTAAGACTGGCGCCGGCGACGCAATCGAAACACGCCAGCGGCGTCATCTTCAACGTGCAGCGACTTCACGGCGTTCACGGCCTATGCCTCGTAGTAAACGGCACGTGAAGTACCTCGATGCAGGTTAACGAGTGACAGGCGGAGTTGTTTATTCGGTGTTAACGTCTTTAGCCCTGAGATTTTACACGATATAATATATCCGCAGTGGCATCTTGCTCGGAAATAATGTGCCAGATAATGGCAAATACTGCATTTCGACATTCTCGAACAGTCTCTTAGAGAACAGAGTTCATTAATAGATATACATAAACTTAAAATATTACCAGTTCAATAACGAATTGAAATAATATTTTGATTAAATTCTAGAAGTAATTACCAAATATCGAAAATAGTGATGTGTTTACACATAGATGTGTTACATTTATAAATTATATTTGTAATAAGAAGACAAGATAAGCGCTTGCGCTTATCTGAGAGAGAATAACATATGCATTCATGTGCATAAAGTTAAGTGCAATTAATTAAGCGATCGCAATTTGTCGTAGCTCACGCGGTGTCGAGTTACAGCATCGGAGCTGAGAGGCGAATGGAGAGTAATAAAGCGACTCAAACTCACGGCGCAAACGACAATCGTCACTCGGTCGACTCGAAATCCAACGACGACGACGACGCCGACGGCGGGACGGTCTACGTGATTGCATACGAGGGGAAGGAGGAGAGCGCGGAGAAAGAAAGAGACACGGAAGAGAGCGGTAAGAACATGAATCATGTTTACTAGTGCACGAGAGTGACTATATAGCAATAGCATTGCGCATCGTCTTCGTGTCACCACGGATCATCGCGTACTTCCTGTTGCAATTTGAGATCATGTTTTCGTGCATCTTTTCTTCGAATAAAATATTTCGGTACATATTTCGAAGCCAAATCGAGAAACGGCACTGCCATTTATTCACTTTATATTCGTTCGGTGATATTTTGCATTACTATATCGAGTTTAAAGGTCGAAAATCACTAAAATAGCATAATTATTCATTTATCAAGTCGTGACCTTCAGCGTTTCGTTCGAATATTTACATACATCGGTGATAACGAAAATTATCATCGTGAAATGTTACTTTGCCCCGTCAGTATCGCGCTGCATTCTTGACCTCTACAATATTTTCCTGTGACAAATTGTCAAATTCAAGTTTATCTGCTATGAAACGCGACATAACATTTCGTTTTTACGACTCGGCGCTAATTTAATTCTCCGTATGAATAATCTCGAGAGATATGACTTCGTTAATCGAAACTATAAAATAACAGTAGTATAAAACGTCCAATAGTAGAAACCGATGTAATATGATAATAATAGAAGATGTAACAGACTGTAATATAATTTTTGAAATGTCTAGCTACATTAAGTTAAAAATAAGCATTAATTAATAAAGATGATAATGAACTGATTGCAATTCACAACGCAATAATACTGAAAATATCATGTAATTCATAAATAAAAACATTGACGTGTGCAATATACATTAAAGTTTTATTACTGTAAAGAATCGATCTTATCACTTAGTAATCTTATTGTTAGTTGAATAAGATGATACGAGATTTAAAAACTCTCAAGTTCGCGCGCAATCCTGTTAAAATCACACCTGCAGAGAACAATTCGCGCTGCACGCGCCAAGGATTTATGCAAATGTATAGTAGTTCCATCTTCATTTGCATCGCCTTTTCGAATTCGCATTGTATGCACGTCACGCATTAATAGCGATCGGGAAGGTGTGTTTCACGCGTACGCATCACCGATTGAGAAAAAGGATACAGTTTCGGAAACTTTCCGTGACAGTCATGTCGCAAGAGAGCTAAGAGTGTCAAGAATGCAAAATATGCGTCTGACTTTGACGCGAATATGAAATCAATTTTTTATCACCTGGCGGTTTCTTCGATATACATGTGGTGTAGCAAAAAAACGCACTACGTATGATGACAAACAATATTTGCAAATCTAATATGTAAATTTGAAAAATAAGTGATGATGTTTTGATCCATTAATATTTTAACAAAGCAAAGCATCAATTTAATTTTAGATTCGTCGCGCATTGTCTCACGTTTTTATGGCATCTTAAAGCAGACAAACAAAAGAGTAACGTGGATTGCAAATGAAAACGCGGCTGTTTATATCTTTTACAATCCTGGGGATCGATTATGTATTTTTAAAGAAGTGAAAATGTGAAAAGTGAGCAGCACTACTTGGTGTATATCGTTAATCCTAAAAGTATACATCAATCAGTGGAGACAGTACTTCTCACTTTTCACATTTTTCACGTCTTCAAAAATATACAATCGACCCTCAGAATATTCCTTATCACTTTAAATTCGCGAAAACAATATCTTCCGTTTTCGAGTTATCAAAATTTCAATAATTCTTAAATTCTACATTCGAAATAGTGTACCACTCATAACACATCCAAACGTAGAAAGTATACCTTTGTGAATTTTTTTAAATATTTTTACACGAGTAATAGCATCCTGTTGTGATACCCATTATATGAATGCCATTCTGATTTCAACCCTGTGATGCCTTCGCATGAACGTAGTTTGCAAAATCAAGACATTCCTGATTATTAACGAGCTCCTCGCTCACAGGTCCCCATTTTGTTGTAGTCAACAGCGACCTACAGAACCCCTTGGATCCATGGTCGATAGTCTGGTACATCGGATCGTTTGGTGGCTTAGTGGCGTTCTTTCTCATCGTCAGCTGCTCCGAATGGTGTTGTCGACGGGGCGGTCGACCTCTGACGGTGCCCTATGCACAACGTGCCGAGACAATGAACACAACCGGAGTTACGGAGACCCCGCCGCCGCCTTATCACTTGTTCGCCCCGCCTTCTTACGATTCCGTCAACTACGGTGACATCGTCGACAAGACGTCCGGCGAGAAACTGGACATCTACGTGATCTCGGTGCCGATCCACAGGCCGGTGGTGCAGGCGCCAGCATAGGAGGCCTTGAAAAGGATCGTCCTCTTGACGAGGATCACAGTGCCCGGTTCAACACTAACGACAATCGATGATCGATCGCAGAGAAACATTCTCGCGAGCCCTTCATTAAAATTGCCGACAAGTTCGACGTTGAAGAAGAATACTCGAGAGAGAAGCGCAACTGTTTCGGACACCGTCGTTGCAGTCGTACGAGTATAGTGACAGGAGTGACTATGTGTATGTATGTGTGTGTTATAGCTGAAAAATTGACTCACTCGATGCCATTGACAAAGATGACGAGCATTCGTCGAGGCATTGATGTCATTCCGAATCAAATATATATACTGTATTTCTTTTGAAAGATGTCTTTCTGAGAGGGAATTCTGAGAAGGAATTGTAAGAGAAATCGTCATCGTTGATTTCAAGAAAGATCACGACGATGGAGAAGATTACTTCGGTCAAAGCTTCAATTTTAGATAGAATTTAATTTTGTTCCGGGAAACTTAATCAATTTTTAGCGTTTTCACATGAAATTCTATGACTAAATTATGAAAATTATTATCAACGTTTTCCTGGAACGAGAAAAAGAATGACGAACGAGGAAAAGAACGACTAATAATGCTAAAAAGATCTAAGTCAATATTTGTGTGGAGGAATTTATTGCAGTAGTAATATATTGAAATGACATTGTTAGATGACGTATTAGGTACATGATCAAAGTTGAAAACTCGAATGTTCTCCAGAGGCAAGTTATAAAAAGCTAATAAGATGAGACAGTCCTTAGAAAGAATCGTGAATTCCTTGAACTGATGAACAGTATGAACAACATGTTATTCAATTGCAGAGCAATAAATAATTTAATCGACCTACGGAAAGTGGCGATTCGAATCGTGCAGTGAAAATTTAATCGTTTCAATGCGTTTTATGAGAACGTTGATCGTCTCGCATGCGCGGCGTTAAGGGATGTAGTTTGATAGGCAAAATTGGCGACATTTCAGAATATGTATATATGTGTAAATGCAATTTAAAAAAACGATTCATGTCCATTTCTCTCAACTTTAGTCTTGGTTTAACTTTATCTTTTTCTAGTTCTAAGAATTAGAAAAAGATAATAAATTAAACCGAGATTGAAATTTTAATCGACATTCATAGAAATGGACATCAGTCAGTCACTGCCATTCCGAGACGGAATAACCACGGTTTAATTTTTAAATCCAGGTATTTAATATTATCGACATTTCTCTTTTTTATATACTTTAGAAATACTACGTCTTTAAATATATAAAATGTCAATGAATCTGCACGCATACACGATGACTTTGAGAAATTTCCGTTTTATTTCTCGTTAGACAATCGATGATACTGTCGAATCGATTCGTCGACTATCGTTGACGAATTCATGCGAGATATAACATTATATATGAATTAAGAGAACTTTACATGATATCGTCGCATGCGATTGGCCCCAATCGCCTATCGACTCCGTCAATTAGGGACGATTAGTGTAGATTACAAATCGACTGCCATGAGAAGTGTCTCCCCGCGAACGAGGCCGCGAAAATAATTTAAGATAATAGAGCGAGCGCCGAGTGTTTGCCGCGGAGCAACTACGCGAATGCAGTTGAGCGTTAAGGACGAAGGAGAACAGATGTAGCTCCTCGCGTGAGCAGCGAACCGCGGGCGATCAAATACACGTTAATTAACGTCGCATTCACGACGGAGTTTCCGCGCGGCTCCTCATCGTCAGAGAGAATACGCTCTTGACGCAAAACCGGATTCCGTGAACACGCGAAACGTACTACAGCGAATGTTCGGCATGATTCCGATTATAACGAATCCTTGGCGAAACAAAACCCCCGATCGAGTGTGCCATGTAATCTTCTAGGACTAGAAGATATCCAAGTCAAATTGATCGTGTGGTTTACGCCAATACCAAAATAAACGCGACTATGCGAGTGACGAAATCTCGCCCCGACGCCGGAGTTCGTTGTAAACAAGATAACATTTCATTATTATAAGAAGAACATTTCATTATTATAAGAAGAAAATACAAAAAGAAAAAAAACGAAGGGAAAATTAGAGGATATTTCTCGGAATCTATAGAGAACGACTGTCGTAGAGTGTTCCGCGTTTATAAAACTGCAATAACATACATGTATATAAAAAGTTCAAACCGTTTATAAACTTTGCATTCGTGGAAATAGCATGAGGCCTAATTATCAGAGGATAAACGGTAAATTCTAAAATATGCAATATCTGCTAGCGGATACTCTTCGAGTTTAGTCTCTCGAACTCTCGCGCGATACAGTTAGTAGATACATGTATTCATAGATATGTGTGCGTGAGAGGGACATGTGTGTTAGAATGCTGTAATTAATTAATAGCGAATTAATATAATCTTAACGTCAATTACGATTAACGAAATAACAATCATGATTGTCGACTACTGAACCCGATCACTTTGAAGGGGGTGTGTGCTGTACCAAAAAAAAAATCGAAGTAATTACTTCGCAATAATATACAATCTATATACTATTTGCGAGCTGCGATTACGAAATCCAAGGAAGTTTCCTACATTTCGCATTTTTGATAATGTCGAAAGGTTGTAAAAAAAAAGTTGATACTGTGATTCACATAAAAACAGCTGAATAGATGATACAAGTCGTAAAAGCGGTCTCAGCAGCGTGTTATCTTTCTCAAAGTGAACGATTCGCCTATTTTCCCTGTTGCTAAATGTTAAAATTATTATTACTGTTACTATAGCTATACTCTTGACTGTGCTCGCGATGCATTCCCGAATGCGCTGTCGAGAGCGCGTCGCGACCCCGACTCGTTATCCATAAGACTCACGAAATAACGGCGCGCGGGTGCGCTGTTGATATTTATTTTTTATACTTTTATACACGCTGTTTATATATATTTGGATGTCCCTACGTTACCAATAAAATTTCTTTCCTCACGTAAAAGCTGATTGCGTTACTCACGTCTATCATCATACAGTAGAAAAGAAAATTCTTTTCCAATCACTGAAAAAAAATTTTGATTGAAAACGGACGAATCAGAAAATCTTATAGGATTAATCAAATATTTTGGTTATTATAATAGAACTCGATATTTTATAACTTATAATAACCAGAATTTCTATTATAATATTTGATCAATCCTACAAGATTTTTCTGATTCGTCGTTTTTAACCAGAATTTTTTTTCAATGATGACATTAAAAATCGAATTTCTTGCGAAATTTTAATTAATTAATTTTTGCGGAAATCCTTACTACGATCTTGTAAAAAATTCTTGTAAAAAAATTTTTTTTTTTACGTGAACGTAGATTTAAAAATTAAAATTGGCAACAATTATTATATGCTGCAAGACAATTTCATTTATTGTTAGCTCTAAGATTGCATTTCGGTTTATCGAAATATTGTAAAAATTAATTTTCATAGATATATGGCTGCGCTTTACAGCGATAAATCTCCCCCTCCCCCCGCCGGCCGCAAGAATGAAGAATATAGCCATTAATATTTAACACCTACCTTCCCTCGCTCGGCGCAGAGAAACAGGATTTCCGGCATCCAGTTGTCCACGATGTTCGATAGCGGCTACCGGATTCTCGGCCTTCCGTCGTGGATTCCGCCTCCGGTGTCCACGAACCCCTCTCCCTCCACAACCCGACGCGTCCGCCGACGCGAGTGTCCCGAAACGCGCGACCGGCGAGACACAGTTTTCCGCGTACCGAATGATTCTCACGGAAACTTTCGACTCTCCACAATCTCGCGACAGCTCGTCGCGTTCTCGCGCCGCGAAACTCGACGAGGCTGCGACAAAACTTACGCGATCGCACTGGCGGTTGTTACGCGCCCGCGAGACTCGAATCGCAGCAATGGCGGTGGCGGCGACGCGCGAACCTCTGCAAATTTAAAGCAGTCGTTAACCCAGTGAGAAATGATTGGTCAAATCGATGTCGAATCGATATTGATTCGATATCTTTTGCATCGAAAAGGCATCACGTCGACGTCGCATTGATGTCTTTTCGATCATCATTTCTCACTGGATAGTGTTGTAAATGCTTTTTCGGAACACTATGCGGGCGTAAAATTATGAAAATAAGTCTACAATCTCGAAACAGAAGTCCTGTGCAGCGCATAGTGCGGATTGAATTACAAAGCGCAGTAATCGTTTGATCTCGGTGCGAAATATCAAATGGCAACAAACTTATTTCCCTATTTATTCCCTAGTAGCACAATTCATTGACCAGAGACGCCGTAGGGGGGCGCCACTTGTCCAAGCGCGCCAGGGGGTCCGGTCCTATTTTTTAATCTTTGTTTGAGGGAAAGAAAACTCATAAAAGATCCACAAAAATTTTTTCTTATAGATATAAAAAAAATATTCGGTTAAATCCCACATTATTGAAATAATGAATTGAAATTGAAATAATTACGTTTTCAACAGGTTTTAAGATTTTGGCAACGATATACATATTATGCTACTAGGATTCGTGCATTGAACGGAGATAGTAATAAAGTCGCGAATAAAAAGATGCAAATAAGTACTTAGAAATTACTTGACTCAAACAACTTATCTTTAGCGTTGCATGTTTTGTTATCACGGCGATATTAGTTTGACTTCCCTTTTATCGCTTTTATCGATTTAATCCATTTGACGGAACGTATCTTTGCCTGAAGCTCGCACCGATACATTACTTACGCGATCGTGAAATTGTCGATTGTTGGGACTGATCAAACTTCGATTAACTCAGACTAACTTCATAGTCCTTTCTAAACCAATCACAGAATCGTATTATAGTATCTTAAGACATTAAAACGGTTTTGAAATAAGAACAGGTTACAAATATCAACTTTAATTAATTTTTTTATAACGTTTTCAAATATAGTTCATTGGCTACAAAAAGAAAATTTTTGAAGACAATAATTTTTTCTTCCAATAGCTAATCAATACATTCACAAAATTCTATAAAGTTAGATAAATGAAATATTAATTTTGATTATCAATCATTGTTTTGTTAATTGAATGGAATTATTTATATACTTTTTTTAAATAAAATCTAATATAATGAAACAGAGATAAAAGAGGACGAATTATATATGTGCAGCTAGAAAGTTTGTAAGCAATTCCGCCGGTTGAATTAATCGCCAAGATTTAAGCTAATCGGAGTTTGATCGAAATCGCCCTGAATTACACGATTGTGATACTCAAGTTCGCGATTCTAAGACGAATATAACCCATTTCCTTTGTCGAGACTCGGAAAATGGAACTGATGGCCGGAAAGAGCGTCTTTTCTTTCTCCGTCAGGAATTATTCGCGTTACGAATCTCGCTGCCAATTGTCCGAGAGAGAAATCGTGTGAAAGAGCACCGATATTCCGAGAGAAAGAGAGAAGGAGAAAGAGAGACGCATAAGAAAATGATGATCGTTGAAATAATTAACGGTGTGGCTAATCGGCTAAAGAGTCTCTTTCTAAATTCATAATTCCGGCGGCCCCAGCCGCGAAAGGATCTCGCTAACGTGAATTTAATCAGAAACGAGTGCAAGTGACCTTTCGCGGGAACGCGTGTTGCTTGTCACAGATTTCACCAATACGGAAATAACGTTTGGATCTCAACCTGCGTCTTTCGTGTGTATTTTTCCGTGTTTAAAATGGCACGAGCGTTTCAAAGAGAAAGATAAAAAGGCGAGAGATGATCATAAAATTTGTTCCACTCTCCCGAAATGCGAGAGAAACGCGAGATTTTACAAAATTGATATAGCATTTGATTGTCCATCATTTGCCCACATATGTCCATAAATACTTGTTTCATGTTTACCTTGCAAAAAAGAATTAAAAATAAAAAAGTTAATTTTTTAATGTAAATTCTTACAAAATTAATATGGCATTTAATTGTTCATAATTTGCCTACATATGTTCATAAATAATTGTTTCTTGTTCACTTTGCAAAAAAGAATTAAAACTAAAAGAAGTTTCATCATAAGTAGATACTCTTAAGTGCATTTTTAAAAATTATGTGTAGACTCCGATTATTCATAATTTTGTCTGTACTTGTTCATAAATATTTTTTCCCATCTTGCAAAAAAAAAAATAAAAAATAAAAATCAATAATCAATAATCGAAATCGCAGTTAAAATGAAACGGTTATAGGTTAAATAGGTTAAATCATTAGAAATTAGGAAGAGAAGGAGAAAGAAAGAAAAGTGCGTATGTACAAAAAGTTGAGTAGACCTATTGCCGCGGTGACCAATGACGGCGCGAGGCCGCGACGACTTTCGCCTAATGTTGGCAGCGCCGGGTAACCTCGTTTCCGCGTGTCTAGCGCCTATTGTGACAGCTGTCATAGAGGAAGAGTTATGCTGGTGTGCCACGACCGTGTCAGTCGCGTGTAAATAACCCTCTCGCCGCGATCGTTCTGTGAAGCAGCCCCGACTTTGCGCCTCGTCTCGATCCGCGACCGAGTCGTTTTCATTCTCGGCGTCTCGAACGACAACACACACGGTGAAGGATGACAATGGGCGATGAGACCCCGGTTACATCACTGGTTCTTCCCGTCATATTAAGGCCAATATTAACCAAGGTATCGTCCGAATATTCGCCTCGCCCGGGATATTCCTATAATAGTCTTCTTCACAAATAATATTTTCATCCGCGTACTGCGTATTCTCGTATCGATAGTGACTAGTCATCTTTTAAATATATAGAGAAAAATGAATGTACGTGAAAAAAATTGGTGCGCAATTGTACAGCGAGTTATGCGTTGTATTGAGTTTTGCATCTTTCAATAAAGTGCCTTTGGTAAAAAATATCCGACAATGACAAGTTCAATTTTTGCAGTTGGAGAGGCAAAATGTCATGGCAGCGCAGACTCTACGCGCGGCTCTCTCAAAGGCAGAGAGTTCGCACCCTGGGATTACGTACGACTTAATTATGGGTATAATACGCCGAGCGGAGTTGAATCTTGATATGAACGAGAGCGTCCTGCGATTGCAAGGCGCCGCTTCTGATTACGACGGTAGAATATATTTATAGAGATTGCTTTATGCTTGATATTAAAACTGACCATCATAGCATTCTAACATGTATACGATTTCATTTACTATAAGATAATATTTGAAATAAGCCGATGTTTTGCCTTTGATTGCAGTTGTAGAGTATCGTTCGGCACGTTCGGAAGACGCATTTCAAGAACTGAATCGTAAGTCGACTTCCTTGAAAAGAATACTTAGCAGAATTCCCGATGAAATCACAGACAGGAAGACTTTTCTAGAGACAATCAAGTATGTAAACATTCTTATTTACAATTTTATATATACATATAAAGAGTGTCCCATATCTCTATCGACTATATTTTCTTTCAGAGAAATTGCGAGTGCAATAAAGAAACTTTTAGATGCTGTGAACGAAGTTACTGCATTTATCCCCGGTTCAACTGGTAAACAAGCCTTAGATCAACGCAAGAGAGAATTTGTGAAATATAGTAAAAGGTTCAGCAATACATTAAAGGAGTACTTCAAGGAGGGACAGTAAGTACATAGATTGTCAGAATATCCAATCGAAAACAAAACTGCGAACGCGCAGCTAGAAATTTAAAAAATATATATTCATATTACATTTGTCACAATGTAACGAACGATATGTCCTCTTGCAGAGCAAACGCAGTATTTGTGAGTGCACTGTACCTGATACATCAAACAAATATGATTATGCTCACAGTAAAGGACAAATGTGAGTAATTTTACAATGAATTTCCAGTGTTATATGTGATAATGTCACGAGAGTCAGATAAATCATAAATATTACAATCTACATAACATCCTATTATACATTCTAACATTCTATTATACAAGCAATGATAGAATCTAAATATATCCGGTATAGAGGATTTAACGTCATTATGTTGCCGTTAATCGATTGCACTATAGTTTTTGTTACATATATAATATATAGATATATAAAATAATAAAGATGTTGGGGTATATTATTCCACAAATTATATATTTATATTTTTATTTTGTGCCAACTCAAACGTCATATTAATCGTCAATTCTTATTGTAACAGTCAATAATAGTATATACAAATGTTTAAATATGAAAATGATATTATTATATAAAAATAACGTGTGGTATATATATGTTTTCTTTTATCTTCTCAGTACTCTAGAGTATAAAATATATTATTAAAATTTACAAATCTGGGGATAACATTGAAATTTGTTATAGTATTCAGATTTAAAGTGGAAACTGCATTTCACTATAACGAAACGCTCTTCATTTCAATCATTTCTATAAACTATTTATTTATACTCTTTAGAATGTAATAAGGGTAGAATTGTGAGAGGAATTACACCTCCAAATGTACAAGAAATAAAAATTACTTTATTGATAACAAATGTACACAAATTTGTTGTATTTCCCATGTGGAAAATTGCGAATGGCTTGCCTATCTACATCCTCATCGCATTAACAATGACGATGAATAACAGTAAGAATCAATGGTAATTATCATAATGAACGTGTTACTGTAAAATGTACAAAACTTCAAGCTCGCTTGCTGTCAGAGAATACACGGACGATGCAGCCAACTCCGCTTACGTTAAATACTTTTTCATGCCAAAGTAACAAGTGACTACTGCTACCTTCCGTCGGGATTTCGAAACCTCGGTAAATATACTTCATTAGAACATCCACTAAGTCACGATCCAATTGTGCTAAGCAATCATCCATTTGATTCGACTTTATACTTAGAAGCACCTTCTGTGTTAAATTCCGAGCACTGTCCTGCGAATAGAAGGATATGTTTTACATATTTGCACATTTGAAAATTTCTGTTTAATTAAACACAGAACACTGTGCGAAATGACATTAGGAACATGCTGGACTAATCAGACTTTTCCATAAATCATAAACCCTGATATCTATATTAAAAAAAAACGCAAGTAGTCTTCTTAGAATTACATATGATCCATAAATAAACATAAAAGACTGAAAAATTGCAAAGCAATCTTCATTAATAAGATAGAACATGCTCCAGCGATCGTAGACCTCGAAACATTAAATTCTTAATCCAAAAACCTAAATCGATTTACTTTCGAATGACGACTACTTTTCACAATTAATTTGTGCAATTCTCAACTTCATAACGTCACTCTGCATTTAACGAACCGCAAAATCGCTTGGCGATAGTGAGGACAAAAGGTGAATCATGCATTTTGAGGTTACCTTGACTTGCTGGTTCTTGCACTCCAACGGTGCGGACTTTAATACTGATATTAGCGCCTCCGCGTTCTTACCCTTGATAATTGTGTTAAGGAAAATCACACTAATGGAATCGCTGAAAAAAAGAAAAGACTACGAAGCGCTAGAGTTTCACAAAAGGATATTGGCTAAGAAGTGTCAAAATCTCGTTCTCGTCTGGACCGGTGGGCGCACCTACGCCGCCGTCCGCGTCCTCCTCTTTAAAATTGTTGTCGCTGTACTGGTCCACGTCGATCTTGCGGAACGCGGACGCCGAGGTGTCCTTCTTGCCGTCGTTCCTCGACATCTCGGCTGCGTGCTTGACGTTTCCTGCGCGTTCACGCCCGGCTTATCGAACAGCGATAGTCTCGCCCACGGTACGTTCGGAAGCGGTTTGCGCGCATCGCGCCGCGCCATATTGGCGCCGATCGGCTCGTCCGCATGAGTCTTTTTTAGACTCCGGTTTCCACGTATTCGTTATTGTATCCAAACGAATGTGAAAAACAAATAATTTTCTATAACTCACTTGATTGCTTGTCGTTTGCACATGTATGCACATTTCGAATTTTCGTTTGCATATTTACACATAATTAGTGGTTTTCATTTTATTCCAAGAGCTTATTGTTAGTTACTGCAATTGATCGCTCGCTAAACTTGATTTGTTTATAACTTTATTATTCGGGATGTGCAAACGAAAAATTGAATTCTGTATAAATGTATAAATAAATTCTATCCATTAAGACTATTTCCAATCCAATTTTTTTCATAATTGGAGGGCTGATGTAAAACTAATATAATTCCCCAAAAATCTTTTGTTAATAACATTTGTACTAGAAATGCGCAAATAAAAACTCGAAATATGCATACCTGTACATGAGTAATTGAATTATAGAAAAATTATAGAAAATTATTATTTTTTTTTAACGATGGGGGCTAATTTTGTACGCGGTGTGAAGTATTATACCGATGGAGCTCTGTCATCCGATTGATTGATATTGCTATAAATAAAGATTATGCACAAACGCGCAAAGCGCCTTTCTATTAGTAGGCATAATCCTAGTAGCACATATTGGTTTTTTACACGTTTCCTAAAGGTATCTAATATTTTAAATATGTTTAGGAAACTGTATATATATATATATATATATATATAAAAACCGTGTATGAATTATCATGCACATACTACCTAAAAAGATGTACGTTAGTATATCTGTCTATCCAATCTCTGATAGTCTGCGATCCAATCTCTAATAAAGAATGTACATACATAAATTAGACAAATAGTGTTAAATAAAAGATAATGTTTTCGTAAAAAGTATGAATAGTAAGTGCTGTTTAACATTTCACAATTTTAAAAATATTAAAAATGTTTTTTAAAAAAGATATTGCTGTATATTTGACGCGAGATACTATCGTATCTCTTAATTGCATATATGCCAACACACGTGTGCGTGCAGAAATAATTATCGTCTTTCGTCACCTAGCTACAGTTTCAAAAGAATGTAAAAAAAAATTTTTAATGTACCTTTAATGAATTTTTTTTATTTTATTTCAATATTCTATTATTAATTTCCATTCGATTTTATTTCAAAAATTATTTTTTTAATTTGTCTATTTTGCAAGATTCGGTTGTCTTGAGACAAATTTATAGAACAACGTTCACATTACGACAATTTATCTTCCGTTAAAAGTACACCCAGGTCTATGTCAATCTTTACTTATCATGATGTCAGAAGCGAGAGTATGCAGATTCCTACAATTC
>JAJVSH010000052.1:1139805-1246229 GCA_021460005.1 Tetramorium alpestre
AAACCGATTTGAAATTTTTTTATTTGAGCACAAAAGCGTAAAGATAATATCACGTCTTGCAAATCTGCCTTGTTGACCCCGAGTTCATCGAAATCAATTCCATTTTTGAAAAGTTGTTTACGTAGGTACATACAAGCACATACGAAAATTTCGCATAGTTTTCTTCGGTTCTGACGTCACGCTCAAGAGAGCTGACGTCTTTTAAATTCTTAAAGAACGTGCTTGTGATGCAGGAAGTACAAGCAGGAAATCGATATCTCTGTGTGCGTACGTGAAAAAGAGATAAACGATTTGCTCATGATGCTCGTGTACGTACAATTCCAAGGCTATTAGCTCTTGTCTGGATGTTATATAAATATTCATAACGATAAAGAGAGGATCGTACATTTTTTCACTTGTTCCAAGAGTGCTGCTATTTATCTCTTACGCTATTCCTACGAAATAAATTTATAATGTACGAGAAAAAAATTGGTCATTTATTGTCTATAACAGCAAAACAAAAGTTAGATTATTCAAAATTATGCAATTAACGGATGTTGTAACAGATGTAATAAAAAAAAAGGAAATGTAGTAAGATCGCAATGATCTCATGCGTATTACTCTATCATATAAGTTAGCTAGTTGACTAAAGGTCAGGGGTAAACCAAAAATTCCAATTTATTATTTTTGTCGATAGAATTTGTACGCTAAATGAAAACGGGGTATTCCGAGCAAGTGACTCTGTCCATTATATGCATGGTCAACGCGCATGCGACGTTAATGTGACAAGTGCGCAACATGGATATCCCCGACCGCTTGCAAAGCATCTTACTGGTTTTTTCTCCTATATAAGGAAACAAGTTGGAAACAGATAAGAGTGGACGAAGATATAAGTCGATAAACAACTCGCTAAAGACCGTCACTTGCTGTTTTGGGTATCACTTGAAACGTTTCCATTTCGTCTTTACTCGCCTCTTCAACGTGACAAGTCGAATTACTCGCACGGATACAACCATGAAATATATCTTTGCATGTGAGTACGATATAATGAAATGAAGAATTAATATTTTTTTCAAATGTGTAAGATGTCTATTTCCCTTAGATTTTTAGAATATGACATATCCGAATTTGTGTAATGCATTTTTCATATTTCGTTAAAAAATTATTTAAAGAGAAAAAATGGAAAGATATTTCTCCGATACTTTATTCGAAAGTCGACGTTTTGAAAATTTCGAGATTTCTGGGATTGTCTGTAAATTTATATTAAAATGTGCATATAAAATCATGACACGTCATTTTGTTCGATAGTTGTGCAAATGTTGACCATGATTTGGTTGGTCGCCTTGGCATTCCCACAAAGAGACCCGTCGAACGACTTTAGCGATTCTATAACATTCAATAATAACGACGAAGATGATCAAATATTAGATCTACCTGTACTGCCCAGTAGCACATCGCGTACCATAAGGAGTACCACATCGAGTGCCAACACGCAAGAAACTACAACTAATTGTCCATGTGTCGCGACTGCCGAATACAATCCAGTGTGCGGCACCAATAATGTTACCTATTGGAATATAGGAAGATTCAATTGCGCGAAAAATTGCAATCCAAGTACTACATTAATCCTACATTACTGTTTTGTTGTTCTTCTTTTTGTTATTATATTACGTTTAAATTTATTTAACATCAATTCTCACAAATTTTCTCTCATTTCTATTTGATTACTAAATTGTTTATAATTTTTGACTTGTTTAATAATGCTAAATATTTTTTAAGGACTTGAAATACAGCTTCTCAGGGCTTGTGAACCATACATCGTACAGAGTTTGAATATCATGTGATCTGTCATCACTTGCAAATGATTGATAAATATGATATAGGTAAGATAAATGAGGATTTTTTAACGCTAATAAAATTGGTACAGTATTATTTTATTTTATCTTCTTTGCATTATTATTATCTTTTGTTTGTATAATACTAAAACTGGTATACTTTGAATTTTACAGACTTATATATGTCCATTAGGGGAAATCCCACTAATATGCAATAGGGGAGATTCCCAAACTATCAATTCCTGGTCATCGACATGTCACAAGATCCATGTGTCATTAATATTTGATGTATTACATTTAAATATGTGCATTTTTAATTTGCCATTACTTTATGTAAAAACTATGGCATACTGAATATTTGTATATAAATGTACTTTGTAAGTTATATTACATTATGTACTCAATTATATTTCTACTGTAATTACTATAAATTATAAGAATTATAAATAAACTACTTATAAAATATTATAAATTATAAAAATTAACAATCCATGCAATACAAATAGTTATTTTTTACGTTCTAATATTACAAAATTATTAATTATTTATTTCAACGTTCATACATGATAAGAGCAATTCTAAATGATTTTTAGTTTTAAAACACTACGACATAAATTACACAATCCTGTTTCTGCCGAGTGATGAGTTCGAGAAGATAGTAATTTTGCTAATAGGATACTATTAACATTTTTATGTGATTTATAAGAATAAGTCTGACAAGTGCTCACTCGTTGGAACGCGATAATCTGAATAAGTCACGACAAATTCTCAGAAAAGATTTTTTTTTAGAAAAAGGGATTCCAAGATTTTATCTGAACAGTTTTAATGATTAATGTAATAAACTTTTGTACTCAATGCAATATTTTGATTATTCCACAATATTATTATTCCATAACTTATTGTTAGAAAAGAAAATTTTAATAACAACATTGCGTAAATATTTTTCCAATTTTTTAAACATTTTTCTTATTCTAAACTCTATATTGTAGTACAATAAAATTGGCAGCAAACTGAGTGAACTTGTTGCGTAGTTCGATCTTTATTTTAAATATGGTATACTTAAAGATATTTAAAAAGGCATGTCGGATGATCGAAGTATGTAACAGTAAGTTTTACTTGATATTTGCTGTCAATTTAACATCGTATTGTACTGTGTATATTTTTATTTGGTTTTGCCATTTATTTGTTGTTAAAATATACCAGCAAATCTTGTGCGGTTTTGGATGTTAATGTTAATGTTAATTTGCTCTTATTTTATGATCAGCAAGTTGTTTGATTACATTTCTGCAATCATTTTGCAAATATCGATTTAATTAATGGATTTTGCATTAAATTTATTATCTTATAATTAAGGAAATTTATTGCAAATGTTTGATAAAATATATTTCTCATAAAGAAAATAAACGAAAAAGAAATTTTAAACATTGGAACAATAATTATATATTTTTTTCATATCACAATTTAGAACAAGAATAGAAGTCAGAAAGTCAGAAATTATTTCTGTTTATAATATATAATTTTTTTATAATGTTTATAAAGTTTATAATGTTTAGGATATCAAATATATGTATAAGTGAAAAAGATTTTGTCATTATATATATTTAATTTGCTTTAATGTATTTTAATCTTTTATTTAAAAGTTTATTTAAAAGTTCAAAGTTTGACTGCATTAGCATGCAGTGAATAAATCGTATCGTAATGTTGAGAAATTCCTCTTTACTTGTACTTATACTCACTGTGGATAGGAGCGCTGGTTAGCAACCGGTTCTATATAAAGAAGCGCATCTGAAGCTACCTAATAGTAGATCGTCGAATTTCTGTAGAATTTCATCCTGAGCATATAAGATATTGTACAACGTTAATAATTGGATATCTCTTATTAAACGAACTTTAGCAATGTTATTTTACTTGTCGCTGAGTAAGAAAATTACTTTAAATACTTCGTACATGACGCAAAGTGTTATTCTCATACATTAATTGGTTTTAATATCGTTCTTAATTGTGTTGAATAATTTTTACAGTTGCTTCATTGCCGTTTCTCATTAATGCGTTTCCGCAAGTAAGTAAATAATTTTTCATATAGTCTTTTGTAGGGAAAATACTTAATTCAATTAAATTGGGAAATAGTTGAATAATTAAAGATATTTGAATATGTTGTTGAAAAACAAAATCGTGTCTTAGACTAATTGTAAGCGTAATAAATTACACATTATTATGTTCGTAGATTGATTAAATCTTTAATATTTAAGATTTCCTTTATATAACATATTTTACATCCCATATGAAGATATTATAATAAAAAGTTTATACGTATTTCGTTTATATTTTAATATTTTAATGTTTATTTTAGTATTCTGAAACCAATATAAAGTTTTTCGCGTTTGCTGAAAGTAATATTTCTATATTTTCCAAAAAAATATCGAAAATCTAATATTTGTAAGTTTAATTCGATTTATGTCATAGAATTCGGATCATACTCAAGTAGATGACTTCGTCTTTGACGGCCCAGTAGCTCCCGGGCCTAATGGAGAACAAAGAACTACTTCAACATCTACAACGACAATTATGACGTCTACTATGAATGATGATCTGTATAATACATGCTTAAGAAATTGCCCGGTAATTATAATTTTTTTCTTATTAAAGTTGGCGTAACTTTATTTAAAGCTAACATTTTAATCTAAGAGAGAATCTTTTGAATATATTTTACATTTACTTCTGAAAAGTAATTTTAATATTGAATCTATAATAACATTCTCATCATAGACGACACCCGAATATAATCCTGTTTGCGGTACAGACAACGTTGATTACACCAATCCAGGAGGATTGGGTTGTGCGCAACGTTGTGGTAAAGGTGATATACTTCATAAAAATTATGTTATGTTTAATAGTTGCATTTATTTTGCTATATGAAATATATATTCGTGATAACAATGTAAAACAAGCTTTCTATCAGACTAACAATGATCTCGGAAACAAATATTTTGCTTTAATGCTAAAACAATCGAGCATGGTCGTTTTAATATATTTCTCAATGACAGCTAGATTACTTTTATCGATTCTTTTAATTTATCTTCATTTCACTATTATTATTATTGCTTAAACCCTTGTCATTATATTAATTATATTTATGTAGCAAATTGACATTAATTAATTAATGCATTACGAAAAAAAGATTAAAATCAAATAAGAAAATTTTTTTCTAAGATAGAGAGAAAATTTTCTTTCAGATAGCTTTCAATCGTTCTAGCATTAACGAATTTTGCAACAACACATTTATATATTATATTTAACAATTTTTATACCCTATAAAATTTTATATATTATATTTAATATATTATATATATTATATATTATATATTATATATTATATATATTATATTTAACAATTTTTACCCTATAAAATATATAAAAATATATAAAGATAAAAAAAATTGATATATAATTACAACATAAGGCAGTGCGATTGTGAACTCATTAAAATATTCAACACACAATATTTTATATTTTACAGAGGTGATATTAAACTATTACGGACGCTGTTCAACAGGCAGAACTGGATAACTTACAGTTTTCATTATACAATTAATAATAAATGTTTTAATGACAGACTGGCAAATATAAGAAAAATAACCATATTTACATACTGCTACATATATGTATAATACATCAACGTAACAAGAAATATATTCATTTGCCTTTTAAGCAAGAATAATTTGTTGACTTTATTTCACTTTGGTTTTTTTACTTTGTATTAAAATTAACATTACTAACATTAAACAAATTATACAAACAAATTTTATAAATTGTTATTAGAAATATATTTCTCATATATTATTTACATTGGTGCAAAAGGTTTATGTCTTTTCTAAAAGTTTAACTTTTGTTTCCAATAAAATTACTGACTCGAATTTCTTAAAAAACGAATTGAGAAAACTATTTCCTATTATTACATAAATAAGAAAATATATCAAATCAAAAATGACTACTGACCACTTTATTTTAAAATTAACGATTTAAATCT
This sequence comes from Tetramorium alpestre, assembly GCA_021460005.1. Taxonomy (NCBI): domain Eukaryota; kingdom Metazoa; phylum Arthropoda; class Insecta; order Hymenoptera; family Formicidae; genus Tetramorium; species Tetramorium alpestre. Next base: position 1,145,647 of record JAJVSH010000052.1, read on the forward strand.
TAAAAAAGTGTAATAATTTTTTTTCATTTTTTCAATTTTATTTACGGCCTTTTACACCAATCTATATAATATCTAAATTGTCCTGGCATTTGAAAACTAGGGAAAAAGAGTCTATCCGATCGAGGAATCGTTTCGGTCGGCCCACCTGACCCTTCGTGCAATTTCGAAGTTTCCTCCGTGAATTCCGTAAAGATGTCTCGCCAATATCTCAGCTCTGTCCTCTTCAGCTTCTACGGCCATTCTTCTATAGCGACGAACTGCTATGATGCAACCGGCGGTGAGTGCAATCTGAATTATTAACCAAAAGATCAGAAGACCTAGGGCTAGACTCGCGTCCACGCAAAAAAGGCTGTCCGATTCTGAAAATAAAGCAAGACTCGTTACAACAGCTTCGTTAACTCTGTAATAATTTTACTATCTATGAAATTTAGAAGTGCAAATCGAATCTCTAAAATCGAAGTTCCCGACACGTTGGAGGACGTAGCGATACCCATATGGAACTCACTTCCGCCGGTGATCAAAAGCGTATCAGGATTTTCCCTGGATAAATGATCCGCTGTTATCACTGGACTTTGAACGACGATAGATAGTTGTAACGGTAATTCCGCGGGCGTGAGGTTTCTGAAAATTTCTGTTACCTCGGCGGTGATCGGCTCCTCGATCGACCGTCGCCTCCTGCCATACGAGAGCTGTCCTCCTCTGCAAGTGGCCTTGAAAGAAATCAGAAATTTTTAATTTCCAAAAAAATTTTATTCTGATATCTCAACGTTATATTCTATAATGTAATCATAACTTAAGAAATGTAAAAACCATGTTAAAATGTAAAAAAAAAACAGCTGTTCACAGTTGTGAACTTACCGGTTCACATTCCTCGATACAAAATCTAACGATGACGTTGAATCGGACAATTTGACTATCGGGAAATTTGAAGGCAGTAAATGTTGAGATCAAAGAACGGTTATCGATAGGATCTTTCAATAGCGCGGGAAAGGTTGCCGGATCAGTCGGACATCCGATTTCGTCCAGAAGAAGGTACGAGGATTCTCCAGATTCGCTACTAGCTACGAGGTGTCCAGCTGCGATATCATAAGTTCCTGTCAAAGGAATTATATCATTCTTTTTTTAAATCGAGATAAAAGATATATATTTCATACAGCTAAAATTTAAAAAAAAGTTTTATATTTGGAATATCTCTTAGAAAATTATTCATGCTTTAAAACTCTTAGTAAAATTCTAGTTTGAATCGAATTCAGTAATGAAAAAAAAAGACCATAAATTGAAAATATCCTGTGCAAATGCTGCACAAAAGGTATTCACCGTTCACGGGATGAATTTCAATTCTGAGCGTTAGCTTCTGCCCCAATTGGGTAACGACTGCGTCCGTATTGTTTTCGTTGAGAATTCTCATCGTCACCACTGGTGCCTCGGACGATACGTTCACTACAATTGACCCAACCGGCGGTACGCCTGCGCTAAAAAGAGTAACCAGAGCCGGAATATCGGGGACGTTTGTCACAGTATCGGGACAGTTTTGCATCAGGTGGCAAAATTAAATTAAATAAAGTGAACATGTCACTCGTTGAAAAAATGTATGTACGCGATTCTGTATGAAAAAAAAGCTAGACTTACTTTGGATCAGCGAAAGAGAAATTCGAATGAACTGTCACGTTTTGCGGTCCCGGAAGACCGTCATCCAAGGAACATCCGACTCTCACCGATTGATCTCCCAATCGCTGAATGATTGGATTGTATTGTATCACAATGATGGCCCAAATCAACGTATGAGTCCTGCAAAAAAAAATAAGACTCAATGGCTTAATAAAATCGATTAATTTTTTTTGTTTTAATAACGATCCAAGATCCATTGATTGATTAGATGGGTTTGAGATCAAGTACCGATTTTCATTGTCGATGGAAAACGCAGGAGTAAGGCCGCACGCAATCTCAGACTTTTCGATTTGCTCTTTATTTGGTAGCAATAATTTTAATATCGTCACGTTATTCCCGACGCCGTTAACGCTACAAGTAGTAACGTCTCCGTATCCACTCGCGTACATCCGTCCTATGAAGGGCTCCGCAGTAGTCAGTATGATTGTCATTGATTCGCCGCACTCCACTTTTACTGTGAAACAAGACAGCGATTCAGAAAAATATTGGATAATAAAATTTGTAAATTTTAATAAGTAAACTGCGATCGATATACACTATAGAATAAATAAATATTGGCATATTCGGTCATTTATTAGGATCTTATGTGAAAAATAATTTTTGTGAATTTTATACATTTCGCCTTTAAATTTTTTTGAATCGTGTGCCTTCGATCTTGAAACGTAATTTTATGGATAAAACTTATAAAACTGTCCGCGTTGCAAACATACGATCTAGACAAGGCTCTTGCTCCTTGTAAATCACATTAGGTCTGGTAACTAGCGAACTGACTCCAAGACCGATTGTGGTATCGGAATGCAGGAGGCAGAGCGGTTTCTGCTCCGAATAGTCGACAGTATAGGCTCTGCAAATGAAACCATCCACACTGCTGTCACACCTCTCCTCGCACTAAAAAAAAAATCATGATCAAGTAACAGAGTGAATCGGCTCGCCCGTAAAACCGACAGGAAACATAAAGAATACCTGCTTTATGTCAAGTCCCGGTAACGCCACGTCCGAATATGGCAGCGATACATTTCGAAATTCCGCATAGGAACAATAGCTCTTCTTCGCTGCATCGGAACGTACAAATTAAATGCAGCTCAGTTTTGCGATTTACAGAAAGGGAGATTAGTTTAACTTACTTATATTATGGCACTGATCCTGTAGATACTCATCTCGATACATCGACGATCTGTAGGCTTGCGGTCTAGTACCCCTTTCAAACCTTGATAACGAACACGTGCCGATGGTATCGTTGATTGACAGAGGCTCGCCCGTACGGTATTGCGCGGATGCGCATTCATCTCCTGAGATGATTTGAATTATTCATATAAGTAATTTTTTTGTAATTTTTTTTTAAGTTTCAATTTATCTGCTGGCTTGGCACAATTCATGCGATTACTTTTTTGCATACCTGCTTGCAGACACTTCTCGTAGCATTCGCTTCTCCGTAATGCTTGATGAAACCAGCCGGATTGCCCCTCTTTTAAAACAGCTCCCAAGGTTCTTTCTACTTGCCACAATCTCTGTTGTTTGCAGCTCGGTGGAACTGAAAGCGCAAATGCAAAGAATTTTCAAAGATGTATTTCATATTATTCATTTCATAAAGTTTCCTCTAAGGATGAGAAAAGTTATAAACATTTTTTTCAACATTTTTTCTATGTTTTTCTCTATCAGATAATTAAACTCAAACTTTGTAACTTGATTTATATTTTATTTTATATATCATGATAAGTGAAAAATCTTTACCTGTAATACAAATCTGATGGAAAAGCGTGGCATTCGTTTCGGGAATGAGTTCCTCGCTTTTTACTTGCACGCTGTAGCAGATATTCCTCGCGAAGTCGACTACGAAAGCTGTGCAATTCAGATGTTTACACCTATAGACAAATTTTTAAATGATAAATCGACATACTTTCTTGCGTAGTAGAATCATATTTATAATACTCTTTGCAAGAAAATTAACGTTAATTTTTCTTATGAAAGATGTTGCGATAGCGAAGTAGTATTCTTCATTTTCGCATAACGAGACGTATAGTTTACTAAATACATCTATTAATGAATAAATATACATGTAACAAAACATTCATTTATCTAAAGACATTTAAAGATTTGTTTATGATAACATGTCAGATATCACATGTCATTCTAGGATAACATCCTAGAATAACTAAGCAATTTATTTTCTCGCTGGAACATAATTATAAAATCTACGCAGAAAAGAGAGAAATAATTGTTGAATCACCTCTTAAAGCAAGGCGCGATGATACCGTTGTTACCTATGGACGTAACACCGTTTCTGTAAAATACGGTCTCTATAGCGTTTGCTGGCTTGGCTCCGGCGATCTTTTCCCATCCCGTATCTTGATTCTGACAACTCTGAGACCAACCTGAAGGGCATAGGTGCGTGCTTTGTAAAGTGAGCTGCAGCCTTGTGTTATGCCTACACAATGCATCATGCGCTATCGCTGATGCTAGATAAAGAACACGATTGTACATGCAACTCAGATGGACGACTGTTTAAACACGTTTTTCAAACGTGTCATTAGTCAAACTTATAGTTGAAAAGTATGCGTAATAAGAAATAATGGATTGAAAAATGCTTTTGCTACAAAAGTGTCGGCAAAAAATCTTTAAATTTCTCAATTTAAAATGATTGTCTGTAATATTTGTTTTAATTAATTTTATTCATTATTTCGTCGAAAAGAATCTTCACGATGTGTTAGTGTTCTATTTTTTCACAATGTATCACTCGCACGTGAGCCTCACCTGTGCTTGAAACAAGGCAGCAGGTGAAAACCATACCGGCGAAACGCAATGTCGTCATCTCGTATGTTTGCACTACAAACGACGGTGGCAAGACCAAATTGCGAAAGATTGTTTTTCAGGAATTTCCCAGATAATTCTATCTGCGGAACGGCATCTTCTGCTTCTAATCGCACCACTGATGTACCTGTGCAAATGTCGTTACGTAACGCCGCTATCACGTGTAAGAGCTGAAATCGGCACGCGTGACATTAGGTCGCGTAGGCTCTGGCTGCCGAGTGGAAAAGCGGCCAAACGCGATTATCCGCGCGTTAGCGGCTCTTCTTTAAGGATCCCTCCCTCCTAACGTCAAGGTTTTAAAATAATGCAACGTTTCTTATAAACCAACTTCTAACATTATGCATGTCGATTTTACCTCGCGTTTTTGTGGCTTCGCTATCTTTTAACACTACGCAAGCATACGACATAATCCGCGCGATAGCGGCTTATAGTAGGATTTATTTTGTTAAACACGAATTCTATTGAAACTCATATCCAATAAAATAAATCCTTCAATAATCTGTTTGCTGTATACAAGCCGCGAAGCGGCTTTATTCTATCGAACAAATATTGCATGTATATTTACATCCCGCAGAAAAAAACTTTTTCTAAATATAATTGTAATTCAATGCTCTCTTGAAAAGAGAATATTCCTTCTTGCTTGTAAATATTTAAAAACTTATAAAGTGTTAAGTATCGTTTAAGTATTCTTGCGATGCGATCACGCGTCATTAACGCATCCGAATGTGTAATATGATTGCTACGTCGATGACGGCTCGTACTTAATACTCAAAACATTGATGAAGAATAACGGAAGCTAATAGTTAAGCTATTTTTGCATTGACACGTAATCGCGTATTCAGCTGATAAGTTTAGAACTGCAGTAAAAAAGAATGTTTTAAAAAAGTCTCCAGATAAAAAGTCATGATATCATCAAAGTAATGTGCAAAAGAAAATGATTAAAGTATACTTAATTGAAAAGTGAATTTTGATGATCATTTTCTCGTAATTTTAACATTATCATAATTTGTTTTAAAATCTTATTTTACATTTCGTTTAAAAAAAATTTTATAGAGTATCGTAACATAAATTTTAATACAAATAAATCCGTAGTTTACACTAATTAAAGCCATATTTTTGTGGCAATACGATTCTTAAATTTTGAAGCAAAAGCTCCAAATTTCAAAAAAATGTTTACAAAGATTCTTTTAAATAAAAGATAATATTCCAGAGTAAACTATTGGGACAAAATAAATAAATTCATATATCCAAGGATTTATATTCCTCGCACGAAGAAAAGGATTAAACTCGCGAACTCGTCTCGAAATTCATTAAAAAATTAAAAATTGGAGTCTCTCTTTGTACTTTGAAACCGTTCACTCACGCTGTTGTGCAAACGCCGATCCGTCATTGAACTCTCCTGGGCAGCGATCGTCACACTTAGCTTAGGATGTGCATCGCCGTGGCCGGGTTAAAGATCGGTGCACCTCCTGCGCGGCTTCAGCGCTTCTCATCGAGCTGCGCCCGCGGTTCACTCTCGATGGACATCCGTCCTCCCGTTCTGCCGACGGAGAGTGAGATCGACGCCGGGACGTGTACCGGCTTATCGTGTGACTGCGAGGCGGACACGTAACGAAATGAAAAGCAATTCGCCGTGCACCGTGCCACAACGGCGGATACGACGAGGTAGAGCAGAGGGGCATTCCATCCGCCTGCCTGTGTGATCGAACGATCGGATGCGGCTGGGTAAATACCGGCACCGCGCGACCATCCATTCACCGGCATTGTCGTTAAAAAAAAAAAGGGAAAAAAGAACGATGGCGAGGTCGGCAAGCGATTATCTGGGATGTGCCGCGCCGCCCAAGTGTGCGACGTTCGCTCACGTTGACACAAATTCGGCCTTCGTGTCGTCGCATCGTTATCGCTACAAAAGTACTCGGCACTTGCGTGAAACGAAGACGAGCTTTCTGGCTGCTGGCGTAAATGTTAAAATTGTAATAAAATGCTTGGATGATCATTTGCGTGATTAAGTGTATCGCGAGCCGAAAGAAGATACAAACGCAGATCGCCAGTTTTGGCCACCAGGATCAGCTTTTATAAAGATAAGATCTAAGGATTATTTTGAGATAAATATGAAAAATTTTATTAGAAGCCTCTAATCAAATAAACTGTTTAAGAGGCTATCTAATGCTGTTTAGGGCGGCCGCGAAATGTTCCAGGTATTACAGCGTTAACAGAGTTTCCCACGGTGTAGCTAATAGAATTGAACGAGCATCGCATCATAGGAAGCCTATATCGATGGCGAACATCGAAACCTGTGTCCTTCGTTTTACGTAACTACCTGGCATCGTTTACGCTCGTTAGCCAGTGGCACATCGATACAGCAAGACGGCATATCTAACGCGCTCCGCAAAATAAGAGACTCTTTCGTGAACATATAATAACAGCCTGATATAACGGAATTGCATGTTGGTTTCTCGGAATTTCGTTATTCGATAATGACGCGTTACGGTAGAGATATTGTTTTTGAAACAAATAGGTTAACGATTATTGCAAAATAACCTGAATCTTTTGGGATGTCTCAAGATCCTCTGGATAACAACGAATTCTAATTTTAGCTTTTTTTGACAAATTGATTACGAGAAATTATATTGGATAGAGAAAAAAATTAATCCGCACAATTGCATATTTCGTAGAAAAAAAAATCAAACATTAAATTCATATCTATTTTAAAAGTCAGATATATTTAATATCGCAAAATAAATCTTTGTCAAATAACTGTTATTAATATATTTTCGTGAAAAATGATTTACTTTTTAAAGTTAATTTTTGAAGTAAGTAAATTTGAAATACTAAAACACAAATACAAATAAAATGTTAGTTATATTGGAATTGGAGGATAACGTTCTCATTTTTATACAGATTCTTTTTCACTTTCCAATAAAAACATTTGTCTCATTTTCATTCTTATTACCGTTATGTTAATACTCTTATTACTAAACATAAGTGAAATCTTGTCAATTTGTCGATTTTAAAGTAGATGTGTCAACCTGCGGGTATGACGGTCTTACGTAAATAACGCATTTCTCGCAATGACTTGCGAAGTAAATGTAATAAACATTAACCGATATTTCATTTTATGTACTTATAGTATCTTCGAAGTTGTAAAGAAACTCTTGGAACAGAAATATAAATATGAAATTCTCTATTATAAATCACTCAAGATATCCAAATTTAAATGAGACAAAGGACAAGATTTATTTTTTTCGTTAAGTATTATCTAAATTACTTGAGTATTATCTAAATTACAACTGCAATTTATATATAAAACAATATTAATTTCTACTCTGTCTTGTTAAAATTATTTTGTAACAATCGATTTTTTAATTATTTCTTTAACTTTCTCAATTTTAAGTTGTTGGATCGATCGTTCTATCTCATTTAACTTTCGTTCCACTTTTTATCGCTTTTATCATTTTTTTTTTATATTTAAGTACCTAGTGATTTTAAATTACATGTAATACAGTTGCTCACATTCGGTGTATCACAATCTATATAATACTATTTGGAATTCGAATGGCATGTGACAACAATGAGCTGTATCGATCCGATCAATTTTACGTAAATCGATCTCATCGTTTCCCGATGAACAACAACGGTGTCGTTGGCCCGTATAAATGAAAGCCATTTCCTCGTTACAGATAGGACGTATGAAAAGGCAAATAGGATTTCAAACAAGTAAATGACAGCAAATTGCATTCAAATGAAAGTGCATGTTTGTTGTTTGGATAAGAATTATTATACACATTTCGCTATTTATCATACATATATGTACTTATTGTATATACTTTGACAAATATCATTGTTGAAAATTATCAAAAAAATGAAAAAACAGTCAAATACGGAGATGACATACATATATTAATTTGTATGCTAACAAAAATCTAAGATAGTATAATATTATAGTTTTGGGATATTTTTAATGCAAAATTTCGATTTCATGGGCGTAGGAAAACCTACGGACGGAGCGTAAAGTAGTCCTATGAACGAGGAGTGAGAAACTTGAGAGATGAGGGGAAAAATTCATTGTGACCATCTTGATTGATCGCAGTCCTCTTTCCCTCTCAATCTTCAATCTCATGGAAATATGCATTTTACCATCAAGAAATGTTATTTTATTAAAAAATATGCCAAGTATATAAAACCCGCATTCTCAACAATATAATTTAACAAATTTGAAAAGTATTAATTGTAAAACGACATGTAAAGTATAGGTATAACAATGATTATACCGCAAAATAGTTCGAATCTTTTGGAATGTCTGAAAATCCTAGATTCTAACAACAAATTGTAATTCTAGTTTCTTTTAAACAAATTAGTTAAGAAAAATTCTATTGAAAAAGTTAATTAATTTAATCTATATTATTAAACTATAATATATATATAAATAACCTATAATTAATACCTATAATTAATATATAAATAACTCTTTAATATATATAATAATAAATTAAATAATTGATATTCATAATAATTAAATACATTATATTGAATGGAGAAAATAAAATCACACACAAACATTAAATTCATATTCTGATTTCGAAAGTCAGATACGTTTAATGTCGCAAAGTAAACTGCTGTTATTCATTTTCATTAATATTTTCGAAGAAGCATAAGAATAATTCTGACAACTGGCACGGAGCCATATATGGTACAAGATTACAGAGTGACTACCTTATCGGCAATCACTCGCGTTTAGCGAGGACGCATACCCTCACAAGATCGATTGTTACAGCAAATCGCTTTACCGACGATGACACGTCCGACGCGAGGGGGCGGTGGGGCGGGGGAGAGGACCGAGCCAATTAGGACGCGAGCGAGCAAGTAGTACGTAGTGCGACTCGCCGCGAGCAGTTGTGAGTTTGTGCTTGACGTGAGTCGTTGTCATCGTCTGGTCGGTGCGCCCGTCGCGCCCGTCGCACCCGTTTGCAACGTGAAACCTCCGGTGCGGGGAGTGAAATACGCGCGTGCAACTTGGAGCCACACGACGGTAGTTCGACGGGCGACGTCGATCGCGACGAGAGGAACGGCACCGCGGTCAGCCTGATGTAAAATGAGTGCTCGTGCGACCGACGGCGCGTAAGTCCCATACATGCGAGAGGCGGCACTGTGAAACGAGTGGAGGAGGCGGCGGAGGCGGAGGAGGAGAAGAAGTAGCAGAAGAGGAACGCGGCGCATCCCGAGAGGAAAAAGAAACGAAAAAGAGAGTGGAATCTCGGCTACGAGGGGAGGAGAGTGTGACGGGAAGAGAGAAAGAGAAAGAGAGAGAGAGAGAGTGAGAAAGAGAGCATTGTCCTCCGCGAGGAGAGCACCGTGTTGTCCTTGCCACGACACTAACCTCAGTCGGTGCTGCGCGCTCAGCCGCGTCACGATTGTCGCTCGACGTCCGTCCATCCGTCTCGGATCTGTCAATTAAGGGGAGCCGCGCGCGCGAGAGAGAGAAAGAGAGAGTGAGAGGGAGAGAGAAAGAGGAGCCGTTATCGTCCGTTCGATCGCACGGGATGCCATCCCCGCCGTCGCCGTCGCCGTCGTCCTCGTCGTCACCATCGTCACCGTCGTCGTCGGCGTTACGCTAAAAATATGCGGCAGTGAGAAACGGACGGCGGAGCACCGCCCGTGGCAGAGCGAGAAGCGGCTGGCCCTCGCGGGCTGCGTGTGCTTAGGGGTCCAGTGGTGCCAGCGGACGAGGGACCGCCGGGGGGGGTGGGAGAGCGCGGGCGTGGGAGAAGCAGGAAGCGGACGAGGAAGCGGCGACGGGCCAAGGGGCCCGTGCGACGGCCAAGGGGGTGATCATCGCGCGACAGCCCACCGACGAAAGGAGCACCGAGGAAAATGGCGGACCTCGAGGCGGTGCTGGCCGATGTCAGCTACCTGATGGCCATGGAGAAGAGCAAGTGCACGCCGGCTGCCCGTGCCAGCAAGAAGATCATTCTGCCGGATCCTAGGTACGCACCGCTCTTCACCGCTGCGCGATTTCCGGCGGCGTTGCGTGCGGTTCGATACGGGGAGNAGGAGGAGAAGGAAGAGGAGGAGGTGGCGGCGGTCTGTCCGTCCGTCCGTCCGTCTGTCCGTCTGTCCGCACATCCGCCGGAGGACCTCTCCCCGTTTCCTGCCCCTCCCTTCTTCCGCCTGTTTTCTTCCCTGTTCTTCCTACACTGTCGCCGACGCGCGACGTCCTTCTTTGCAGGAGAAGTGCCCCGCGCGCGCGGGGCCGCCCTCGCGCCAGGAATAAATAATGTTTACAAACAAAACCGCGGTTGACCGCTCGCCGAGGATCCGACGCGCCTGCCCTGATCGTCGCCGTCGGCGGTGATTGTAAATGTCACAACACCAAATTCTCGACCCTTTCATCCGCTTTGGCAGCTCGCAGGCTTCGCGGAGAATCCGGACGCTTCACGCGATCTCGGGAAAGGCTGGTCGGATTCACGTGCTCGGAGGATCGATCCCCGCTGCACCTCGGAAGTTGATTGAATCGTCCGCCCCGTGACATTTTGACGTTAAAAGTTTTGCCGAGGGAGAAAAAGAGAGAGAGAGAAAAAGAGACTGACCGATAATCTACTTCTGATCCCTCACGCGATGATATCGATATTCCATATCAATCTACGTGTGGCACAAATGTGTAACGCACGCACGTTATACTCGTTAAACTTTGATTTACCTTTGGAAGATTAATACCCGGGATAGAATAAATTTCGCTCCGGTCTTCCCTCTTGCGCCGCTTCTCTCTCTCCTCTCCTCTTCTCTCCTTTCGCGAAAACCTTCCTGCTGATCGGTATTTTGCATCGATTATAACTTGCCAATGTTTACACTGTCCGCGTTATTTTCGGTCCGCAAGCCGCGGATGTTAACCGTAGTTTTCGGCCTCGTGAAAATAAGTTCGACTCGGTGGAGCGGACTCCGTTTTTGCTGGCGACACGCCAGCAAGCGAGCGCGTTTCACGTGCGCGGCCGAAAGCGCTGAATAAGGGAAAACTGTGCGAAGGGCGCCGTTCGGTGAACAACGAAACCGGAAACTTTCACGGCTGCACCGTCGCTTCGGAGCACGTGCTCTCCCTTCATGCATTATTTCTCTGTTATTTCCCTTTCTAACTGTCAACAAATGAAAACTATCTATCGCAGAGGTTCGCAGAAATTTTACAAATCGCTGAAAAAGGATAACTCGGTGAGAAGTTGTACTGAAAAAAAATTCTGGTTAAAACCGGACGAATCAGAAAATCTTGTAGGCGTGATCAAATATTCTGGTTATTATAGTAGAACTCAATACTTATAATAACCAGAATTCCTATTATAATAACCAGAATATTTGATCAGTCCTACAAGATTTTTCTAATTCGTCCGTTTTTAATCAGAATTTTTTTTCAGTGTAAGCAATAAATCTGGAAATATGCCCGATAAATCGTTTTCTCATCTCGCAACGTTTCGATCATTCATTTTTCATTCTCATAATTGATACTTAACTTTTAATTAAGTTTCAAAACGCTAATAGAGTTTGGGGCGTATTCTTAATGGCACTTCGTGACACGCGATTCAAGTCGCTAATGGTCTCGCTTTTGGCTTTTTTCAAGAAAATTTGCCTTCGCCCTCTCTCCTCCGCAAATGGCCAGTTTGATTTATCCCCGTGGGAGGTTTACGTAAAATCGTGCGCATCGCAGATGCGCTCGGCGGCCAAATTCCCTGGTAATGCTTAGAACCTATTCATTTACGTAATTAATTTTATGGCTCGGCCATGCTTCACGCTCACGAACAACTAATAGAATCAGTGGGTCGCGTGTCACGAGGTGTCCTTGTGTAAAACGCACGCACACGTACACGACACATCCTATTAATACATCCCATCTCGTGCATCCATACTCTTTACATACAACGTTTCGTGTATAATTCATCATTTTTATTATCCCAGAAGCCGCGTGTATAAAAGCAACGGAAACGGCCGCGCCGGTTTATCCTCCGAAATGCGGCGCGCGATAGCTCCGTTAAGACCATCATACGTATGTACATTTCCGTAACCGTAAGATTTCGACCAATCACATTATTCAATTTGGCTGTCCGTAATCGTAACCGAATCAACCAATTGTGTTGCTCAATTTCTTACGATTACGATTACGGAAATGTACGTGTTAAGGTTCTCATTGTCAGTCGTTCGCATAATCAGAAAACACAGTATCTCGGCGCGCCGAACTTGGTGCGTGAATGAATGGACCGTTCAATATCGGATTACATCGCCGCTCGTCTGTCAATGGAGCCTTAAAGTCGATCGTCTTGAAACATTTCGATTCACCCGTCATTTCGAGCGACGTATCTCTCTCTTTCTCTTTCTCTCTCTCGCATTCGCACAAGCGGAGGTTCGCCGTCGGCGGAGCAGCTCCGGGTATCGATTATTCGACGGCGGTATCTCTCTCGCGAAAGTTCGCTAAACTGTATTCAGCAGCAGTAGCAAAGTTCTCTCGTGAGCGTGGTCGATCCACGAGCGACTCCTTTAAAGCCGTCGGCGCGCAAGCGAGCGGCGGCAGCAGCGCAGCGATTCCGCGTAATTAAACGCATATAGACATTCTCGAGTGCATCGCCAAACATTCTGCGACGTTTCTGCAATCTGTGTGTGTCTCACCCGTGAAAGACTGTACGGGTCGTTTGAGTTGGGTTTATCTTCGCGTTTACGCGAAAGTCGGGTCGGCTTTGATCGCCGATATAAGCCGAGATAACTTTTGCCCGACGGGATAATGGGAAGTTCGCTCGGTGCTAACGAGTTTACGGCGCGTAATATTGTTGTATACGAGGTTCGAAGGAGGGGAAAAAAAAGACTCAAAGCAAAACTCGGTCCGCTTTCTTTTCATCGGATTTAAACTCGCGGCCCCGCGAGGCAATTAAGAATTGTGCCGTTTATCACTTGCCGCTTGATATCATCCTCGTTTAGAATCGTAATACAGGTCAGCTTGCTGAAGAGGCACGCAGTATCGATCCCCGTTTCTGCGTTTCGGTTCGCGTAATCGTCTTGGTCACCCTATCCCGTGAGCCATTACCGTTTGGATTAGTCAGCGTGATCCATTGCCGTTTCCATTGGAACCCGCCCTGCGTTTGCATCCAGTCCCGCATAAACCGCAACGTCGTAATAACCGAGCCGTAAACGTCGCGCTTTTATGGATCGCGTCGCGTCGCGACGGGCGCGATCCGGAGGAAGCGAGAGACCTCTTCCCGCTGGCTTACAGCGTGCTAGAGCGAATCACGCGTCCGAGAAATATACGCCTGCGATTTTCTAATCAACCTTCGATTATTGCCAGCCGGATTCCCGATACATCCCCAATAGGCACATTCTAAAAAATGTCAGAGTGCGCGAGTTGTTTTTAGCTCATTATTTTTGCAACGCCTTTGTCTACTTCGCGAAGTGACGACAGGTTTTGTATCATTTCATCGCGAGGCTGCTGCTCGTCCCTCGCGGGGCCATTGAGAAGAAGGGCAGAGATGTACGCGACGCGACGGGGGCGTTCGCGCGCGCGGCGCGGGAAGAATCTCGCGGCCGGATCGACGATCGTCGGCGCGGTAGGATTTTCGATTCCGCAACTTGTCAACCGTCCTGTGACACGAGTTATCGGGAAGAGACGAGACGCGCGGCAAGCTCGTCCGCCGCCGGTGGAGTTTGAGCGACCGAATGGGGACAGCCAGCGCCGACGGTCTTTTTTTCTCAAATAAACTATAACCAGGTCATATGCTTAGCTTACGTAGCGTAGTAATCGCTGAGAGGAGAGCTTAGTCGACTAATATTAGACTAAAATTAACCCCGACTAAAAGCGTTGACACTGGTCGAGTATACTCGACTTGTCACACCGACCCAGTCGACCGTACGTCGACTGTAAATCCGGTATAAGTCAACGTTAACGCTGTCACCGACGGCGTCGCACGTCTCTCCCTCTCGTTCAGCGCCGGCTAATTAAAAGAGGAAAAAAAAATCGCACGTACCGAGCGGCGACGTCGAGATTATTCATGACAGCATTAATGCGCAAGTGGTGTCGCGTAGCTGTACCCTCTCGCCGCTTCACGGGGCGCTTAAGTTTAAAAATGCGTGAACGCGCATCTGGAGACGCCGGGATAACCGTGCCCTTCGTGGTGCATTTCGCGCTCTCGTGCAAACCACTTGCAGAGGGATCCTCCGTGCGCGTGGCACGTAAAATAAGATTCCGAAGGGCGAGAAAATCTCTCCCCCGAGGGGGAGAGACCGAGGGAACACGGTCGAGTGGCGTTACGAGTCGCGTTCGTAAATCGCGGAAGCAGAGGGCAAAGTATACGCGCGGCTTACGCGATACTCGAGCATGAGTATGAATTAACGCACGAAAATGCGATGCAGAAACGGAATATTTGATGGAAGCTTGCGCGAGGAGGACGAATGAAGACGCATCCCGTATGATCAACGACCGCCGTGTAGAGTTTCTCCTAAATGCAGGATTACCGCTGGGGACGTCTTCGTGGCCTTTTACTTTCTTACGAGCTCGTTTTCAACGGTTTTTTTTCTTTATGTTCGACATTTCACAGGGACTTGACGCCGAGCGAACACTCCGCGTTCGTGCGTGCCGTACATCCTTGAACTGCAAAGTACAACGCGACACCGCGCGATACGACACGTACCGTCGCTACGTGCGCCCGGTCTAATATAGTAGAAGCTCGGAACAACTCAATTTTCGACTTTGATTAACCGCCGCCATCTCTGTCCCTCCGCCCCGCTCTGAGATACGTTGAGGCGATCGCGTCGATACAGCTCGGTATTCGGTGTCCTACTGCGCGGCGATTCTGCGTGCCGGGAGGAGAGCCAGTCGTGGTAAATTTCCTCGCGTGTGCTTACAGAAAAAATATACGCGCGGAGATACCGATTGCGTATATACAGTGCAAATGTAAACTCTGTCTTCTCCGTATTTCTTTTTTTTTCCTCCCTTTCCCCCTTTCGCTCTTTCGCTCCCCTCGCGTCTGTGATGTAACGTCGCGATTTTCACGAGCGATCGGACGTTTTGCCGCAACGAATTGTTGAAATGATCAAAGAGAAAACGGAGAACGGCCGGGAAAAGAAGGGGCGGGTGCGAGATGAAATATCTTGTTTCGGTCCATAAATAGTCGAATCTTTACTAATGTTGACGCTCGGTAAAGATTTGCTCTTTACTCTCCATCTCGCTCTTTCTCTTTCCGTTGATACGCGCGCGCCATTTTCGCTCGTTTTCTTCTTCCGTTCATCGATTGCCGGAGCTTCTCTCCGATATGCCTCTCTCTCTCTTCAAATTCTTCCAATTCGCAAAACGGCTTTCCGTAAATCCCCGGATTATTACGGACGAAGCGAGCCGTAAGCGTATTAGTCCGCGAGGAATTATCAATATATCTCTATCGCGATATTAATCCTCCGCTCGCCTCCGTAAGAGATTTCTCCGGTGTGTTTCTCGTTTCAATTTAATTATATATNTATATTCTGTAAATAGAGTTTTATTCGTTAGAATACGAGTCCCTCGCTTGTTGAAAGGATTCAAGCGCGACGCGCGCGGTATTGGCGTTATCCATCAGTGTCGTCGGACGGGATCGGTTAATCGTTGATTGGCTCAGGTGGGATCGATAAAATACTGGGCCACTCGCTCTTCTCTCGGTATTCAGAACGGATAACTGCTAGCCCGTTTTCACGCGCCGAAGGGACTCCGGGCAAACACGAGGAAAAAGAAGCTGCAACATTCCCGGAAGGACATACATTGAGGAAGCTGCGGTCCCGGATGTAATTAAAGATAGCAATCAACGGGCCAGGCAAACGCCCATCGCTCCCTAGCGTCGTGTCATTGTAAAAACGTCCTGGCTCGGTTGTAAAAATGGCTTTTAGGGGAAAGTAAATAAACGGGGGCATCTCGCGAGAGCCACGAGCGTTCGTGTGTGTACTCTCGTGTCCAACTCTCGCAATAAATTAAGTAATTATGTCCGAGCGAGAGAAGAGAGACGTATGTGTTTCAACCGGCAAGGACTTCTTTCGGATGCCCGAAGGAATCCCTTTCGACTCTCGTGGTACTCTTGAACTTTGTGTATGTCTCCCGTTTTCCGTCGCAATGGTAACTTTTTAGATGCGCCGAGGTAACTTGTAACTAAGCGAATAAAAACATTTTCAGTACAAAAGTCTGCGACGCAGTAAGCATTTTATTCATGTCGTTAGCGTAAAACAGAACGGAGCGGAACTTCGAACTCATTAAGGAAAATTGAAAGAGCCGAGTACGTCTAGAGTAAAAAATAAATATTATGTAATGTCGTATATAAATGAAATGATATACAAGTATCCCGAGACATGATCGACGGAGTCGTCGTGAAAGGCCATATTTGACGGCCGCACAATTGAAATATGTGGCATATCTTTTCACGCGATGTCGCGTTCGCGTTCGCTCGCACACATAACTGTCGCCATAAATAGTAGGATATCCCATCCTGTGCTATATGCATACATTAATTACCGCCTTTTATCGGCGCCGCAACGCGCGTTCAGCCGCCTGAATGGCAGCCGCGAAACTACCCTATTCACGTCGGAAAAAAGGAGATTGCAATCAAGCCGCGGAGAAAGATGGGGGAGTGGCGGTGGTTCGGGAGATTGAAGCTCCGGAAAGACTCGTAAGAGCCGCCGGGGGTGAATCCGCTTTTCCGTCGCGAGCCTAAAAGAATACGCGAGAAACGCGCGGCGCACTCGGGCTCCCTCGTTCGTTAATCCGAAGCCGCTTTTACGGACAAAGTGTAATTTTCCCGTCGTCAAATTGCTCGCGGAATACGACGGCAGCATAGCCCAACGGGAACGAATGGTAAGCGGTCGGCTGATGGAAATACCATCTAAGCACGAGTCTCTCTTTCTCCCTTATTCTCCCTCTCGTTTTGCTCTCGCGCGCATTCGCTTGTTTACACGATTTTAACTGCGTTCACGATTTTAGCTTGAGAGGCAAGCAACTTTGGGAATGATTAATATACCGTGCGACGTGCTTCCGCGCCCGGCTTGCAGCCGGATCGCATTATGCAATGAGAGAATAAATGACGTTTTGTCGAATTGAGTTGGCACTGGAGAGTGTCCTATCTGTCTTCGTGTACCGCATCAAGAGTGATTTCTTTCTCGATATAATAAATGGATTTCTCATTTCCGGAATCCGGCATACAGCACATTTAGAATATCATGTAATGGAGCATTAAAAATTCCGATCTCTGCGCGCGTAAAAAGGTCAAATGTCGCCTTCTTAATTTTGCGTTGCATAACATTGCGAGTCAATCAGTTTGCAAGCTAATATTTTCTCGAGCTTTTAAAATGCATTTTCATTAGAACGCAAATTTCAACAAAATAACGAACAGCGCCGTCGGTCAGACTGCTAGGAAAAAGCTTCGGATTCAACTTTTTTATTGCAGCGAAGTAATAAGTATTATAATAAAGAAAGAAAAGTCGATTATGTCAATGAAAGTGTACAAATGTTCATGTACTAATTATAATTACTAAAATAGCGGTCGCAAAGCTACGAGAGAAGACTTCACTTTGATTTGATAGCTTTATAAATAAGTTTGAGGAAGGAAACGTCAGCGGAATATACAGGATGCTCGTAATTGACACCGCAGCAATTAATTTTATTCACGTAGCTGCGAGGAAAATATGAGTTGTTTTGACTGATGCACACGCAGGAAAGTGCGACGCGGACGAGCATTTGCGAGCGTCTTGGATGTGTACTTTATGGAAATAAGTAAACGGCGTGAGCGCTTGTGCAGCTTGGCTTTGCCGCGCGCGGCCAGCTAATCCAACTGGCAATCCGTTTCAATAAACTTCTTCCTCCAGTAACGCTTATTGCGACGCACGTCGGGAGGGAGGGGGTTTGATTTTTGAGGCGCGAACAGAAATACGCCAGCGAGCGCGGTTTACGCGGTTTCGGCGCCGCGATTTCGACACAGAGGCCGAAAGCTGACGCGGCCGGCGCTGCCGTTCAAAATCAAATTGCGTGCGGCTAATCAAGCGGCCCCTAATCCCGGCCGTTGTTACGAAAACCCTCCAATTTTAACGTAACGCTATTATCGGGGTGTCGACAGTTAGTCGGTTAGAATAATGAGATCTATCTTTGTAATCGCGCGATTGCCGAGTAAACGCTCGGTTAAAACGATGTAGTGGTCTGATGGATGAATTCTGCGGGTCGATTTGGCATTTACGTCATTTCGTAATTGCGATTCTCAGCGGAGAAACCTCACATGATTTGTTTTGAGATTCAATCTTCCTCGGATTCCATTTTTCGCGAGGACTCGTCAGTCAATTCCGTCCGCTTCTTCTCCGCCGAATAGTTTTCAGAGCTAAGACTCCTAATTGATTTCTGCAAAAAACAACTTCCAACTTTTAGTTCCATCTAGAACTTTATGCTAAGCGTCTTGCCTGACGCGAGTTTTGAATTAACCTTCGAATGACGATTGTATTATAAATATAAGACATACGAAACCGGTTGATTCGAAATCAGAATCCGAAATTTGATCTTTAGAAACTGATGTATTTTAATATTTTTAGGAATGACATTTAATTATCAACAGAAAAGTTTCCATCTTTTCGTTTCTATTTTTATATGTACATTTTTTGCTCGAGCAATTCGAATCAATTAACAGATTTCGCGTTCGGGCGGGATTTACATAACTGCAGCTCGTGTCCTTTTTCATAATCGCGTAATATTGTTCTCGAGGTTGAATTCGTCGCGTCGATCGAGCACAGGTCAAACGGGCGAAAGCCTGCCCGTTACTGGATATATGTCTGGCGACGCTCCAACCAATCGCTGGAAACACGGATTTATTTTGATCGGTTGTAAAGCTCATTCACCCCCGCTCGATACTCGGCGCTCCACCTACTATGGATTAATTTCTCTCCCCCGGCTACCAGAAATTGACCCGAATCAAACTTTACACCCACCCGCGCCTTTATCCCCCCGAGCTCCGTCACTTAATTGTCATGTTTACGCCGTTCTAGCTTTGTAAGCCCGGCATTATCGAGACACTTTTAAAATGCCAAGGACCCAGCTGTTTATTCGCATTCCGCTTCTTTTTATAGCTCCAATTAATTACAGAAACTAAAACTCCAATGCTCCAGACACTTGAAACATCTTTCCTCCTTCGCGTGTGGAATCGGATAGAATGAGCTCCACACGTGAATATACACGTTTAGAAAGAAACAAATGTGTGCATAATTTTAGAGTCGATCAAGTCTTTTTAAAGTCTTGTTCTCTGAGCAAGCACCTTCGCTTGTTTTCCTCAACGTTTTCCTTTGTCAGACTCCTTGTCGTATTCCCAACAATGAACTGCATTGGAACGGCAAAATTGGCAGTGACGATATTAAGTCCCGCCAGATTTATGGTAGCGTCTCACGAAGGGGAATACTATAGTCCTTGGACGGAAGTTCGTTGGCCACGCTGCTTCCGCCCGTGAACGAAAAGAAATCGGAGAAATTACAACTTCAAATCGCTCGCGTGATCCATTCTCCTCAGTCGTTCATTAGCTCGAAAGGTAATTACACGCCTCGTCTTTAAACGGCCCCCAAAGTTTCTTGAGGAGGCTGCTGTGGCCGTTTCCGTAATAACGCGCGAGTAAATCGCAACATTAATTTAATGGTGAATAATCACGCAACTATAAAGGATTAAAGGATCGGCAAATGATAATATATATGATAAAGCGCTTTTACGTCAGCGCGAAATAAAAGTCGACGTGACGTGGCGAGAAGCGCGTTTGAGAATAAATTTTAATATTTGTTTTATAAGTAGCACTTTGCATAATAACTCCTCGAGACTTTCGAAACGCTTCGTGTCTTTCTTTTTTAGCGTGTTGCGCGATCGCGAAATTAAAAGTCCGCGCCGCCGCACCGCGCCGGCCGGTCGGCTCGACTCCGATTGTATAATTTAGCGCGAGAAATCAGTGCCCTTGGTAACTTTGTGGTGACTAGCTCACAAGATTTTGCATAAATTATTGCATAAATAAAAAAAATCACAATAGATGAAACATTGTGGCGAATTCAATTATCTGTTAGAATCAAGTTAGAAAAACGCAAGGGCTAGTCGGAGAAGTGAAAAATCGATGCCCACGGACAATCGAACGAGCGACTGCGAAAGATGATTAATCATTGATAAAATTGTCATAATCTTATAACCGTCTTCCAAAATCTTGTAGCGGCTTTTCGATCAGTCCCGATAACAAAGTAATTTCGGTAATTTTGGTAAGAACAGTCGTTCGATCGTCAGCCATCAAGTTAGGAGAAAATAGGCGGAAAATAGGATAGAGTGAAATAGGCGGAACACTTTAATAAATGAATGCTTTGTAGATAGGTTCATAAGATGCTTATACTAGCAATAATATTAAATTGATCATTAATGTAAAGATGAGATATTACATTTCCAGCTTGGCATTAATAGCTGCGTTTCAAAACCATAATTGGATGCGTGGCTCCAAAGCATAAAAGGAAGAAATGTATAAAATTCTCACAAATTATTGGCACATAAAATCCT
This sequence comes from Tetramorium alpestre, assembly GCA_021460005.1. NCBI lineage: Eukaryota > Metazoa > Arthropoda > Insecta > Hymenoptera > Formicidae > Tetramorium > Tetramorium alpestre. Next base: position 1,166,645 of record JAJVSH010000052.1, read on the forward strand.
GCCACACTTTAATAAATGAATTCTTTATAAGATGTTTATATTAGCAATAAAATTGATCATTAATGTAAAACTGAGATATTACATTTTTAGCTTTGGCATAAATTATTGTCAGGCATAAAATTCCGCCCGGCCGAAAATGTCACCATTCATTTATTCTATGTAAAAAAAAAAAAAAAAACGTAATGTCGTAACGTTAAAGCTAAAAGTGAAATATTTCATTTCTCTTCATTTTCTCGCAAGAATTAAAATATTACAAATTACTTTATCGTGTGCATATTTCCAAATATAGATCTTGCGCGAAAATAAATCATCGCGAAGAAACGCGCGCGCTCCGAGAAATGCACTCTTGACGCACACGCCCTTTAACGTTATCTCTTCAAGAGTCATCGATTACGTTCTTGTTATCGCAGGCACGTCGCTCGCTTCCCAGTCTCTTTTGCCTCTTTTCAATCGCCTGGTGACTCTCCTCTTCAGCCAGTTTGACTGAAATAACCGCTACCGATTGCAGACGATCGACGTTGCGTCGCGGATGCGATCTTCGCGCAATGCATGCATCGCGAGAGCAATTGACCGCGATGTTGCGTGATGATATTGGCAGTTTACGATGCCTGATTTGACTTGATACATTGGGTCTGACGTTCCTTCTCCTTTTTCCCCCCCTTTTTTTATCGAGCATTTGCACAAACACTCACACTTATGACAGCCGGATTGAAGTTTCAGAGTTAAATTAATGTTCCGAATCCCCTTGGCAATTGGCGAAAATTATCGAGCCCATCGCGCTGCGTAGTACATATATATTTCGCTGGACCGGTTTCTGATGCTGCTCGGAGGAATCTCAGCTCACATTGAAACGCCACTATACGGCGTATAAATTTTATGCGTCGTAGTATCTCGTCGACCAATGTAATATTTATGACGGTTAATATTGATCGTTTCGATACTTCAAGTGAACCCGGAGAAAAGTATCCGAGATAATAACAAGGTTTCTTACGCGATGCGTTCCGCGTTAAAAAAGAAATCGCGTTACTTTGCGTTATTTTTTACATCACTGAATTTGAAGAGGATAAGGATGAACGAGCAACGTATGAATGATAATCGAATCATGATTGATATTGACAGCTAAGCTATGCTGAAATATAATTGGAGTTACCAGGATGATTGAAAAATATAATCTGTCCAGGATATCACTCGCTTTTTTAACATGATAATATACGTGGAAATTCAATTGAAAATTTTTTCATTAAGGAGAGGTTGCAAAAATGTTTCGAAAACCGCGTCAAGAGAATCGCGTGAAAAAAAAAAAGAGTCGGGTATGTATTTGTCGACTTTGCGGCGTGCGGAATGAATCCTCTCGTGCCCTAACTCCCACGTGCTTTCGCGCGGCGTGTTACGCGCGGATCATTTGGATAATTGGAGAGGAAAGAGGTGCGGGCGCGCTGTATTTTGTTAAATTGGCCATTATCTCCCCGCTATCGGCGGAGGCAGGCGCTTTGTTATTCGAGTCGCGAGCCCGCGCTCCTCGTGCCGGCGCACGGCGGGTCGAGCTGTATCGATGACACGATGACGAGCTCTAACGGCTGTAATTCCGCCGTTTTACATATTGATCAATCTCGCCGTGATGTAGGCGCGGCGGTGGTGGCGGCGGTGACGGGAATCGGGATTTCGAGTTGCCGAGAGCCGCGCGCTAATATAATATTCCTCGCGAAACGCGCCGAGCAGATTTTCGATAGATTTACGTCGACGGCGACGCCTGATGGAATAACTGATCGGGTTTGCCCGCCTCCTGGCCCGGAATCTCTCCGGAAATTTCAGGGATCTCCGGGTCCCCCCGGGTTTTCGAGCGAGAAATATCTTTACGCGACTACTTGCTGCTCTTGCCTCTTTACATTTCCTCTTTCCTCCTGCGCCCTTCAGAAAAGGATGTTACACCGTGATGCACGATAAAACTATTGTTGATGAGAAAAATCGTTTCCTTTCTGTTTCAGCGTGCGGAGCGTCATGCACAGATATCTGGAGAAGAATAACGAAGTAAATTTCGACAAAATATTTAATCAAATGTTAGGTGAGTAAGCTACATCCGCCCCGATAGTCCGCCCTTCGTTCGCCACTTCTCTCGTCCCTCCGCTCTTTGACCGAGATCAAAGACAAAGGGTGGCTTAGATTTAGTTCGTAAATTCGCCCAACTCCCCCAATCTAATTGCGCAGCGAGGAGAAACCTTCTCTCAACGTGCGTTTTTATCTCTCTGTTCAGTAGTACGGTACAATTATATATAGACTTCAGATATCGGCATCTCTCACTCTTTCTTTTTCTCTCTTTCTTTCTCTCTCTCTCTTTCTCTCTCTCTCTCTCTCTCTCTCTCTCTCTGTCTCTCTGTTTCTCTCCAATTGACGCAATCATACAAAATGCGTGAGTACATTATTCATATAGATAAACATAGCCGCTGCTACCATGCCGATTAGTACCCGCAACTTGTTTCGCGCCGTGAATTTCGGAGATTTTCAACGCAACACGAGCGTAAATATTCATCCATGCAAAAAAATTCGCCGAAGACCGTCCTCCCGGAGGTAACCGACAGTCTCGTTTATGAATCGCTAATTAAGTGTTCTGTTCGTAAAGCAAATTTTATTTTGACACGATGTTAATTCGAGCGCCAATTAAAATTCGCAAATTAATCAATAGAATTGAGTAATATACATTCGATTCCCCCCGTCGTAGAGTGAAACGTGTGATTTGATCGCCGGCCTGAGATGACCTGGAAAAAAAAAAGACCTGGTCCCTTTGGCGGGACCGCGCCAATTTACACGGACGATTCGTCTTTCTGTCGCCAGTTATTATCTTTTTTTTCTTTTTTTATTTTCGCGAGAGTAGAGAAACGGCGTTAAATGTTAGCGAGAGCGCTGTGACAATTTACTGAAAGTTCGCCGATGTCAAGCAAACTCCACATGTACTTCCAGGTTACCTTTTATTCAAAGACTTCTGCGAGACTGTAGCGGAGGAACCGATTCCGCAACTTAGGTTTTACGAAGAGGTTCGTGTTTTTTAGCCCGCACACACTTATATTATATAATATAGTTAAGTTCCAGTAGCGTCGCATATACCGCGCACCCGCTCGCCCGATAAAGGAATTTCGTATTTGTGCATTGTAGATCAAGGCGTACGAGAAGCTCGAGTGCCCGGAAGATAGGAGAAAACTTGCCCGTGAGATCTACGACAATTATATTATGAAAGAGTTACTATCGCATTCTCACGTGAGTGTATACCGACACGGCACCGACGTGCGTTTTCCCCCCTGTACAGTAACATAACTGCAGGGGAATTTTTTTCTCTCCCCCTCCCTTCTTGTTATATGATTTTTTTTTAATGCGCACGACGCGTCTATCTTTTTTTGCAGGAATATTCGCCAGAGGCGGTATCTCATGTGCATAAATATCTCATGAAAAATGAAGTCCCAGTTAACTTGTTCGAGGTAGGTCATTGTCTCGTGACCTTATCCACGCGATTGCGCGTACGTGATCGATACTGTTCGTGACTCACGAAACTTCTTCTATTTTTTGTTGTTTATAGCCGTACATCGAGGAAATATTTAACCATCTGCGAGGGGAACCGTTTCAGAAATTTCTGGAAAGGTAAAAAATGACATTTCGCGAATAAACGAATACTGTGTGACACAATTTGTGATTTAAAAAAAAAATTGTATGTTTCTAGCGATAAGTACACCCGTTTCTGCCAGTGGAAAAACTTAGAATTGAATATCCAGGTACAAATGAATTAATACTTATCCCATTTTTCTTTCTCTCCTCTCTTTTCCTTTTTCAAGGATGGAATTTCCGAGATTAAATTATCGCGCGTTTTATGACGGAAATTACAGCTGACGATGAACGACTTCAGCGTGCATCGAATAATAGGCAGGGGCGGCTTCGGCGAGGTGTATGGTTGCCGGAAAGCGGACACTGGCAAGATGTATGCCATGAAATGCCTGGATAAAAAGCGCATCAAGATGAAGCAGGGTGAAACGTTAGCCCTCAACGAGAGGATAATGCTCTCCCTAGTCAGTACCGGGGTAAGAAACTTTTTTTTTCTCTCCTCTGTCGAAAGTGACGTCCTCGCGTTTAATCGCGGTGACGGTGATACGACGTGACATGATAAAGCATTATCACCGCAGGTGGACTGCCCATTCATAGTGTGCATGACGTATGCGTTTCACACCGCCGACAAGCTGTGCTTCATATTGGATCTGATGAACGGCGGTGATCTGCATTACCACCTAAACCAACACGGAGTCTTTAACGAGCCGGAAGTGAAGTTCTATGCCGCGGAAATGATCCTCGGTCTCGAGCACATGCACCGCAGATACATCGTCTACCGCGATCTAAAGCCAGCGAACATACTGCTGGACGAGCACGGTCACGTCAGGATATCGGATCTGGGATTGGCATGCGATTTCTCCAAGAAGAAGCCGCACGCGAGTGTGTACGTACATGTAGCTGAACTTTCCGACCTGTAAGGCAACGATCTGAACTTGTTATTCTGTAATAGCGGCACGCACGGATATATGGCGCCGGAGGTACTCTCGAAAAACACCCCGTATGATTCGAGTGCGGACTGGTTCTCGTTCGGTTGCGTGCTGTACAAGCTCTTGATAGGACGCAGTCCGTTCAGGCAACAAAACACCAAGGACAAACACGAGATAGATCGTATGACGTTAACCATGGTGCGTTGTTAAAATTCCTGGTCGTTTGTTGCAATCGTATCAGATTGTGACGATACATCAAAAGCAGAAATGAATCTTTTTGAATGTCGAAATAAATTATTTACATGTGCTGTGTCACGTGTGTTTGATCAAATAGATCTGCGAAATATAGATCTGCCAAATTTTTTCCGGCGAATTAATAGAAACTATAAATCTTGGTCAACCTCTAAGATTTCTTTTAAACCTTAGAAAACCAAGATGTATCACAATCTGATGTGGGTCACGATGTGGAAAGACTTTAAATAATTTCACTGAGAAACTTATGTAACGATTTTAATTTTTTAATTGCAGAACGTCGGAATACCGGAGACATTTTCGCGGGAGCTACAGTCGTTGTTGGAAGGTTTGCTACAACGAGATATCAACAACAGACTCGGCTGCCGTGGCAACGGCGCGGACGAGTTAAAGGCGCACCCGTTTTTCAGTGGTATCGATTGGCAGCAGGTGTACCTGCTAAAGTATACACCGCCGTTAATACCGCCGCGCGGTGAGGTCAACGCCGCGGACGCCTTCGACATCGGCTCTTTCGATGAGGAGGATACGAAAGGAATCAAGCTGACGGAGGCGGATCAAGACCTGTACAAAAACTTTCCTCTAGTCATCTCCGAAAGATGGCAGACTGAAGTGGCCGAGACTGTGTTCGAGACAATCAATAACGAAGCGGACAAGGTAGAATAAATATTTCATATAATTGTCCATAATAACTTGATGATTATCGAGTATTTTTACTAACATAAAGATCTCGCTTTGTTTCGTTCTCGTAGTTGGAAAATAAAAAGAAAGCGAAACAGAAACAGCGGTTTGACACAGATGAGAAAGGTAAGCGCATCATGTATAGCTTAGAAACTCTAGAATCCGAATGGAATTATAATCAGCATTTATACTTGCAGGTTCAGATTGTATATTACATGGTTATATAAAGAAATTAGGAGGTCCATTTGCGAGCGCATGGCAGACACGATACGCGAAATTATATCCAAATCGATTAGAGTTACATCCGGAATCAGCGACCAAACCTGAGCTCGTGTTTCTCGATCAAGTAAGTACATCATATACCAAATTTGTAGATTATATTAAAAGAGATAAAAAAATTAAATCGTGTCGATATTTCCAAAAGATACAATTGTATTATATTATTTCATGTTTAATTGTATTTGGGAAGAAGAATACTTTACATCATATGATGTAAAACATTTTCAGGTCGAGGAAGTGGGAGCGGACCTACAACTCGTAAAGGGGGAACAGTGCATCGTAATGCGCACGAGAGACGCGAAGATCGTACTTACAAATGCCGTAAGTGAATTTTTTAATATTTTTATTGAATATTTTATTTTCAATATTTTTATTGTCGATACTTTTGTGATTAAATGCAACAATTAGAACTCAAACAAGTGACTTTATTTACGTGATTTTACTATTTAATCAGTTTAAATTAGAAACATTTGAGTTTCAAGTTCATACAGTTTGAACATTAATGAAAACTATTAATGAGACTTGGAGTCTCGAAAAATTGGAAAAATCTAAACTAAATTATTCAATCATTGTAAAGTAGAATATTAAATTTTGAACGCTACTAATGAATACCAATTGACTACTTGATTTGTCTTATAGGACGAGATAAGCTTGAAAGAATGGGCGCTCTCGTTAAGATCGGCACACAAATGCTCAATGGAGATGCTCGGAAATATGGCGAGGAAAGCGGGCAAGATCTACGGGACTGAGCGGGACGCAGTGATCCCGGCGACGCAGCGATCCACGAACGGCAACTAGCCCATTGTCGTCATGTGCGACGTCGCACCGTCATACTCCAGTCCCACTGCCCCGCAGCAGCGACAGCAGCAACAACTTTTTTTATACTAAACGGATGACGGAGAGAGCAGCGATAAATGGAAAAAAAAAGAGTTTAAGACGAGAGCGAGAGGAACATTTCTCGGAATGGCAACGCAGGTAGTGCCTCTTCCTTCCGAAAGCTCATTCTGAACTTTTTAACGCTACGACGTTAAAAAAAAGCGGATAAATCCCTCTTTTGGCACATCTCGATCAAACGGAACGTCCCAAAGAAAATTTCGTTATACGGCGGATAGCGCTGCGCTGTGTATTATAGAGACTCTAGCCAAGTAGTGTCGTATCGTGCGTACGTTCTCCCAGGGCCATGAGGATGATGCGCGCGTGTATACGCGTAACACAAAGGAAAAACATACATACATGCAAATAATCGCAGCTCCTTCTGGTCACTGGCGCGGGCGCGTAGGCATCTCGTTATATTTGTACATTAGTTATATGTGCAACATGTGACGTAGCGACTAGCGACCGACCGAGCGACGAACAAAAATTGACAGATAACACACGCAAACGGGAAACACGCAACACATCCGGTAGTGTATTATTATGACCTAGTACTCTCTATACGCGATCCCGTACTCTTATTACTTTTTACGCGTTTCGTCGTACTGCTCGTTTACTTAATTTATTTTCTAATTCAAAGAGAAAAAGAGAGAGAGAGAGAGACCAGTTTTATATTATCCTTATGATGAAACAAAAGTGACTCATTATTTATTGTGTTGTTAAGTGCGCGAGAATGAGAGAAAAAAAAAGAAAACTCGTTTGTATATTAACCGAAAGTGAGTCGAATACCGAATGCATGCAACATATGTACGCTCGAGTGGATATACGCGAGTCCGCTCTGGCAATAAAATATGCGATGAACGTAGATGAGAAGAGCTTTTTTTCGTCCTGCATCATGTATCAGTAGAGCAACGCTAAAAGTCCAGTAAGTATTTGTGATCTCCATTACATTATGTTTTAAACAGATGGTAATCTTTACGTGATCGATGTGCGAAATTAACAAATGTTCGATTTAACAGTTGTACGAGATAAGAATTACATATCAATGTCACGAATGAATTGGTCCATGGTCCATTTTTTATACCGTTAACAATCGGAAAATTTGGTACATTTGTGAAAGGTAGATTTTATTTCGATAATCACGTTTATTAAATCAAATAACAGTTAGTTGTTTTGTAATAGTTTTCATTCGTGATTTATAAAACGATTTAATACTCATAATTTATGTACGCGTGTTTGCTTGAAGTACCAAACTATTTAATATCCGCTGCGCACTTTTCGTCGAGATATATACATAATATACATATACATATATACATAGGGATCGTTTGTAGAACCGTGAAAAAGTTTTATTTTCTAGGCTTACATCATATAATTATAACGTATTAAACTCATCGTAAGATTTACACGATACGAACATTATAATTAGCGATCACTGTGATAAAAAAAAAAGAGAGTATGTATAATAAGAAACGTTATATTTTATCTATCACGAATCTCCTTCAACAATAACGCCAACGTGGAATCCACCGACCCGGCTGACTTGAGTCTTCGTTCCAGAGCTTCAAAGTCCGTTCTTTCGAGCCACGTTGGCGGATCGCTCTCCTTCGACGATAGAGGACACAGCAGCCTTTCGACAGCGGCGCACAATCCGCACCACTCCCTAAATCCCAGTGGTTGCGTTATGTCTCCTATCACAGACTTCATATAAGACTGCTGTTCATCTGTTAATGCCTTCCCGACCACTTCCCGAAGAGCCTCTTCGACGTCGCTCGGTGAGATGCGTCGCGTGCTGTGCATTGCCCCCTCGTTAAATTTATTAAATATTCGACCGAATATCAATTTTCTTCCCGACGTGATGTACACGTGCTTGTTGAGGTACTGAAGCGACGTTAATCCTGTAACGATTACGTCGTTGTGAATGAATTTCAATCGATGAGATAAAATAGGTAAAAAATATTATATGACATATACATATATATACATACATATAATGTATCATAAGTTCTAAATGTACAAAAGTTTAAAGAAAATAGCAGGTTGCAGAGAAACGTCTTGTCTAATATTTTTTACTTGTTTTAATAGAATTACATATTGAAGCATCGATGCACATTATCGTACGATTCCATATATCGTACGACATAATAATACATATAAACATACCACGAAGACTTTGACTGTCGAGCAGCTCAAATCGCGCCGCTTGACGGGAGAAAATCCGGGGAGCGTTTTCCGCCGACAGGCTGGCACTGGTTTGACGAGATCCGCGCAGTGTCGAGTATGTATCGCCTTTCACCCGTAATGCTTCCTCTAAAGCGATCCGTCTCTAAAACGGCCGAATAGTTTATAGGCAAAATTTTCACTGGCGAATTTAGATCTGCTTTACCTTGGTTGAGAATTCCGCCTCCACCTTGTCGCGGTCCAGTTCTCGGCACAGGTGCTTCAAGACGTCTGGCGCGAGGAAACTCGGAGGCATCGTGTGACTCGTTGACTGCGCGGACGGTCTCTTGGGGGACGTCGAGCCATCGACCTCGTCGGTGTTTACGTGAAGTCTATTACAGTTCATTAAAGAGATCATTTTTTTGTTAATCCTCAATCGACGCTTCTCCCGCAGTGTATAAATAAACGTAGGATAATCGTGTATTTTTTTTGTGAATACTGACGATGATCGCCGCGATCCGTTCCCGATCTGCGAGACCTGCGTTACCGTCGGCTCGAGCGGATCGCGAACTTCCGTTTGCTGGCCGTAAGTCGAGCCTCTCCTACACTTTCTTTTACGCAATCGCTTTCCCCGTCTTCGTGTAATTGCCGGTTGCTGTTCGCTGCCGCTATCGGCCTCTTCCTCCACGTTCCGGGATGAATTCTTTCGATAAGCGACATTATTTTTCAAAAGTCTCAAACGAGGAAAAGATGCACATAACTGCTTCTAAAGAAAAAACAGACTTACGGTTTCGCATTTTTCAGCGATGGTCGAGGGAGGTGACGGAGGAGGCGGCACAGGTGCCGCTGACGAGTGTTGCGGTCGCGACGTCGGCTTGCAGACAAATATCTCGCTTTTCCGAGGTGTAGGCGGCAGTTCGAGTGTAAGAGCGTGCCAGCTAAAAGTTTCATTTTCCTAAAACCCGAACAAATTGCCGATAACATCCTCGCGAACAGACATTTCAAATAGAAAGAAGCAAAAGCCGTGTTTCTCTATCTATTATAATATATAATTTAACGTTTCTATGTAGAAAAACATTCCTTCAGTATTACAAGATCTATTCATGGAATGTCTACCAACAAACCAAAAATTATTTTTGAAACTATATCTCAATTATCTACAGTATGCTATTATACAATATAAATTAGTTCATTATTTTTTTTTATATTCTACACGTGTATATTCATTCCGTTCGTATTTCGTTATTTTCGTATTACAATAACTATTCCCTTCTGTACATCCTTATTAATCCCTTTGTAGTAGAATTCTATAATGTTATTCCAACAATTACTATTATTAGGGCGCTTTATCATTTCTTCCTTGAGGAAACTTATCTCGGAGCGCATAAATAAAGTCAAACTATCTACAACAAAGGCCCGAAGAGGGATGCCACCAGCGACGGCAGAAATCATCGGGAGAAATTCTGTATCCGACACCAACCACCTGCTGATTTTGCGAGCTCGCTCGCAGATCCAGGACGAGGGTGGTGCGCTCGCGCGGATTGCAGGTCGCCGGCAAGTCCTCTTGGGCCGCGCGGCCAGTTAACGCCGTTGGCCCGCTGGCGAGCGTGGGCGCCGGGGTCAAAGGTCGCGAATCGGTTTCCGTGTATTTCCGGAAGAGCTCCTCGGGCACCGCCGAAGCGGTCATCTCAGTATTGTAACCATCGCCGCCACCGCCACCTCCGACATTTCCAGCCGCGACCTCGCCTCCACCACCGCCTCCGCCTGCGCCCACCGCTAACAGGCTCGTCCGTATCATCTCCATCTCCTCCGGCAGCAAAAGAGCTTTTCCCTCGGTTGCCTAATAAAAAATGTACCGTGAAAAATGCGCGTGTCGCTAGGTGACATGCGATAAACGAGAACACGCCGAAATTTGTGGGAGAGATAACAATTGACCGAGTTTCTTCCCTCTAGCTTTCGCTTAAAACGGTTGCTTAGTCGCTCTATTATTATTGCATTAAGGTACAAAGTAGCCGAGACATTTAAGTTCCGTATTCCAAAGGGAATTCACTCGCTGTAAAAAAAAAGATACAAAATTACTCGAGCGAGAATTGACATTTATTTAAATTTACACAAATGTCTAAAACAATGAATTTTATTTTTGTAATTTGATTTATGTATCTTTACAGTGTCACATCTATTTCCCGCCCTACGATAAATGAAATTTTTACCCATGTGTCCTTAGCGCGTCGAACCACCTCCTTCGCCTCACAATCCGCCGGATGGTTGCACAGCACCGAGCAGCCGTAAGGATAAGGATTAAAGAGGCCGGCGAACGGTCGAAGGGCGAACGGTGCTGCTTGGGTACAACCCGATAATTCCACGCTCTACGTATATATACGTGATCTTTGAATAAATAAAGAAAAGGGCTGACGTAAAGGGAAGCGGGACGCACACGTGCAGCGCCCGCCCCGCTTTCCCTAATATAGCTTCTTGTCTTTTATCTTCACCTTGGGCTTTGGCCTGCGAATCGGCCGAATTCGCGCGGACAGGAGGCCGGTCGCGCTCGCGATCCCAGGCATTTTCCGATCGCGATCACGGCAGACGTTGCTACAACGTTAAGCTTCAGCACTTTGCGCGCAAATGAGCTGCGTTACGTTCGTTACTACCTTGATACACATCGGCACGTTGCTACGCGTGACCGATGGATCGATCGCGAAGAAGGTCGCATCCATGGTTACGTGATCACGTACTTGGCCTCCCCGGTACTTTACGCGACGTCGATAACAGACTCACGTCCTGTAACTTTTAATTTTCAAAAAGATGATGTCGATATATCCAGATCGCGATATAAAAGCGTTTCATTGTAGGAGGTAGACATGCAAAATGAAAATTAAGACAATGCTCCGGAAATTACAATCCCGAAATGAAAGAAATGAGACACTATTGTATATAGGGATAAATATTATTTATAATTTTTCGGAACATTGTCACATTTTTCAAATTTCAAGAGCGTAATACCATTTTTCAAATTTCGGCATTTTTGTCAGGATATATCCATCTTGTAGCAGATTATAATACCGCGGATATGTCGTTAGAATGCAACATTGGAATGTTCGTTCTCAAGGAGATCGCAGAATGGTAGTTGTTTAACAAATTTATTGCCTTTACATACAACGTTTGCAATTTGTTTTCGTGATCTACAACGGCCACATTTAGATCTTCATCTGCTCGTCCAGCCACGGATTCTCCTGCTTATGCCCGGGATATTTCTTCTTGTACTTGAGACCGGTCACGAGGGTGGAGCTTTTCGGGAACGCCGTTACGCCGTTGAACATCGTGTCGGTATCTGGATAAAGAAAAAAGAATATCATCGCCGTTTAAACACTCGTCAGTTATAAAAACGGCGCGGCAGCTCTATAAATTCCGCGGGACGTCTCACCCGGATGGAATCGATGATATTCTTGTTGGATGTGCAAATTCTTAGGCAAATCTACTCTACACAGCGCTTCGTACGGCGTCGTGCTGTCCACAGATGTCGAATAAAACTGCTTCAGGTCCCCTATGCAAGTGAGATTCATATTTATTCATCAAGTCAATTGATCGATTTCACGTGTCAGGTCGATGCGAAAAGTTCGTCGTTTCTCATCATCGGGCCGCGTGTTAAAAAAAAAAGTTGGAAAAGCGAAGTTCGAAAAGGGGGATTGGAAGATGGATCTCTAAATAAATAAAAAAAGTTTGAAAGTTGGCCAATTTCGCCTCGATATTGCTAGGTTCTTTTCGTCTTTCGATAAATATGACGAACTTTTGGCACTTAATAAGGAAAACTTTTTTTTTCTTTCGCTAACCGATACTCTCGATGGTGTAAAGCAGCGAGTTTGGAATGTAATGCTTAAATTCTTCCTCGCAAGCGACGAACAGTTTAAAGCGGAGAGTAAGATCTTCGAGTTTCGCATCATCGTTTTTGGGGACGTCTTGACCCTCGCAGATTCTGTCGATCCTCTCGGCCGCGTCTTTCGGGGCCTCGTAAGACTTTTGCGGCCTCAGAAATCTGAAAGCAGGATACCTGCATTCGCGCCTCTCGCTCAAAACATTAATTAAACTCGTGAGATTTCCCGATAAAACAATCATCGAGTAATTTAAAGCCGCAAAATCTCTTTGAATCCCTTGGTGTTTGCGATCATATTCGGGTACCTGTTGAAACCGAAAACCTCGAAATGAATAAGTGCGGGAAGGGGAAAGACAACAGTCTTTTATTATTTAACGCCGCAAGTATCCTCGGCGATTCGATTTTCGCATTCGGACTCGTGCCGAACTTTTCGTAGCCGGGTGAGATCGCTCTCTCTTTCTCTCTCCCTCCTCGTTTCTCTCGCGCGATGAAATTCGTCGTAGTAACGCGCGAGAGGAAAGGACAAAGGTCCTGGGAGGGGAGGCGGAGGCAGAGAGGGGAGGAGATCGATGCCCGCTGATCGTACGGTGCTGCCATCGCGCGCGGTACTCTCCCCCATTGGACGGCGCTGAATATCGGCGCGTCCGGGTGCCCCGCGCCAAAACTCACCAAACGACGCGGCGGCGCCGGCGGCCTCGCTTTCGTAAACAATAATCAATAATCAATCTCCCGGTGTATCGCGGGCATCGCGCGGCGCCGATCGCGACCACCTCACCCCTAATGGAGCGCGAACTCTCGGGGAGAATCGCCCTCATAGACAGCGATCGTTCCTCACCAGAAGAGTCGATCACTCCAGTCAATTAACCTGTCTGTTAATTACGAGAAGTGAAAGATTCGAAAGAGAGACTTTCCCGCGATTATATCCACGCGACGGGGACACTCCCGAAGTCAGATAAACTCGATACCGAACCGAATTGTTTTATACAATCGTTTCTTCTACTCTTCGACCAGTCGCGACGTTTCGCGTAGAAATAAAAAATCTCGATATTCCTTCCATCCCGTCTCTTCTTTGCCCATCCGCCGCTCTAGCCGCCCATCACAGACTTTCGAAAAATTCGACGAGAAATCGCTCACCGATTCTCGCTCGCTGAATCGCGCACAACGGTTCCGGTATCCGGAGAAGAAAAAAAATCCCCGCGCGGAAGAAAGACGGGAATGCAAAGAAAGCCGAAGAAAAATGTAAACAGCAAGCGAGTCGACTCGATTGCCTAATCGAGCGTCATTTTCCTCCCTTCCGGTTCTTTTATATTTTTTCTGGTACGCCAGAAGGCTTTAAGATCGGCGCGTAGGACGGACTTAAAAGTCGGAGCGCAGAGAGGCGGCGAGACAAGGGAGAGGGAGCAGCGAGGACGCACGGCCCTGAGGACCTGTCAGATTCGCCGGGCCGATTGGCGGACGCCGGCGGCAGTGGGGGTAGGAACGGTTAATATGGCCGCGGTACGGCTACCGTTAACCAGGCAGCATCGCGACTTGAGACGGACTTCACCGTACGGCTGTGCGTGGTGTTACGACGTGTCGGAGTTGCGCGAGCGCACTTACCCGCGGGCGGCGAGAGATTTCCCGGCGGATTCGATCCGCGTCTTCACCACCACCTTCTTGTCCCTGCCGCTCTTGTGCCGGACGATCCCGCGACGCGCGGTCACCTGCGAAGGAAAGGATAACGATCTCGTTAGTGACGCGCGTGCCGTCGACGCCCACGAACGTGTAATTTGTGCGTTTGTGCGCGAGCGACGCGAGTGCATATAGATATTTAAATAGATATATATATATATATACATAGATATATCGGAGAGAAACGCCCGCGGAGTGCGCGATAGAAGTGTGCGTGCAGGCTTGGGCGACAATCTTAAATTTCACTGACCGTGTCTGCGACGAGGAGGCGAGCCCATGTACTCTTAAACGCGCTGGTGAGCGAGCCATGCTTGATTAGCGCTGCCATTCTTTTCCACGCTCGTTGTCGTCGTCGTCGTCACCGTCGCGGTGTCAATCGTGTTAATAGCAGCAGTGGTAATAGTGGTAGAGAAGATGGTGTTCATAGTGCTGGTGGTGGTGGTAGCAGCAGCGGCGGCAGCAGCGGCAGCAACAGCAGCGGCAGCACGAGCAGAGAGGGTAGCCGACGACGACGATTAGAACTGCNGCAGTGAGCGTTAGGGGGCGCAGCGGGCGGCTGCGCTTGTTGTTTCCCATCGCCGCCCGCCGCCATTTTACGGTCGCCATTGAGAAGTGAAAACCCTCCTAAATGTACGGGTCGAGTGAATAAAGCCGCGGTGTTTGCCCGCCCGGAGCGCGGAAATTCTCGTGCGAGCGGGATAGAGATCGGCGTTCCAGCTGCCGTTCGAGGGTTAGACGTACGTATGAGTGTACGGCGTACGATGGAGAAGCCATGACGCATCCGTCGCATCAAACCAACGGCGCCAGCCTGGAGGACTGCCACACGAATTTCTTCGCACTGGTGAGTAGTGATCGTCCGCGAGCGCGTCCGCGCGCGCGCGCGCACGCACGCACGCACGCTCGCGCGCGCTCGCGACTCTTCTCCGTGTCCGATTCATCTCCCGATGGTGTCGCGGAATCCGATGCCGAATTTCCGCGCGACTCGGTTCGGCGAACGCGAGGCGATCGCTGGAGAACGGGAGCGAGGGCCCCCCAAGGTGGCCGCCGCGCCGCCGCCGGCATCCCGCGGCCCCGTACGTCACACGTCGCGACGACGCGAGTACGAGCAAACGAGCGAACGAGCGGACGAGAAAGAGCGAAAAAGAGAGAGCGAGAGAGAAAGAAAGAGTATGTATGTGTATTTGTGGTACGGCGACCACCGTCGCGCCCCGAACGTTAACCTATATTCGTCGCGACAACGTCGCCGCGGCCGAGGGTCCCGCACTCGTTTCATCGCTATCTACGTCAATGTCAACATCGTCATCGTCGTCATTGCCGTCGCCGCTGTCTCTCGTGCCGCTGTTGTGTATCACCGGAGTCCTTTCCCCCTCTCAGTTCTCCGTGCGTGCGTACGTGCGTGCGGACGTACGTACGTTCGTACTTACGCACGTACGTGCGTATGTTTGCACGGACGTGCGCGTATGCGTGTGCGCGCGCGTTAGTGAGAGATTTGAAGTTTTGTTGTGTCGAGCCAATGTCACGCCTGATTCACGTCAGACCGCCAAGTCTTACGGTACGTTGTACGAGATGGAGAAAAAGAGAGTCGACGGGCGAACGTGCGTGCGTGCGAGCGAGATAGAGAGAGAAGGAGAAAGAGCGAGAGAGCAACGAGTGGGAGGTGCGAGGAAGGAGAGGAGGAGAAGTGACCGCGAGAGGAGAGCGGAGAGAGGGCGAGAACACAAGCGGGCAAGCATGCCGTGTCCCGTAGTCTCTTTCTATCTCCTTCTCGCTCTCTCTCCTACCTTCTCGTCCACGCAATATCGCGCTCGTGTACCTTCGTGCCGAGAGAGATACACGATTCTCGGTATCGGTCGCGGTCGGTCTTTTCCAGCCGTGAAAATTCCGCGAGGAAATTGCCCCGCCGACGTTCCCGCTTCCCGGACTCTTTTTCGCAAGCGCGCGAGTGGAAGAAGGAGGAGGAAACGTCGGCGGTAGCGGCGGCGGCGGCGGCATGAGAATGGATAGCGGAGAGAAATCTCTATCTTTCTCTCTCTCTCTCCCTCTTTCTGCCTCTTTCTCTCACGTAACATTCCTTTCGCCTCGGCGACTTGTCGCGAGGGAGGCAACAACAACGTGCGGCGTCTCGCGTCGCGTCGCGTCGCGCTGCGCCGCGCCGCGCCGGCCGTCATGGAATGAAAACTGTGTCAGGCGATTTTACGAAGTTCGCTTCGCCGAAGGCGAGACCGCGCGGCCGAGGCCTCGCCTCCGCTATATACAGCCGTATACGTTTTCGGCAGCCGCGATTATTCCCACGAAGACGCGGAATCGCGACGCGGGCGCATGCGAGATTTGTTTGTTACGCTACGTTCTATCTACCTGGCTGTGCCAGAGCGAAAGAAGGCGCTTCTCGTCGCGCTTCTCTCTCTCTCTCTCTCTTTTCCCCTGTTTCAAGAGCGCTACTTCTCTCTTTCTCTCTTTCTCGCGCGCGCGTGTCCGTGTGTATAGCACACACACGCCCGCACGCACTTGGCACAGGCTAACGGCGAGGCGGACGCATTTTTCTGCCGCTCGTTGCATCTCGCGTTCCCACAGAGTACGGCTAAACGTCACTGCGAGCGGACGACGCGTCTTCGTTGCTTGCGGAGCGCGTCGCAGCTCCGGCGCGTTACGATTTACATACTTTGTGACCTGTACGACAAAAAGTTGAGATCTTTCGAGCTCGTTGAAATGGCGCTTAAAGATGCCACAAAAGAACCGCGCGGAGATTTTACAAATTTTCAAAAAGCTTCTCGTAGTATAACTTTCGCTTAAACAAAGCGTCATAATTTGACAAACGACAGACTGAAGATATGTCCATAACGGCTGGATATGTTTCCTCATTAAGAGAAAGTCTTGTTAATCATTCATTTTTTTCTTCAGAAAGTTCTCCAAATTTATTAAATGTAAAGAATGTATATCAGTTTGCAAAATAATGGACAAACTTAATAATGTATTATAAATGGATTATCAACATATGAAACGCTGGCTGTAAAAGATTGAAAAAGAACCAGTAGAAATAAGTATACCATAATATCAGAAATGGTAAAAATATTAATGTATGAAAAATCAAAAACTAAACTTAAAAGTAATAAAAAATGGAAGAATCTTTAAAATGATAATATTTAATTGATGTGAAAATAATCTTCGATACAGGCACAACAATCGTCGATTAAGATTAACATATTTTTATAAGTTATTTTATAAGTTATTTTACAAGTTACACGTTTCAGACGAAGAATTGTTGTGAAACACGCGGAAAGCACGCCTTGAGAATGGTGCCACTTGTCACAAAATTAAGCCACAAGACGTGTCCAATTTTTTTCGTACGTAATTCGATTTGACGAGTCGAGTCGTTTTTATGACTACTGAGAACGTGAAGAACATTTGGAGAACATGAGACAAACAATGAAGAAACCAGTTGAATTCTTTTTACGTGTCATCGACGGATTTCGTGCGCGACACGTGCCCTTTCATTTACTAACAATTGATGTTTATTCTGCTCCGAAATTGACAGCGCGCGCGCGCGATCCCGGGGATTTTTTCGAGATAGAGAGAGAGAAAAAAAGAGATACGTTCGCTTATTCGCGTATATTTCACATTCGCGAAATTTGCACCCGTAACATGCACATTTTTCACAATGTAAAAGACCGACAGAGACCGTTAGTTTTATGCGGACGCCCGAAGTTACGCTTTAAACCGGCGTGCGCGCGTATCGTTGAATTCCGACAAAGCGGCGGGCTTTGGGAGCTTTATGAAAACCGCCGCGAGCTAATTCGGCCTGTCGGCGAAAGCAGCGAATGTATTTTATTCGATTAAACGCGATATAAACACACACACGAATTTATCGCAAAATCTAGCAAAGCTGTTTGATCGCAATGGTAGCGCAGCGGCTATTGACATCCCAATTATTTTCTTTATGCCGCACGAATATGTGCGCAATTTAATTAGATGTCAGTCACACACTAATGACCCGAATAATTATACGGATAGAAGGAGGAGCGTTATGAGGTAACAGATTTATTGTGCATTAGCATAATCGTGCAAACGTCTTTTCGGTCAATAAAGTTTTATTTCCGATTGTATCTTTGTGTATCACCTCAGAACAGTAATGAATTCACGTTTTTGTTTATATTCTCGCAACAAATTAATTCGCGCGGATGATTCGTGGAACGCACGATTACATACGTCCGCCTAATTAATATTTACACACGAGTGTCAGAAATCGATTTGCATAAGAGTCACGACGCCACATTTCTGAGTAACGAAGCATAATTAGTCGACAACTTTGTATTTATTCAGAGCTTATTAATATTCGATAAAAATTAAAAGCTATCCACGTAATGTACTATCCACATGACGGACTTTTCGCGATCATCTACGCTTTTTATTCACGCGACATAAATATTTCTTCTCCGGCGGTTTTAAATAAATAGAAAACAACTGCATACGTTACGGAGGAATGACGTAAACATATGGAGAGCGCGGTAAAAATGAATATAATCCTATTATCATTAGCATCATCAACTCTTAATTACTTAGCCGACGATTCTTTTCTCCATGGAATGTCATTTCAAAAGACTATTGTGTCCTTTTTCTGGAATGAAGCTGGAGTAAACATTGGAATTGTGTCCAAAGACAAGCCTGACGATACGAAACGTATAACGATTAAGGCTTAATTAAGACGACGTGTAACGCCGTTGATGTACACACAAGTCTCGCGCGTACCGTCAAACATCGCGAAGAAATCGCTCGTGGCAGTTTTTGTGCCTACGGTCTCGTGTATTCACGGTAAAACTCGAGCGGTGTGGCACGTAAGAATATTCTCATACAGTGGTACTCAATTTTTCGGTATAGCGACACTCGCGACTCGAGAAACGCGCGTCATTCACGCGTGCCTAATCGGATTAATTAGAATAACGAAGACAGACGAGAAAGCTGACAATACTGCCGATTAGTGAACTCGGGCAAGAACTTTAATTAAAAAATAAATCGTTGCGGCAGCTGTAATTGCGAAATTGAGACAAAGTGGTTTAGTTGAAACAAAAATTATTTTTCAAACAGAAAATATTTGTTTTCAATATTTATAAATGAACAACTCCATTGAAACGAGTTCACATCGACGTACGGTAGAAACGTTGAAAGCGAACTGAAATCAAATAGCTTTCGAATTTGCAAATCCGACATTTTTTTTTTTTTAAGTGAATCGGCATGTAAAAAGCACGTCGCATGGTTCTATAACGAAACCTTTGATCTCATAGTCATCGAGTGATTAACCGAGATGAAATTTCCCATCGTTGGGCCCGCTGTGGCCCAATCGATACCCTTGACATAGCTGCGGTTGTTTTTTGCAATAAGGTAGCGTCAGCTTGAAAGGTGTAATTTAATGGATAAGATTGCGTATATGGGACTCGGTTTATCCGTCTTCTTCGCCTTCAGCCCGTAGCAACGACGTGTTGCGATCACATTTGGTGTGGCGGGGTGGAAATTACGTTGGTGAAATCGATCAGCTACTTCATCGGGTATCGCGTCTCGTGGCGGACCGCTGAGATCAAGGTAACAGAGCGCTGTTCCCACCGAAAATTTCAGATCGAAACGTATTCCGCGCGTCGATCACAAGTGAGATTATTTAAATGCCATCGCGCTGTGTCCATTAATCGCGTTTCGCGAGCATTAAACTAATATAAACTCACGTATCGATAATTGTAATCTTTAATTTTGAAATACGAACTTGATATCAAAAATTTTGAAAGTCTTAATTAGTTAAAATGAATGATATAGGTTTACTAACATATAACAGCTGATTTCAAAATTATTTCAAAGCATTTTTGGAGATTTATTTTTATCAACAAGTTTATCAATAATACAGAGAAGATTCTTTTGGTGACTTTACGAGGAATGTTCACTGCATGCTTGAATCGTTAACAATTTTACAAGTAAACAAGTATAGAATAAATTTTCTTTGTTTATTGTACACTAAAAAACAATTTCCAAATTATTTATTTTGTAAATATGATTTTTTTTTGTTTTCACTATCTAAATATAGCCACTGCTGAAACGAACTCGACGCGGCAACAAACGTCAATGACAGCGAGATATTCGTGTATCCGTAGATCCGATCGTATCTCCGAAAGCGAGTCGCCGCATAAAAACTTTTCGTCCCGGCACTCCGCGGCTAATAATCCCTCCGCGCGGGATCGCCGATAAAAACGGACCACCCTGTATACGTCTTTATTTCGCGGCGCGGGTTTGGGAACCGCTGAGGCAACTTTACGCGGCCACGTCGTAGCGTTCCAGCGACTCCCCGCGTTCTCGCAGGCGTAGGTACGTCAGGCACGCGGCGGCTCCTCGCGGCACCGACGAAGTCACTCGGCTAGATTATGCTGAAACTGGTGCTCCGGCGGGAGAGACAGTAGGGGAAGCCGCGAACGGGGTCCCCCGCCCAACCTAGGTGAAAGCCTTGCACTGACTCTTGCGAGGACGCGGGTTACAACTATGGAAGAGCCTCGGAACACGGAACACACCGTGTCGAGTTTCGCTTTGCTTTTGCGTCGTTCTCTCTTTATATCCTCCTCGTTGCCACTAAAAAAAAAGATACGTACTTGTTTATCTATTTATTGACGAGCGGAGCGACCTTTTAGCAAAAAAGCGCGTGCAAATTTACGAGAACGCGGAGAATAATCTCGTGATGCTAATATGTTTAATAACAAGATTAATCGTGTCTTTGCGAAACGTACGAATTTATAAAGGACACTTTACACAGTAATTTATTCTTCGTTCGTCAAAGCGGCAAAAGTAATTCTCCGAATTTTTCGGACGCCTCTATTTGCAATAGGATATTGCAAAACGCAATCGATTGCAGCTCGCTCATACCGGGTGTCCGGATACGAATCACTTATTCACGAGTGACTTGCTATTGACATTGCCGTATTCAGAAGTGCTCAATCATCCTCTCGTTCCCAATACGCTCGGATAAAGATGTGTTTTGAGAAGGCTCCTTAGACATCGCACGCGCTGACTCGTCGATAACCTTACATTTCTTTTGCATTGTATTTAGTTATTGAAACGTCAATGATTAACCCCGCACAGATCCGATCGGATTCTGTCTTTATTGCGATGTGCTCGAGACCCTTCCCTGATACGCAAATCTTATTAACGTCGCGTGCCGCGTTATATTATACTCGGGATATATTTTTCGCCATTCTTTCAGAATTCACGCTTGGTATCGAAATCGTTCATTCGTACGCGCGATCGATGCGCGTGTCGACGAAATCAGGCCAAACCGTTTTCACCGTTGACGATGATTAACTGTCTTAAGGATAATTGGCGGGAAGAGACGGAAGTATTACGGCGAGAAATATCGAGCGACGGCGAATCTATATTCGCTGAAAGGGGCGCGAATCCGAAAAAGGCGGCGACGAATATGAAAGGCAGACGGCGGTCCGATTCCGTTACTGCGTATGGTTTCCGAGGAAAATATACCCGGTCGGGGTCCGCCGGTGGATCGTGGAATTGACCGGTGGCCGCGGCTCGTCGAGGCACAAAGGCGAGTGTTGGCGAATTTTAAACTATCTAAGCCGTGATTTGGCCGTCTCGGCGAGAAGCAGAGGGACGGGAGGGACACGCGACGAGGAGGCCTCTGTCTCTCCTCCTCCGGCCGATTTCCCCTGCTGAGACAACGGTCGGCCCTCGAATCGTCGTCTCGAGTTCGAAGCGCCTCTCTGCGTCTTTTTCATCTCCTCCTTCTCTTCTCTGCGTCCTTTGCTCCTTCCTCCGATCCTGGCGGCTTAAAAATAGAACGAGTGCAAGGATATTGGCGACCGATTAGAAAACGAACACTGTATATACATGGTGTCCCTCACTAAGCGCGCCTCTTTTCATCCGTGGATTTAATGTTTGGATATATGTAAACGGGCTCGTTTCCTAAATATTCCATGAGACTTGCCATAAATTTTAGATGTGTACTCTATTAATATCTCACGGGGTAGTTAATAACGTAAATTGAAAAATCGAACATTTCGATATACAAACTGTCGACGGCCTTGATTATAAAATCCTACGAGACGCTCTGTGAATTATAGAGCGCTGTAGACTCTTGTAAATCTTGCTGCTCGTTGCAAGGTTTTAATGATTCCACAATAGTAATTTCGTAAACAATTTACAAACGAGTCCGCTTGCGCATAAATAAATATCGTCGAGTGGTCGCATGTGTATGCATAGGTTTAAGCGGAAATGAAGTTTCCAAGTTATATCAATTCTAATAAATATTCACCGATACTTAGAACATTCAGTACAAATATCGAAATGTTACCGTGTATCGAAACAGCGAAATTTGAGGCAATTTTGAACAGCGATGTTACACGGTACAATTTACGCAATTCTATTATCTCTTTGTCAGCAAATAAAAAAAATGTCACTTTCTCCCACAATCTCGAACGCCAGCAATGGAAATGGGAAGATGGAATCAACCGGAGTAATCTTACGAAATTTTTGATGGAACGAGAACGCGAAGCGAAGTAGCAAACGATCGTCAAATAATCGCGAGTATAACGAGACCCGTTATTACATCAACGCGATCTGCTTTCTCTCGGTCCAAGAGATCATCTGCTACTTAACTTCACTCCGGTTTACTTCGGACTTTGCTAGTTAGAAGTTTACTTCTCTTGACGACCGGTTTGTTTGTATCGTCAAGTATCGGCATAATCGTTACGCTTCGCTGTACCTAATAATCGCGCCATTACTCTTCGGAACGCTGTTCGCGTCGTGCTCGTAATAATATCGTCTTTCCGAAAACTCAAATAATTCTAATACTAATATTGTTAACTCTTATACTAATATTGTTCTGTAGAGATCACCTGCAGAGAAAGAGGAACGGTTTCTTCTTTGCTATTGATTTTTAAAATGTCTGTGCTCCGTGTCATGGCAACTAATCCCGAAGAGAAAAAAGAAAATACGCGATGAGCAAACTCATCGGCCGTGCCCTCGCTTTCAATTTCCTCTTCGAGAATATCTCTCTCTCTCTCTCTCTTTCTCTCTCACGGGAGAACAGTTGAGTTACGTTATAAAGCCTTGCGCGTCTCGAACGGCGCGATAAAAAAGAAAGAAGAAAAAAAGGTTTATGCGCGAACCGATAAGTTTATACGCGCGATAAAAGTGCGCTTCTCGCTTGCTGGTTAAATCTCAAGCGGTCGGTTGTGCAACAAATCGACGATACGTCGCGCCGCGATGCAACGCAACGCAGGTAACGCCCAACGCATTTTCAATGTTAACGCGCCTTCTTCTATCTCGCGGCACGTCCTACACGCCGCGACACCGGGGTGTCCCGTGCAGCGGCACCGAGGCGAGATGGAGATTCGAATCGAAGCGCGAGGAAGCGGAACGCTCGACGGTTGAAATCGACGTGGGACGAAGCTTCCGCCGGCCGTGGTTTTTTGCCCGGGGAAAAGCCGAGTCCGGATCCGAAGACCTTTCTAGGCGAAAGGCGCAGCTGTGGCCGCGGGACACCCTGTATAGACACGGAGAACGTCAGGCTGCAGGAATCTACCGTAGCGGAGAGGCACAGGCTCTCTCGGCTAAGGCGATTACAACGCCGAGGATCCGTGAATCTACTTTCGAGCGAGCGGCTCGCTCGTTCGCGAGAATTCCGCCTCGTTACGCACACGCACACGCGACGATAACGTTCGTGCGGCTTTAACGGCGACGGGCGCGTGTAAGGAGGGCAGTAACAGAAATGGGAACCTATAGCAGGCGGGAATGCTCTCGGGTACCGTAAATACATTGCAGCGCAATAAAAATAGAATGCGGGATACCCCGCATCGATGATATGCCACATTGATATTTTAATCGTGACTGACCCGCGCGCGGCGCGGCGCGTGTCCCCGGCGCGCGCGCGCGCGCGCTTCTTTTCTCTCCCTATTTTTCCGCACATTCGTGCTTCATCATCAGTGCAGCTATGATACCTGCGAATTTTCCGCTCGGGTGGCATTGCGGTTTGGTACCGCGCATAAATTGCCACGAGCGTCTGCATAACAGCGTTTAACAGTTGGCTCGTTTCTGGCAGATTTCATACAAACGTTTCACCGACGGCCGCAATCTATATGGATATTTCGAGACTCGAAAGACGGTTTAGAAATTTTACATCGTACGTGAAAAATTTTCCCTCAACGCCGTCGTATCCCTGATGTATCCCTGAACCGTTGGAGGATTACCATAACAGTCGTCTAGAATGCGAACCTCGCGCGACACGTCGACCATCGGCCGGATCTTCCCGTGGACGCGCGAGAAAAAGGCTACAGCCGACTGGAGGGGAGAGAAGAAGGTGGCAAGCCATCCGAAGGTAGAGAGGCGAGAGAGAAAGAGACGGAGAGACGCAGCGGCGCGCGTGGACGAATGGTTCGAGGGGATATGGGGGTTCCCCGAGTCGAGTCGAACGCGCGAGCCCACGCGGGCGGCCTTGTACGTCGCCTTGCTTGTATTGATCAGCGGGCTTGACAGCCCCGTAGCGTTATGGCGGGCGCCTTTGGTACTCGCTCCCTCTCTCTCTTTCTCTTTCTCGCTCACTCCCTCGACATCGAAGCGGTCGGTGCGCGAATATTTTGTCTCGTCGCCGCACGGTAGTGGTACCACATGCATGCGCGCGCGAGTGCGAGGGAAAGACCACACAACCGCATCGCACCGGTGTGTATGTGTGTGATAGGCGCCACTACGCGCGCGGCGTCCCTACCTTCCGACGGTGTGCCGCTCGTCCTCTCCGCGGAAGGCGCGGAGCGTATCGACCGATCGTTACGCCTCCACGAGACTCGGCCGCCGCGTACCACGCACTCTCGAGAAAGAGATGACGCTTCTCTCATGTGCCGCGAGGGAACGACGAGATAGTCGTGTACCAACCACGAATAATCGGCTCGCCGAGATTCTCATCTCGGAGTCGTCAGGTTCTGCACTGTACGCGTCGTTCTAGATTCAACGACGCTGGAATTTCGTTGCTGCCTTCCCCTCGTCCTTCTTAATACAGAGAGAGAGAGAGACGCCGCGAAAGATTTTATCTCGTCAATGAGTCCTGACCGGGTCACTGACTAGGCGCCACCATATTCTAAAAGGCGATGGCCCCGATCTTTGGGGAAAATTCCTATCGATCGGTTGCCGCGTTTCGACGAAACTTGCCATCCGCCGCTATGGCGAAAATACATGACCGGGTCAATGCAGAGAGCGCTGACATCTCTCCAATTTACCGCGGGAGAAATCGATGTATACGCTTATCCGGATGTGCCCCTCTATAAAAAGCAATCTTTTCAAAACTAGCTTTCAAAATTGAAAGCCTGTTCGTTAATCAGCGTTGCTCCAGCGCTGAAATAAATCCAAACGGTTGCATTCGAAAATAAATAGAATAAATCTCGTGACGGAAACGATTTTATCCCATGCGAGGGAATATCGCACGCGATACGTGCGGTGCAGATTTCATTTCGTCCGAATTTCTGCACTCTCTCTCTCTCTCTCTCTCTCTCTCTCTCTCGGCGCGACCAACTTCAGACGTAACTCGCGGCGATCGCGAGATCCCCGAAGGCGCCAAGATCTCATTACCTGGCTGCGCGGTGGTTGTACACACATTTGAATCGTTCTGATTATGTCAGCAGGTTCTCTGACGTAAGGAGACGCCCGGCGCCGATTGGACGACAGGCGCGCGCCCACTACGCGGCTGTGCGCGCGTGCGCCGCGCTCGCGGCTCCCCTCGGAGCGCCCGGGGCCCTCCGAAGCATCGGCAATGGCGTCACACGGTATCTGCCATCATCCTCCGGAATGCCTACCGGTTGAACGCAGACGCGCACGTCGCAACTTGGCGTGCGTACTGCAGCTAACGTACCATTATGTCCGCAAGTGATTTTTGCGACAGAACGAGATGACTTTTGAAAATTTTCATCCAATAAAATTGGCGCCAATCGTATACGATTCGAAGGATTTCTATATTATCAATAGACATGCGACGAAAAATTTTTCGACGTGCTTTTGTCGCGTAAACATTCGTACAATAAGGAAAACAATAAGTGACGAGAGGCTCGAAAGATAAAAGATCAATAAAATAAAAAGAGTTTAGAGCTAATTTTTTCAACTTCTATAAGCTAACTAATAGTTAAATTATACGTCTGTCTTTGTTTTATCTTCAAATTAGACAAGTTCAGACGTATAATTTAACTATTAGCTTATGCCAGGTCTACAATAGGTGTAGTAAGCTTTATGTGTAAGAAATTGACCAATAACAATTATTCTCCTTATCTTCGTCTGTGATCGTCGTCAATTTTTTGAGGCTTAAAGCTTACCACACTTATTATAGACCCGTCTTTACCAAAAAGTTGGAAAAACCGGCCCTTAGAGCAGGGAAATAGGGAATAGGAAAACATTTGCGGAATCAGAGTTATATAGATACACATTAAATTGCAAGCGCATATATCAAAGTACATCGCGACGATAAATACAATTGAATTGAACGCGGAATACATGGAATTCTTTTCTGAAATTTGGCGCAAAACATAAATCGCAGAAAGCGGGCTTGAGCGCGCGTTGTTTATACGCGCGTGTCGCTCGCCCCATTGTCAATCAGAATTCACGAGAGAGAGAGAGCGTGTGCGCGCGCGCACACGCACCACGAAGTGAGAAGTGCGCCGCGCACGCGTTCGATGCGATCGACTCCCGTGACGCGCGCGTCGATGACTCGCCGTTGACCGCGCGCGCGACGGGATACCCCCGTCCCTAATCGCGCGAGGGACGGCGGCGCGCGGCGTGACGTGACGCGGCGCGGCGCGGCGCGGCCGGGAAGCGCGCGCGGGATCAGGTGCGATGAAGATACCGAATCTGGGGTGAATGGACTCTCTCTCGTTAACGGAGATAGGACATTTTCCGTCAATGCAACGAACGAGCGGATACGGACGAGAGAACCTGACGGCTTTGACGTTGACCTTACGCGACCGCGGTCGATGCCGCACGCGCGTTGTTCTTGGTCTAGAAAAATCTTGACGTCGACAGATCTTATGCCGCATCGTCGTATTCTGTTTTTTTCCCCCATTTTTTTTACGGGCAATTAACGGAGAAACTGAGAAAACGAGCTCTCTGGTATCGAATCGCGGTATTGGTTCGCTTTCAGTATACCTCAAGATGTAAATGGAGATGTTAATATTCAGTCAATCAGTTTATTCAACTTTACAGCCAAGAAGTGGGTGACTTGGTTTACAACAGAATCTTAATCACATGTTCAAATTACATATTCATACTTCGAATTGTCTACTACTTTTTACATTTACTTTGGTTTCATTTTTTTTTTTCTTTCACAGCCAGGTGTAACTATGTTAGAATGAAATATCGATGTGCATGTGCGCACCAAGGGACAGAAGCAGACTTTTTGAAAGGCCAAATTTCGACAGATGTTTCTGTTTCTTAGAATAAAACGCAAATGGAGTCAAAGTCTGAGATACAAAGCAAGGTCGGAGAGAAAGTTGTTTCGTGCGGTCGCGTGACACCTGGCGAGGCAGGAATTTCTAAATTCCGAGTAGCCTGTTTAATATTAGAAAATATGCGCGATCAACCAGAGAATCTCAGACATCAAATGTCTATTGACAAGAAAAATCGCGAAAATTATCCGCCGTCAATGAGTACATAATTAATTTTATCTCGAATGTTGTAATCTTGTGAGAAGTGCTATATGTCTCGCAGAGACATGTTTTTTTCCCCTCTGCTGTTACCATGAAGCGTCGATCAAGGTCAGAGTGATTTAGTGGAAGAGTCTGTTGTTGTTGTGTTTTCAGCAGAATGTCGAATATTTTTATTTATTCGGTCCTGGTTCGAAATTGGACTGATGGGTCGGAAGTAACGCGTCTCAAGCGCAACGGTCGAAATGCAATTAATCAATCGAGCAATTAGTGAGTGGCGCATGCCTGTTTGTTGGAAACTGTTTCACGGCACGATTGTGCGCGATAATATGCGTTTGAATAAATTAGCGGCTTGTCACGTCGCGTGACAAATAGAAACACTGTGCCGTAAGGTCAAGGACCGACTCGATGTCGCTTTCTCGGCGAGCCGCCGCGTGCGCCTTCTCGCCGTGTATATATCTATTTTACTGGGTAATGCACGTTTCGCCGCTCTCAAAGGATAATTTATTACCTTGCGATTTAACGTCTCCGTTCGCGAAGACTTTATTGCCGCCGACTGCTCGTTCACGGCCAATGTTATCTTTTGTTCGGTAAGCGCGCGCGTGCGCGCGCGCGGATTTTTACGTTCGCATTTTCATCCGGTGTTACGGCCGCGGTTTGATACCCCGCCGACGGATCTGGCCGACTGCTGCGAAAGATCTAGAAAACTAGATACCTCATTATCGCGAATTAAGCAGCAACGGTGAACTTAACGGAACGTGGATGATTTTTAACAGCCGTTAGATCTGAGCGATCCCGTTCGATATCATTCACTCTTTTTTTCCCCGTCATTACTAGATGTACATATAAGTACTACATACAGTTGCATTCATGCGTTTAGGATTGCTGTAGAAAAAAAAAGAGTTTTGATGAGTGCATTATCTGTGCATTTTTACCTTTAAATTGTTTATCCGTTTAACTTATCAAACAGATAATGCTTAGGAAAAAAAGCAGAGGAGCTAAAGGGATTCCCAGAGCTATCTGTCACGATTAAGTGATTGCAAAGCAGGAATGTCTCAATTCTGGGAAACCCCTTACTTCCGATGTATCGAGAAAAGTATACATGTCACCTGGCATAATTAGCGATCACGATTCCATTTCCTAAATGTACAGCGTTATCACGACGAGGCAGGGAGATATTCCGCGCGTTTGCGCTAATTTCCGCTGAAAATCACAACTTTCTCGCAAGTCCCTAACGCGATCTCGAGATTATTCTTCCCTCCCCCTGCCCTGGATTGCCCGCCGATTACTAATTGTCGTTAATTGTTTGACAGACATCCCTCTGCGGCATCAAATGGAGAAAACTCGTGTGGGGCGAGGTGGCCGGCGGCTTCGGCGGCACACCCCTCGAGGACCCGGTGCTGTCGAGTTTCTCGCGATGTTTAGCTGGTGACATTCTGTGCGTGTGGCGACGAGTGGCTGCCACGCCGGCCAACTCCGGCCCGGCGGCGGCCGCCACCGCCGCCGCTTCGGCGCCCGGGGCTGGCATCTTCGACCTGGGCATCGCGCCCTCGCCCGCGCCCCCGCCGCTCTCTCTCACCGCCGCCAAGGAGCTTTGGATCTTCTGGTACGGCGAGGAACCCGATCTCTCCGGCCTGGTATCGCCGGAGCTCATCGCTTGCGGTGAGTATGTCTCGACCGCGCGCCCGGAAACGCGCGCGCCGAGCTCGTTGCGGAAATCGAGCCAGGATAACGTGAGAGACTCTCTGGATTACATGCGGACGAGCCGGAGGAACGCGAAAGATTGCTTTCCCAACTTGTTCCGCGAGTTATTTCAAAGTATTCACGATAAATTTCGCGATTATTATGTTATCCTCCATTGGAAGCTATTACTATGATTATTATTATTATTTAAACAGCGAACCGTGAATTAAAACCGCTACGAACGTCAAGGACGACGAAAAGTATTCGCGCGAAGATGACCTACGTCGTTGTTTGATCGATGCAAACTGATAATTTCAATCCAAGCACGATGTACGGTATGTTGTGTACACCGAACTGGAAGTAACAATTACGCGATGTTTATATGCCGTTGTATGGTGTTTTACCTAACGCCAGTAAGAAGACCGTGACTAAGCTAACTTTTATTACGTACTTTCCAAGAGGAAGTTTCGACACGTAAGAGACACGAAGGGACCACGTTGCGTTAACGGATTTGCAGACGTGCTTGACGGGCAAAATTCCTAGGCTGTGCACGAGATCTATAGACTATATATGTACACGTCCTCCTATCGGTATCGTCGACTAGAGACAACAAGTTACGGGAGGCGAGGTGGAAAGGAATATGATTAAAAGTGAAACTCGCTTTAGTCTTTAGATCGCCGCGATAAGCAGTGACGTGTATAAGCGCGTTAGCTTGTGAATCATACGTAAAATTATCACTGCGTGCTTCCTTCCTTCGGGCTATCAAACGGAACTACTTGTTTTGCAATGCAAGCTTGCTGCTTAGCCTTAGAATAATATTGCGAATTTTCAAGACGTTTCTTCGTATTTTTTGCGTTTTGTTTCTACAGTCTTGTCGTAAGTAAAGGCGGTAGGTTTGCGCGTCGATAAGTTTGCTGAAATAAAAACTCGGGGACGGATAAGCCTAGCCAGACTCGTTTGAGGATACCTGCGTAGTCTAAAGCCGGGGACACGCGATAAAGCTTTAAAGCGGCAAGCGAACTAATCACCGACTAATCACAATTCTCGAGATTAGATTAGGTCAAGGAGTACGCTCAGCCGTGACCGGTCGATTTAACAAATTAAAGCTCTCGTTTTCTCATCGTAAATATATCGAGTTTTACACTCCAAGTGAAAAAAATTTTTTCTTTGTACTCCGTACTTGTAGATAAATTTTTCATACGTTTTTTATTGTTTGCATTCAGTATTAACGATTAGCATAGCTTCGAACAAAGCAACGAACGAAATTAATCGGTCGAAATGTTCTTTGGAATGATAGATTAGGTCGTGAGAGAAATGCTGAGATTTGATTCGCTCGTCTTTAAGTTTTCTTTCTTAAGTTTCTCTACTTAAACACTTCGACGACGACGCGATTATCCCGTGCCTCTGTGAGACGGGCAGTAACGTCGTCGTCGTGCAACGGACCAGCGTTCGAGCCGCGCCGGACTGAGGCCCGGCCGGCGGCGTTTCTCGACCGGCGAGGTCGCTGAACCATGCACTTGTCTGCAACTCGTTGCAGCGCGCAACGTATAGATCTGCCGTGTTGTGCATCGCGCCGCGCCGCTTTGCTCTGCTCTGCTCTCCTCTGCTCTGCTCTGCTGGAGAGTGCACCAATTGCAAAACCGCTGCCGTCCGACCGCGGTTGAACCGTTAAGACTGAAAACGTGTCCGGCCGCCGCGACGATGACAGTCGCGACAGTTTATCGGTTAAAAAAAAAAGGCGGTTGATCGTTCGACTCGTTGAAGAATTGAGATAAGGCGCGCCCCTCGAGCGCACCTTTGCTCTTATCGGATATTGATCTCCTTCGCCAGGGGAGAATATTTTTGGACTATTAATTTAATCGTAGGGCGTAGGATTGATAAACGTAACGTTCTTGTTCTCTTTTCTATCCCGCCAGATAATGCGTGCGATAATTAATATTGAGATAAACAGTAATAGAGCCACAGCCGCGCTCTACTTTCTAAGAATGAAATATTTTACCATCGGTCTCACGTACGATTATCGCGATGGAAGTTTCTCGATGAACATTCGGATTTTGGGAGACGCCAGGCTGCAGCGCGCGAGACCACCGCGGCTAGTGGTCCACGAGAGATGCAACTCCCTCAGGCTCCGGTCATATCGATCGACAGAACACGTGTTCTCCCACCCAGTGATTCTCAACGTCGCTGCAACTGCGTGTTGTTGTAGAAGACCGAACGAGCCAGATTTGATTTTGTGATTACTCGACTTTCTCGCAAAATTGTATCTCGCGTTAAATTATTTCCGTACATAGTTGTAGTCAGAGGGAAGCGCGCATCTGGGCCGAGAGATCACATCTTTCAACGGTCGTGAAACCCGCGGAGCGAAAAGTGCGTAATATCGCACTCACGCGCGTCCCGAATGGGTTCCCTGGGTTTGCAGATCCTACGCACCTTCTCGCGTTTCCGAAGCGTACTCGTTCGCGTGAGAACAAAATCAGGGGAAAGCTGGCCCGAGCTGGCGCGACTCGGGGATTCTAGAACTTTTCTGTTTTCTCGGCCAACTTCTCCTCTGCCTTCCGCGAAACGCTCACCGTCGCTCGACGCGTGACGTCGCTGTGATTTTATACACGAATCGCATTACTTTCACGCTAAATTCCGCCGCCGTTCGGACGCGTACGCCGCTAAATGAGAGCGGACTTCGCCTGCTTCGTCGCGTTGTTGCGATTATAATCATTGAATGCGCGATATCGAAGCGAGAATTAAACACATATTCGTTGGCAGGGTCGAAAGAAGACGTATCACTCTTTCCCGCTTAATTGGAACAACAGTAGCAACGTGTAGCCGTTATTTCCGCGTATTTTTAGAAATCGATCGTCATACCAAGCGCGCATTAAAGTATTCTAGTTCCTCTACGTCGTTCATTGTACAGAGTATAAGAGGAGGAGGATCGTTAAACCGCGACGCGCCGACGGCTTCTTCTTCACGATTTTATTATTTACTGTCATTTACAGAAAGCGAGCAGGGTTCTTGGGAAAGCGGATTGTCGTACGAATGCCGGTCACTTCTTTTCAAGGCTCTGCATAACTTGATTGAACGGTGTTTGCTATCCCGTGACTTCGTTCGCTTAGGAAAGTGGTTTGTGCAACCTTACAATGGCTACGAGAAACATCGTTGTAGCAGGTAAACGCTTGTTTAATAATAATAATAATAATATCTTTGTTATCTTGCGTTCTGCGTATCGCAAAATATTTTCGAGAGTTAATGACATTTTTATTTTATTTTGAGAATGTACATTTTCTCAACAAAAACGCTTGGTGTATCGTGTACGTTTGATTACATAAAGCTAAACACATTTAAGACATACAATAGCGTGTTTAACATGTACATAAATTTAAATATTTCATTATGAAATAAGTATACAAATATTTATCATGAAATGAATGCTTGGAATGAGCTCGGAGCTATATCCGATAATTTGATATTTGTAAATGTTTAATGTGAAGGATTAAACACACATGACACGCAGATACGTAAATAGGATGTCTCAAGTGTGTCCAATTTAATGTGATAAGGAGTACAACACACCAAGTGTACAAAGTACATAGTATAAAGTACTTTCACGATGTAAAATACAGTATAGATTTGATCGATAAATCTTTAAATTCTTTGATTATATTTGCAGCAGCCACTTGTCGTTCTCGTTTGCATTCTTCGTTCACGGAGAAAGTACTGTGTGCGCAAGTGTGGACGTTAGGCAGCATCCTGCGGTGCGACACCTTACAAAGACATGTCTACAACGTACCCAGACCTCCCAATCCGGCGTTAAAGGTAAATATTGCTTATTACGCAGAGATAAAGCCTCTACAGCCATAATTGGCATGATGAAAATTTGATCATTATCCATGTCAACGTATTTCTTATCTTTATTCTACAGTGATCCTAGCTCCTTACGGTCTAGCGGGCACATTAACGGGTCAGGTGAGCCGTATGGACAGTCAACTTCTCGAAGAGTGGAAACACTTCTATCCGATCAGTACCGGCAATAACTCGGAGACCGGGCTTCCATCCCTCGTGGAGGTCCTCGTCGGTGGCGTGCGCATGCGTTATCCCTCTTGTTATGTCTTGGTTACGGATATGGATGATACGCCACCCGAAACTCCTCTCTCGCCGCCAAGCAGCCCCGTCACTTGCGAGCGACCACTCTTAACGCAACAGGAACTGAGCGCAGCTACCGAATTGCCGGAACGCGTATGGGCAGAATGTACTTTGAGTTCACCGGTATCTGCTTCCAAGACAGAATCTTCCACGGAACCTGGAACCTGGACGTTCGTGGAACCGACGCAAAAGTCTTCCTGTACCTGTTCATGTTCGAAGTAAGAATAACGGAAGTTCACGTCTCTTTTTACTCCGACTTTATTGCATTGTGCAAAACACTATCCTTAGATTCCTCTTAGATTTCGATTTTATATAAAAAATTAATTGTTTACTACGTAACTTTTTAAATAAGTTTATTAAATTGTTTTAATTGATGATGGTTAATAGCAAATCAAAATCAATTATTTTTTTCATAATACATTGAATGCAATAGTAAACATTTAATTTTTGCTATATATTGCGTCAGTTGAATAATGTTAGTAATATTTGCCATCATATTGGTTTCTGTTTGCATGTAATAGCACAGAATATAGAATCGTAGAATATCCAAATTATAGATAAGTAGTATTGTGTGATGGCTGTTGTAATGTATGCATGGAAATTTAGTCTTTGAACAGATGGCTCAAATGCAAGAATTTTTAATAGCCAGCTTATTAATGCATTTATTATAAAGTTACATTTAAAACCAATTAGATTATTTATTTATAATTTTAGACCGAACACGCAAACATAATTTTATTGACTATTTGATCGTCATTGTATCAAGATAAAAGATTTTAATACTATCATATGTTGCATTTGAGCTTCTATAAAAAAATATATTGTTTAGAACCGAGTATTAATGAGATATAGTACGAATTCAACCAAAAACTAAAGAGACCTGAAGTATTGTATTTAAGAAATGAAAACATCGACTGTAATTTCTACAGTCGTTGTATTTTTTATTTAAATCAATGGAGACTAGCTTAAAATGACATACCGTTAATATAATCTTAGATAATTCTTCCTTGACATTTGAATATGTAATTGCTTAACTTTCACGTTTGAAAAATAATATAACTGTCAAGATACTCGTGTATGCAAATGTTATTTTTTGTAGTCATTAATTTGAGAAAATATGACACTTTATACCAATAATTTAAATATAATGACATTCAAAATTTGGTTAGTAAATAGTATATTTATTAATAAAAACTGCTGATAATGAAATGTAAAAAGAAAAATATTAACAGTCGGATTGCTATTTGAAATAATTTAAACAATTTAAAAGTGTTAATTCACAAATGTTTAGCTTTTTGTTTACATTTGGACTATTTTCTTAAAATAAATGATTAGACATTCATCACCAGAGTAGTTTAACAGAACAAACATTACTTTATCGCGTCACAGATTTTAAACTGGTCTTTATATATGCAATTTCATATTGATATATGAATTATTACTTCAGGATTTTATAAGGTAAAATGATTGAGGAGATGCGTTCGCAAGGAAACGAGATGTTAAATGCATCGGTTGCAGGTATACGACCCCCGGGGGTTGGAAGAGCCTGGCCTCCTCTCAGGTTCAGAGGGAGAGGGTAGATAAAGGTGGACGGAGGGTCGTACCGTTTCACCGACGGTCTACCACTCAGTGGGACGCTTGTCCCTCTGTCCCTGCTAATGCCCCCAGGTGGGTAATTTCTAGGCCCCCAGATATGAAGGAAGAAAGAAATCATTTTCATCATTTCTCTTAATCAGTCACTGCAATAACGCCAGTTTTACGATCGTAACGATCCTCCATAACTTCACATGCAGATTCATCGCTTTCGACAGCTCCATCATGTAATATTCAAATAACTCGATGCACAATATAACGTATTAATCAGAATTTTATTTTAACTGTACAAAGGTGCGAGGCATGTGTCTTTAAACGCGATCGAGTCGCACGTGGAGGAAAATGAATGGCAAACTAATATATTTTTTTTTTTACATTTGAGACGTGTAAAACTGCAAATATATCTCACAGAATATTTAGAATTTTTCAGTGGGTAAATGGGACCTCCTAATGTCAATGTTACGTGAATCCTACGGTATAAGGTTGCCAATTTTTTTACGTGTACTAATACATAGTAAGTACAGATTTGTACTTGACAGCAACGAGTAGCTCTGTAACAAATTTATACCAACAAATATATTTCCTCAACGAATTTCTATATTACTTATTTTAAAAAAACAAAAGCAAGACCTCGGTTAATAAACTTTCACTCACAATTTGTCGATTTGAAAATAATTATCATGCGCATGATTCGGTAGCAAATGGGATCTGAGATTTACACATGATTGGTAGTGCACTCCAACGTATATCTTCCTCTCAGTTGAGTTATTTATTTGCTTGTAATATACATAGAAAATAGTATATGCTTTGCATGTGAATATTGTTCGATATTTTTAGCATTTTATTTTGCTCTATAAGTTGTTTTCTACGTCCATTTATAACAGGCTTCTCTTCATGTTCATGCACACTTTTGTATTTCGACAGGCGCGGCATACGCTTTTTCTTAAACAATTCATCGTCTCAGTAATACACCATACAAAGTTATTACTTTAGTAACATCATTAATATATTGAAAGAAATTAACAAAAATGATATCGCTGTCTAACGCTAAAATATAGTTAAATATTAGAGATGATCACGATGTAGGGAAAACTATATAGTCTGAAATAACACTTCAATAATCTGATTTTGAGAAATACTGTTTGTTGTTTTTATACTCTAATGTAATTTTGGACTGGTCTTCCCTGTATCAGAACATACTGTTCAATGCTTTTTCTCATTCTTTCATACTCGATATGAGTACTTTCATTTTTTGTCACCCTAATGACAAATATCGTAAGACATATCCTTACGTAATCAATCTGTTTAAAAATTGAGTAGGTCGATACTGAGTAGAACGGAAGCACCTAGTACACCACCGGGTGGTCCACCTTCCTACTCGCGCGGACCACCAACGGGAGGAGATTGCTTACCGGTGCCGTCGGTCGGCTCACCAGGTTCCCCGGCACCATCGCCTCTTCTGACTCCGCACTCCGAACCGGCGTCGGTCCCGCCCGCGGAACCAACGATGCCGACTCTTAGCCCGCAGCCTCCACCAAGTCATACAAACACTGCCCCACCCCTAACTCCGTCGCAAGGGCCCAAGTCTATTTCTTCCGCGTGCAACAACCAGGTGCACAGTCCATCGGTTCCTGGACCGATATTGAAACGACCAATTTTGGTGTCCCGAGAGTACGAAGGTGCTCTCTTGGACGACGAGCAACCGCTATCCTGGCTCTACGATTATTCGCTCCAGGAGGCTTGGCTGAATCATCCTGTGAAGCGTTTCAAATCCATGAACATCAGTGGCCCTCCGGTTAATCGAAGCAACGTTCTGTACCCACCGATAAACTCTCAAACGCTCCAATCGTCTCAAGCTCCTAAGCTGGAAATTAAACAAGAACCTGTCGCAGTTGTAAGTACCATCTACCATTAATTGAAAAGAAATCGAAATGCATTAGATTTAAGCATGTTTTTAAATATACACTACGAAAATATTCATATTTTTATTAAATTGTAGAAATAATTTCAATCTTTCTCGTAAGTGTTGATCTTTTTTAGAGAAATGTTATATAATTTATTCATAAAATGTAGAAAAGAGAAATAATTATTAAAAATTTGCAATTGACATACTTTATCTTCACTATGTAGGGTAAAATAAAATATGATTAACATAAGCACAAAAAATTTTTTTATTTGAGAAAGAAAAAACATTTAGTATTTATATGAAAATGTTAATGTGTATAATTACATTAATTTAAATGTATTTAAATGTATTTTTTAAGGTAGCATTTGTAAATTTTATTTGCAAAGATCACAAAATATTTTGAATTATCTTCAATTCCAGCGCAAGTATCCAGCTGGCTTCTTCATTTGTTCAAGACATATTATAAATTAACGATCAATTATATTTTGTGATATCAGGGCGAATGTGTCGGAAGAAGAACAGATCCATACGAATTCGACGCGACAGGCGAGGAAAATGGCACGAATGTCGACGGTCTCAGACGACAAAGGGACGATCCAACTAAACCAGGATCTCTTTTCACCAGCGAGGGTCTCCAGCCATCCTATAAAGATCTAGATCAAATATTCGACAATTCTGATCCTGATACTTCCAGTGACGAAACGGTAAGTTTAAGTTTATATGTTAAAAGTAGCTGATACAGTTCTGTATACTACACACAATTTCAAATAAGAAAAATAGGTGACACCAAAATGCTTGAAAATCGTAATAGATGGAGGATAAGATGCATCTATGTTCGCAGAATCTGAATCAGCTACAGATACAAACGCCGCCAGGCTCAAACAAGTCTGGTGGATTACATGAGGAAACAAGGGTGGACGGTACGAACAAGAATAATAATCGAGGAGTCACGGTTCTACGACCGGAAGAACTATCCAAAATGTTTCCGACTCCTCCTTCTCTGGAGCATAATCCTGTTGCCTCGCCTTGCCAGCTGAATGACCCCCTTATGGACCAGACTGAGCTGCTGATGCCTTCGCGACCGCTCAGACACCTGCCCGACATCTATCCTAATATGGGCTCTCCACAAGAAGAGCCAATTGACGATTGGTCATACGTGTTCAAGCCGGCGGCTATCAGCAAGATGGTCGGTTCTTCCAAGTACGCACCCCTCACGAATCTGCCTAGCCAATCTCTGCCATCCATCACACTGCCATCGCACTGCGTGTACAGACCTTCCTGGCAGTGCAATCCTGCTTCCACCAATCAGGCGGACAAATCTCTTCCACCAACCAGGCCCGGATCAGTGCAGCAGCAGCAGCAGCAGCAGCAACAACAACAACAACAGCAGCAGCAGCAGCAACAACAACAGCAGCAGCATCAACAGCAGCAGCAGCAACAGCAACAGCAGCAGCCTTGTCCACAAAGTCCGGCGCCACCTTATCGTTCAAACACTCTGCCCGGTAGGCCACCACCACCTCCGTATGACCAACCTAGCCCAGCTACGTCTACCACTTCCTCGTATCTCAATAAAAATCTCAACAGCATCGAGGCGGATACACCGGGACCTGCTCGGGCGCCCGAATCAAATTCCCTCGTAGTGAACATTCTCCTAGGTGACACCGCGCTTAATATCTTCCGCGATCACAACTTTGACAGTTGCAGTCTATGTGTGTGCAATGCTGGGCCCAAGGTCGTAGGCAATATCAAGGGCGCCGATGCGGGCGTTTACCTTAGCAATTCGTGGGTGGGTTCCGCGCTCTTCCAGGATGACGATCAAATCAGATGTAGTTGTGGCTTCAGCGCCGTGGTGAATCGTCGATTGGCGCATCGAGCGGGTCTGTTCTATGAAGATGAGATGGAGATCACGGGTGTCGCCGAAGATCCAGCGGAGAAGAAGAAGGGCTCGCTCTCCGCTGTCGCATGTCCCGGAGCGAAAGCGAGCCCGGAGGGCCTCGACACGATACCACCGAATGTTCTCGAGCTACTGCGCGAGCAGTGCCTGATCGTCCAAAGTTCAGCGAGCAGTCTGTACAGAGCGGCGAGGATAGTCGCCACCGTGAAAAGCTATCCGACGCTGACGCCGACGGTGAATACCCTGGAGTTCAATGACGGCAACGAAGTATGCGTTGCCGCGCTCGATCAAGGCAAGCTCGATGGCACGCATAATGAAAGGGCGGCGCGCGTGAGTGGTGTGCATCGGTGGGCGTTCCTCAGAGCGCGAGGTCCCCAGTGTAGCGGCGACATCGTGCGAATGATGAGATCGCTGCAGCCGCTGCTTCAGGACGCGGTGCAGAAGAAGTGTACGACACGCATGTGGGAGGCGCCGTATACCGTTACCGGACCACTCACCTGGCGACAGTTTCATCGTTTGGCCGGCCGCGGCACCGACGATC
The DNA here is from genome assembly GCA_021460005.1 of Tetramorium alpestre. NCBI lineage: Eukaryota > Metazoa > Arthropoda > Insecta > Hymenoptera > Formicidae > Tetramorium > Tetramorium alpestre. The sequence continues at coordinate 1,206,340 of JAJVSH010000052.1, forward strand.
GTTGCGAGCCACAACCGATACCCGCTCTAGTCGTCGGGTATGATCGCGATTGGTTGTCATTGTCGCCGTATGCAGTTTGCTTCTGGGAAAAACTGTCATTAGAACCGTTCGCTGGGCCCAGGGACGTTGCCTACGTGGTCGTCGCACCCGATAGCGATTGTATCGTCAATAGAGTCAAATCATTCTTCCGGGAACTTTCCTGCACGTACGAGGTAAGTACAAGATTGTTAAATTTATATCAATTTTACTTTAACACTGAAATAAGGAAGAATTATCTTGTTTAGCGTTATTAACATTTTTTTCTGTTTCTCTAAAATGTATTTTAAAAAATGTTTAGTTTTTTTTATTATGTCCAATTTTTTTGTAATCCAATTTGTAATTATTGCGCGATTCATTCAATTAATTTTGTCTTTAATTTAAGGGAATATAGTTTAAAACTTCAATCTTTAATTCGTCGCAGATTTGCCGATTAGGAAAACATACGCCAATCTCGAAACAATTACGCGATGGAATTCTGCGTGTTGGAAAATCGACCATGCAAAAACTTGCGAAACAACCGATAGATGATTGGTTCAAGTTTTTGGGGGAGAATCATATAGGCGAACTGTTAAGATTGTACGCCCAGGTGTGTAATCATCGATTGGCTCCGTATCTGACGCAAGTCATACAAGACCGTAGTTTGTTGGATCCTGGTGATTCTCAACCGGCCAACAAACAGCAGCAACAGCAATCCACAACAATACCCGTTCCCGATACAATGCCGGCTACACCCGATGTATTAACAACTAAACCCGAGTCTGTCGGTATGTTTCATCGATCATCGTATTTGGTTTTAACAATATGTACCTGGGGTTGGGTCTAGAGATTCGTTCTCTTGCAGAAGGGGAGAATCCGAGGAGCGAGACTCCCTCTTCGAGCACAGCAACGAATCAGACCACTACTAATACAACTGGTAATACGACACCGACCTCGCAAACCACAAGCAACACAACACCGATTACGACGACCACAGGTCCGGACGAGGAGGAGATCGAACCTCCAGCCATTGTTGTCTATTTTGTCGAGCCTTTCTCATTAGGCGGCACCGAGGATCCCGATCGACGGCGGCTGGCCATTCTGGCTCTACTCAGAGCTTACTCTTCCGCGATCAATAGCATGCCTGAAAACATGAGGTCAAATATTCACGTTCAGGTAATAACTAAAGTTCCAGTACAGAATCTTGATGATGAAGAATGAATAGTTTAAAAACTCAGAATTCTAAATTGTATTTTTATGTTTTGACAATTGCGATTAATAACATTTTCAGATAATATCATTGGAAAGTATAATGGAATTAGGTCGAGCTCGAGAAAGACGAAAGATTCAAGATGAGACAAGAGCCTTAGCGGTGAATGTCTTCTTGCAAGGACGTCGATTATTGAATCATAATTCTACAGTGAAAAGTCTCACTGGTTTCGGCACCGCCGCCGCTGCGGATCTCTTCCTCAAGAGTAAAGATGTAAGACTCCATTGCTAGATCGACTGTTTGCTACGTGGTTGTGAATTTGATCCGAGTTTCGTTTGTGCGCCGCATATCAACGTGAAATTAATATCCACGATAAATTGTTTTTACTTATTTAATAATATTCTTGCAATTGTGCAATTATCAGGAACGGAACAGGGCACCGTATCGTCTTTACGCACCAGCCTTCGTGCTAGCACCACTGCGAGCGAAGAGCGAAGCTCCCGAATCGTTCGGCATGCCGAGACCCGAGGAATGCGCGGTGCTCTACTTGAGCTACTGTTTGAGCGAAGATCAGTCTTGGCTATTGGCGGCTGCAACCGATGATAGAGGCGAAATTTTCGAGACCGCTACGATTAACATCGATATACCTAATAGGAAAAGAAGAAAGCGCGCCTCGGCTAGGCGCATTGGTCTTCAAAAGCTCATGGACTTTATACTGGGCGTAATGTCCCAGGGTGTAAGTAAAAAATTCGCAATAAATTTACATCAATTAAAGTCAATGATATCTAAATACTTGCTATTACGAAAAATCGCGATTCGAGCTCCCATTGTAATTTTTTACTTTTATTAAAAACATTTGTTTTTTTTTATCATTACATACTATTTATTTTGAAAGTACTATTTTTTGTGAGACTCACTTAAATTATTTTTGTTGCAGGTACAACCTTGGAGATTGGTTGTGGGTCGAGTAGGACGCATTGGACATGGTGAATTGAAAGGATGGAGTTGGTTACTTTCTAGAAAAGCACTTTTGAAAGCTTCAAAGCATTTGAAAGAGATATGCGGACAGTGTAGTCTCTTATATCCTTCGGCGGCACCTTGCGTACTCAGTGCGTGTTTAGTCTCACTCGAGCCGGATTCCACCTTGAGATTAATGGCCGATCAATTCACTCCCGATGAAAGATTCAGTCAGGCATCTGTAAACTGCCAGTTATCCACACCGCAAGATGTCACGTGTACTCATATACTTGTTTTCCCTACATCCGCTACCACTCAAGTAAGGAACTTTAATTGTATATGCAATAAATAAGTTATATTATTTTTTGGATACAGTCAAACTATACGTTGCTGCTGTTTTGGCACTTTTTAGTCGTCGCAGACCGCATTTCAAGAGCAACACAACGTACCCGAGTTAGGAGACGACGAATTATTTTCCGCTCTAAACGATGACATGCCAGAAGGCATGGAGGGAATGGGTGACTTCAACGATATTTTCAATGTTTGGCCTGAGCCGGGTGCAGGCGGTGGACAAAGTCCAGGCGGAAGTCCGCATCGCCCTGAAGGTTCGCCGCATGGAGGAGACGGCGGCGGATCAGGCTTAGGCAACCATGATGGGCCTGGTAGTCCATTTCCGTGCAGTAATACGCCAAGAGTAAGTTTTTTTCTTTTAATCTTTTAAGTTTATGGCTGTACCATATCTCTACGTGTAAACTTATGTGAAAATTTATATTATTCACAGTTAGCGACGACTGAGCAAACAGAAGAGGTTGGTACGCTTCTACAACAACCACTCGCTCTCGGTTATCTAGTATCGACTGCGCCAACGGGACGAATGCCACCATGGTTTTGGGCAGCTTGTCCGCATCTCGAAAACGTTTGCCCGGTATTCTTGAAGAACGCGTTACACCTGCACAGTCCCGCGATACAACAGAACAGCGACGATTTACTTCAGCAGCAAAACGCACCCACTGCTCATCCATTGGACTCGCAATACACCACTGACGTGCTCAGGTATGTATTCGCGAAGGTATTCATTATCTTCGTTTACCAGACGCGGAAATCGTTTGTTATCGTGTGATTTACGTGATTGATAGGTACGTGTTGGAAGGGTACAACGCACTGTCGTGGCTTGCGCTGGATGCAAACACCAAGGATCGACTGTCCTGCTTACCAGTGCACGTACAGGCGCTCATGCATCTCTACCATGCGACGGCAGCTCTCGTCTGACCCACACCCTCTCCCGTTGTAGTGCAGTATATGCACCTCTCTCACGCACTCCTTATTGTACCGTCACTCGGGGCTTTACGAGAGCAACTGATTTCCTATGCCCTTTACCTATACTACATTAGTTAGGTACTTAGAGAGAAAGAGATTGTCTAGGTACAGAGTACGATCCTTCTCGACCATTTGTGAAGGGGACCGAGCCTTTTTTACTCGGATTCTCTAATTAATACACAAGTTAGCGCAATGAAAATGCAACGGCTGAAAATGCAGAATCCGATGAGACGAACAGCGACTCTCTTTACCATTTTTCTATTATAACAGGCGAAATAGATTGTACTTTGTGTTTATGATCGTATCTCGTATTTCGTAAGGAAAAATGAACTGTGCATCTAATATGACCATTGTCAGTGAAAGCAAATGTGAGACTTTGCGAATGGTAGAAGCGAAGATGCAAGCAATGAGAGACACTGTGAGAAAGAGAGAGAGAAATAGGGCAGGAAAGAATGAAGATGAAAGAGAAGAATAACGAAAGATAGTATGAAAGAGATAGAGAAAGAGAAGCGCGCACGAACGAGCGAGTGAAAGCGAATGAAAACGAGTGATAGAAAGAGAGAGCACGAATGAGCAAGCGAGAGAAAGAGAGAGAGAAAGAAGGTGAAAAAGAGAGTGCATAATAAGAAAATGATTTTCGATTGCCTCTCTATCGATAGATAGTTGAATTACAAATCAGAATCTCTATAGGAAAATTACGTAACCAAAAGTTTTTAATTGTAAATTGAATTTTGTACAAAGCTTTTATTATTAATGACGACGAAGTAATATAAATGATATTACGTTGTTTTTTAATTTTATATAGATGATATAAAAAAAAGAGAGGTGGACTTCTTTTTTATAAGCGATGCCTCGTACAAGCCCCTGGTGTGAGATAAGTATGACGATTATAATATTATATTATGCTCGCGCGGCACTGGGTCGCTGTTATCATGTTTCCTGGACCCGTTAGCGCAATTTTTCGATGCTGTTTGACAAATTTTATTCGGATTAGGTGACCTCTATATATTATACATACATTATAGTATAAAATATTGTTTTTAAATAATTTATGAAGTGAGACATCGCCGAGATTAGATAATTGAGAATGAAAGAAGGAAATAACCGCAAGAGTGAAAGAGAGAGAGAGAAAGAGAGCAAGCGAGAGAATGAGGAGAGAACGAGCCAGTTATGCAAAGATTGTTTTCCTCCAGTTTAACTTTGAATGGGGAAAAAAAAGAAGAAAAGACATGAAGAGAAATGTGGGGCGCGTCTGAGTGGAGCCACGGTGGCCAATTGCGTCAGTCGCATAGTACAAATATGACTTGTACATAGAACCCCTAACTCCCTAATTAATTGGTTAATTTACTCACCCACACTCACTCTGTATCTATAGTATTTATTACTGGGTAGTACGTCATTATTGGGAATATTATTATTATTATTAAAATTATTACCATTATTATATTAATATTACGAAATACAGTTTTATGTGTATATATATATATATAATTACATATGTGATTTCTCTCTTGTATTTGCAGTGCCCAAGAAATTATGTTGCAAGCACAGTAGATATACATAGAAAAAGATTTTTGCTTCTGTGGATATACATACAAAAAACAAGTGTAAATAATTGGATTATTCGCCCAAATAATTGCTTTTATTATTAAGCGCACACACATGTTAAACTTTATATTCTTCTGCTAATCTACAACCTACATTTTTAACATGAAAATTTATATATTTTCTTATCCATTACTTAAAAAAAAAATACAATATCTTCGGCTCTATATAATACATGGCAATAAAATACGAGATTTATTCAGCTCACATATATTATTTATTTAAAAGTTAGATGCTTAAGAAGTTATTATCACATCTCATCTTACAAATTTAACACATAATATAATACTAAAAAACGATTAAATTCTGAATCACCACGACGCATATCTATTGTGCTTGCACTATCTCCCTATCCTTGCTATTCTAAACTATAGCTATATCCATTATGGCCATAGTGTCCTAATTTCAACACAGATACGTATAAAGACTTCATCTATTTAAGAAGTACGATATATCACACTTTTTATCCGCTGAGAGTATATTACATTATATCGTTGGCTCGAATGGACTAGTATCATGTATAAAACAAGAATCATAGAACCTATTTACGACAGTGTACAGGACTAGTATTCGGTCAACGTTGACAGTCGATCTGGAGAAGGCCTCTCCAGACTATGATTGATGCCATATGGCCTTAAATGATAAATCAGATACTCTAGCACGTACATCATGTTTGGTGACACATAGTGGAATGAAATAGCACTATCCGAACAGCAGTTCAAGCCATCCTTGGTATCGTAATAGATATACTTCCAGTACCAGAAATTCTTGTCTACATGATTTGGTATCAAATGGTGCTCTGGCACGAACGGAAAAAATCTACCGCGTCCGTGAGGATCTCTGGTATCCATCGCGCGTACGCCAATCTTTTCAAGACATTTTCCCATCTCCACGTCCTCCGCACCGCCGTTATCCGGTCGGCACTTGGTCTTGTCGGGCAAGCCCTCTTCCACGAATTTACGTAAGCCTTCTTTACTAAGTACATATCCCGCGCCACCGCTCATGTAACCTTGTTTCACGAAAGGTTTAAATCTGCATCCAAAGTATAATGACGAATTTGGATTGTATGACGATAGCATGTATCGTAAATTTTCTACTACTACATATCTGAAAGCACATAAATCCAAAATGATTTTTTTCTAGTTATATACTTATATAATCTAAATGTGTATACATATAATGCAACTTCTTTAATTTTATTTATTTTAAATAATCTCAATTTTTTTCTATCATATTCTATTTTTTCCTAATTTATTCGATATTTTATATATTTATCATATTCTTTTGTGTACCAACATCAATATCAAAAGTTCAACGAAAATCATAGAAATTTGTGCTACTTATGTATACTGTGTTATTTATGTAAATTAATCAAGATAAAATAGATCATGAATATGTAAAATGTACATGCATATGTGACTAAGCTATAAAGATAAAATTTATCGCAAACAGAATACACTTACGTGTCGTCATCAGCTTTCATGAACCAATCTACTTTATTTTTGTACTTCTCATAAGCGTATTTAAACGCTTCTTTGGTTTTAGCCCACAGATTATCTCTACCTTCCTTTACTGGCAACACTACAGTGGGTAAGCTGGCATCTAGAAAAAAATGCATAAGTAGATAAATAGATAAGTAGATCATACAAACGTCTTATCTATGTATTATATTTATCTTTGAAATATCTGCCCTAGAACTTATGAAAAGAAGTTTTATCTTATGATGTTTGAAGTACTCGCCAGTACTCATGAAAAAAAAATTTTATCTTTAATGAGTGAAATACCTGCCGCAGAACTCATGAAAAGAAGTACATTGCAGCGTTTTCCCCATGTCGCTTTGACATGACGAGCTTTACTCTGATGGTTCTTCGGACCTGTCATAACCCAGCAAAGAACCCGTACTTTTTTGGCCATGTCTTGAGCTATTCTATCTTCTCCTTTGTGGAAATCTTCATCATCACCATGAAATTTTACTTCTGTTTCAGGACCAATCTATTAGAGAAAATTCAGCGATAAGATATAGAAATCATTTCACAATTGTTTGGTAAGTTATAAGAAAACATTTATTTTTTTGCATATACTTTATTTAAAAAGAAAAACGATTTTTAAAATTTTCCCCACTGATCGGTTTAGCGATAAGCAATCTCTTAAAAATATTGTTTGGAATATACCATTGCATACCTCTGACTCCAGTTCCGAATAATGATGAGGATCCCTAGAAAAGCTAGAACTACCTGGCACCCAACTGAACATGTGCGGTACATCTCTCGTGGATGTGATAAGCAGGCATGCCGATAAAAAGCCAAAAACCATTCCAGCAGCGAGTGTCAATATAAATCGTCGTCCACTTCGACCGCCTGTATAAAAAACTGATTGCTGTATTTTCTAATTAATGTAATTTCTTATTTACAAACTATGAATTAACATAAAATCAGATAGAACTAAAATAAATTTATTTAAAAGGTCTAAACACTTACTATCGAAGCTGGGAAGTCGCTGCTGCACCATGGTATAAATTGTGACTCAACTCAATAACACTATAAATGCTTCAATATAAATTACAGTCTCCTTCACATTCATTTTTTCTTTCATAAATGCATGCTATAATATTTTATCTCATTGTCCTCTAAAATATTATATAAAATATTTAATTATTAAATAAATAAATATTATCTAAAACGTATAAAAACGTATATTACAGCTTTGTGATTAGAAAAGAGAGTGTTATATGTTGAACGTTTGAAATGGAATAAATGTTAAAATGCCTTTGAGGTACCACAATATCCGTACTATCTTATGTAAAAATTTATGTATTAAATTTTGCGCTTGTTTCTATTTAACAAAACTTGTTAATATCTTATCGGATTACGTTAGTTTTACGTGATTATCAAATTACAGGAATAACCAGATAAAAAAAGTTACATTGCGATTTTATTATTAATTCTTCAAAATATACTTCATTCAAGTAATATACTTCATTCTAGCTGTCCTTCATATAGCAGTTAATTGTTCCATAACATAAAAATTAATGTTGTTTTCTTAAGTGGCCACTCCAACTCCAATGTAAATTCATGTAAATTTGTAAACAAGTTAAACTTATCACCCAGTAATTGTATATACATACCTGATCAACAAAATGTTTCGGTAAAACGATAAACTCTTCAAGGCCATTTCTAAGCTCATTATACATTAAGCTTGCTATTCACAATGAGATAGACAATCTTCGCTGAGCACATCTTTTCTCATCTCTTCTATTTTTACTCAAACAAGATTGGTAAGGAATACCACAGTGAGATGTGTGTATGAGTACATCCGATGTAATGCAATCTCTCCGAGGACTGGATCTGAAATGAAAAGAAGACACAATCTTGAAGACACAAGGCAGAAAGGATAGAAAAAGCACAATGAAAGCTACCTGGAGACAACGCCACACCTCCACGTTAACTTTTTTGAGCTATGTACGCACTTATCTCTGCAGACGTACAAACAGGCTCGTCGTAAACGATTTTTGACGACAATATAATCGTTTACAGCTCCGTCGACTTACTTATAGTGCCGTGTCAGCGTGCTACCATGATAACGTGGCACGTTATCTCCAAGCAGATTATATTACGAAATGCATCGTTGCAGCCTGCGTTCGCAGGTGCGAACACAGAAAATAGTGAAATATGCAATGAGCCGTAGGCTATTATGCAATGCTCATAATTACACGCACATGTACGCTGTATGCGAGTGAAGCGGGGGAGAGCTCGCGTTGGTCCGCCGAATGCAACAGTGACGTTGCATTCCCTCAGAAGTGCTGTCGACGAGGAAAGAGAGAGAACGAATCGTGCAGAATACACAGTAACATGAGAACGGAGCGCAACATTTTTTTCCCGCGACAGTCATCCACTTTCGTTTCCTATCGCCGAGCTAACGACAAGTTACACCGATGCACCCCTCCCCCGTTCGTTAACACGTGTTTAGCAACCTATTTGCGTAGCTGCGCAAACACTCGCACAATCGTGATAAATATTCGCGGTCCGATATCATCGTCGCGACGCACCTCGTGCGCGCAACGGAGAGTTTTCATTCACAAACCAAGCGGATCGCGGAGCCGACGACGTTGCGCCGGAGAACGCTCGTCGCGCGGCTCATCGGGAGAGGATCTTCATTCGACTCGACGAAAGAGAGAAAAAAAGCACAGATCCGGGTTCTCCGCCTCCTCCTCCTCCTCCTCGATCTTCCGAGAACTGCGGCTTATCGCGAGAACGTGTTTTTGTTGCGTCGAGAATGCCGGAACCGAACACCGTCGGCTCGGCGATCAATCGGTGAGATTAAAGCCACGTATCCGCGGCTACATCTCTTTCTCGCTCTCTCTCTCTTTCCCCTCGTCCCGCGGTAGATCCGGGCAACAGACGGATGACGCCGCCGAGTTGCGGCGGGCGTCGGGAGCCGCGAGCGCGAACGGGAATCACAAAGGAATCCGCAAGCATTCAGCGGCGTGAACAATCAGCGTCTCGCTCTCCCGCCCCCCTGCCCCTCGCGCGCCGAGCGTGCATGCGCGCGCGATATGTGCCGTGACGTATCGTACATACGCACTGGTAGGAAAACATCCGTGCACCGAGGCCGTCTCCATTCCGACTCGCGGACGCGAGGCCGGCGCACCGCGGATCTCGTTTCACGTCGTATCGTGAGGAAGCGAGCGCGGGGGAAGGCGCTCTGCGGCGCGATACGAGGTCATCCGGCACGCGCGTGTCCGTGCATGCCTATCGCGCGCGGCCTGACGCGTAATCTCTTCATTATCGCGCGGTGATTATTCGTTGATTCGTCCGAAATTATACGCGCTCGACAGAACACGTTTTTTTCCGTTCATGCGTGCCATAAAAAAAAAAAAGAGATTATTACTTGTCGTCACTTGTCATTTCTCGCGTGCACGTTTATCTGCGGTTTATCTACTCTGTCATTTCGCGGCGGCGGTTAGCAATCATTGTTGATGAAAATAATTGCCGTTTGCGTACAGGACATGTTAAAAGCGTTACGCCGCGTTTTGTTAGGAACAGCCGACGATCTTAAAATTCGATTAAGAAAGAATAATTATGGCATAAATTTTTCTTGAAATTGGAGTACGGCTCTGTCTACACCGGAGGACATCCTACTTGTGGCTCATCTAAATACATTTTCTTCCTATTGGTTGGCTCGGGGTCAAAATCTGTCCCATGCGATCATGAAATGAATGTTTCTGAATACATAGTGTAGACGGGTAAAGATCCATATCTAACAATAAGTCTAATAGTAAATAAAAAAAGAGTAATCAGATGAGGAGCCACAAGTAGGATTACCCTCCGGTGTAGACATAGGCATAAAGACGCATTCGACCTTGGCAGAAAAACAAAAAACAGATAAACAGAAATCAATCAAAACTCTCACTCTACATAGTAAGCAGTATGTATTATAATACATTTATTATAATACATATTGCTTACTATAAGTAAGAGTTTTAATAAGCTTCTGCTTTTCTGCCATGGTCTGAATACGCTCTAAGAATTCGCTGAATAAAGTATTCCATAGGAATTTAAATAAGCTTTATGTATGCATTTTAAAATACAAAATGAGAAAACCATAATAAAAATCATCATATGATATTAAAAATGGCGATAATGCATTAAAAGTGATGCTTTTTAAGATTAAAATCTACTTTGTCGATTGAGGAAGGATAAAATAGTTCTCTATAAATGATTGATAATTAAAAAGAAAATTGCGTGTTTTTAAATAAAAAATTCAGATTAAAATATTTTCGATGTAATCCAATAGATAATATATATTATCTTACAGAAAGTTTATACGCATAAAAATGATCGCGGAAAACAATTTTAAAGTTGAAAAATATATAAATAAATGCGACTTTTAATTTTCAAAAGCTTTCATCCTTCTCGAAAATGCGATCTTACGTTCTACTTTTTAAAATTCCATTCTTCGAATTATTTTTTTCATTGTTCTTTAATCGAATTGCGAGTATCGCGACTGTGATGTTTCGAATCGATCGGAACATGGCGGCGCCGTGCTTCGAAGACCGACGGTGACGGAGAAGTCGCATATCGCAGTGACGCCGTTTCGCGATGACCGCGAATTACTATTTCGCGATCGTCGGCCACGCCGACAATCCGCTGTTTGAGATCGAGTTCAACAATGCCGGAAAGGACGCGAAGGTTTGTTCGTTTTGAGGTTAAGCTCCGACATATCATTGACCATCTTTGATGTTCTATTTCAGAAGGAGGATCACTCACATTTGAATCAATTCATCGCCCACGCGGCGCTCGATCTCGTGGACGAGCACACGTGGAAGACGACGAACATGCATTTGAAAGTGGTGGATAAATTTAACCAGTGGTTCGTCAGCGCGTTCGTCACGGCTACTCACATTCGATTCGTCATGGTGCACGACAGCAAGAACGAGGACGGGATCAAGAATTTTTTCAATGAAATGTACGAGACTTACATAAAGGTAGTATTTATTTTTATGATATTACATAGTGATAATATTTACCATCACGTGATCGTGTATGCTGTATTACGAACTTTATCAGAGAGGTGCTTACAACTACTTCTCTGTTTCAGTATTCAATGAATCCGTTTTACAAACTCAACACTCCTATCAAGTCTCTGGGATTTGAGAAAAAGGCACAGTTATATGGGAGAAAGTATTTATCTTCGTGAACTTAACATGTACTGTTAATAAAAGTAAGGATATTTATAATTTTAGTTTTATTCAAGATTTATATGTTATAAAATATGTACTGTTATGAAGCATTAGAAATAAATGATAAATATTTTTCCATTAGTTTAAGTAAAGCCTACTGTGAAAAGGTAAAAAAAGTTTATATTTTGATTTTATACAGGTGCACATGTTGAATTGTCTATGTAAAAATTGTTTGTTATGGAAAATTAAATAATATTTGTCATATATAATATATGTAATATATTAATTATTTTTTACATATAATGCATGAAACTCGTTTTTTTCTATTCCATTTCCAACTCTTGTAGCTGAAATAAAAAAAAAAGAACATACAATATATATGAGAATCAGAATAATAGGATAAAATGAAATGAAATAATATATGTGACATGTTTTTTGTTATACCTCTTGTTCTTTCTGCATTTCTTGGGTCAACAAATTATCCAAAATCTCCTGAAACCGTTGCCTCAATTTGACGTTTTCAATGTTAGCTATTTCAATCTCCTGTTGCTGCCTTCTTTGCCGTAATTCCGCCAATTCCGCAGCAAGAGTAGCAAGACGCGAATCTGGAAGTTTTTAGATAAATAAAAGTTAAAAATTTGTGTGTTGTTCTTATAAATGGAAGTAACGCTTATTTAGAATTACCTTTAGATATGGATACCGATGTAGGTGATTCTGGTATAATGTATTCCGAGTGAAATTGCTCTAATTTTGGCTGCTTCGGCGGAGTGGACTCGTCTTGCTGCTTTTCTGCTTCAGTATCGCCATTGTTATCATTATTTTGGAACATATCTTTAGTGAACTCTGTGACTAGTCCACTACTCATCGTCGCGTTGTTACTTGACCTCTCCGAATACGCGGCTTGCATAGAATTGGAATCCGAAACTCTACTGTCCGCCGAAAGACGGCTGTTCTCGTCTAATTCCATCACGTTTATGTTCGCCTCTTCGTCATCGTCTTCGCTGTCGCTCACGGGCTCACCAAATATATCGTGTTCGGCTAAGATACAAATCTGTATACAATTTCTCTTTCTATAAACGTTATCTTTATCTTTGAACCAACTACTTACCAACATCCAGACTTTGAGATGTGTTCCCATTCATATTCTCCCGTTTGGTCTTAACTGTCCCAGATGATGACACCTTACTGGGTTTCGACGTATCCTCATCTTCGCATATCACTTCCCACTTAACGTTAACAGCGTCGTTGTCCATTCGCAACAGACGTTTGACCTCCTTCTCGATCTCTGGCGCCTCTACATATTTCTTCTTCAAAGTTTTTCTAAATCTCCTGCGTCTCACGTTTTTAGTGGGCGGCGTTATACCGTGAGGCCATAGAAACTTCTTGTCAACTTTGTTTGGATCCTTCTTCTTCTGCTTAACAGGAGATTCCTCATCTGTTGCGGTATGATCTTCCTCCTCTTTGCATATTAGCATCTAAAGGAGCGTTATGGGAAATTAATGTAAGCTCTTTGTTTTCTATATCTTTATATCATCTTTCCATTTTTTACCTGGCCTAAATCAGCAGTCTTATAAAAGCTTTTGTTATCGATGGTTTTTAAGGATTCCACTATCGTCGGGAGATCCACAACCTAAGTAAATGTTTATCAAATGTACAAGTCTTCTTGAACGATTTTCATTCGATAATTTTGACTGAATAGAATGAGATAGCAAGATTTACCTTGGCATGGAGTAACCAGTGATCTACTCTAACCTCACCGTAACGCATATCGTTCTCGAGTTTTATAGTCAGTCTATCTTTCAAAGGCACGTTGCTGCGTAAAGCTTCTCTCAATACTTTGGCGGGTTCCTTAAAGAGAATCAATTCAATATATATAATCTCCGATTCTTAATTTGTTCGTGTGAGTTCTATAAGATTAGGTTAAGTTGAAATCGTATTACAAGATAGTACAAGATGAGAAACATACCGGTGGTAAGCGCATAATAAATTGACTCTCCAATTCAACCTGCGGCTCATTGCGATTTTTGTAGTCAGTATTCGGATGACGATTCATTTTTTCTCGGCTTTTATGCAAGAGAACGACGAAAACGAAACGAGAATGTTGCAGAATGTTGTTAAACTGAGAACACTAGCGCTGTTCAGTGGCGTACGCAGAAAACTTTTAAGAAATGTTTCAAGAATGTCGATAATAACGTTTATAAATTGAGGAGAGGAAAGGGTCAACAATATCGGTCCCACGAAAAAGACCGGGATAGCCGCTCTCAGATTTCTCTCTGATTTCATTCAAATCCGAAGTTAACAATGGTAAATATAAATATACAGTGTAATACTCTCCGCTCCGATTTTCCTCCATTTGTGTATTTCCACATGCAGTTTTCTGTAGAATTTTTCTTGAGAAGTAAACTCGTCGCTCAAGTTCTCTTTTTTTTATTTAATTTACAATTCTTCTCTGCTTTATTAAAATTATATTAATTAAAATTAAGCAAATTAATTAAAATTGTATTATAAAATTTGAATGTTTCTAGTTACCGACATAAAGTGAACTTGACTGATGATTTTCCTTCTCTTTTCTTCAGGAAACAAAGATTGAGTTTTCCTTGGAAGAAAGAATCTTATATATTTACTTTAACAATATCCAATAGAAGAATATATTTGTTCACATTGGGCCCAATATTTAGGTTCACGTTTTTATATTTTTTCCGCCGAATGTACAGCCATCTTTATTCCTGAAAGCGTCTTGTCTATACAAGTTTATGCTTCGTGCCGCGATATCGCTCGTCTGCTACGCGTCGCCGCGCAGGTCGAGGATCCATACTCCTACCACCGCGTATGTATACCGTACTCCGCGCGGGTGAGTGACAGCATCTGACAGATCGGAGCCGTGGCGATCGTAACGCGGCCGTAACGACCTGTTACCGCGCGGACGGAGCGCTGGTGGGAGCGGAAACAAAAGCGCGAGCGCCTATGCCTGGCGTACCAGTGAGTCATCGTGAAAGTGCGGGAACGTTGTGAAGAGCGCGGCACGACCCGGACGGCGGCGTCATGGAAGTTCTGGACCCGAGCGTCTCCAGGGACGATCAGCCGTTGTGCATCAACGACTCTCTGGAGCGAGGTGATTCGCGTTTTCTCTCGTCGTCTGCGCGACGTCCGCTCTCCGTCCGTCGCGTCGACGTCGGTTACGTCGCTGTCCTCGTTCACGTAATTACGCCTACTTCTCCGCCGCGCGGAGAGACAGTCGTTGTCACACGTCGTATTGTTTGGAAACAAAGGGACGATAGCAGAAGTAGCGCGACGAGGCGCAGATGTTCGCAAATATCACGCAAGTGGAAACGATCTATCTGTCGATGCAGATCTCACGACCCCTCTCACCTTCCCCCCTCCGCCCCTCGCGAAAGACGTCAACGCGAATATGTCAGATTTATTTTACGTCAGCTGAGTAACGTCTGCGCTCTTTTTCGTCCTGCCATATCAGAAGAATGAGGAAAGGGGGAAAAGATTAATTGATTATTGTCTTAAACATATTAATCCTCAAAACAGCTTATGGGTCTTTTGAGTTCTAGATACTAACAAATGATTGCTTTTCAAAAAATTAAATATTTAGAATAAATTTTGTACCAATATTATTATTTAAATATTTTATTAACACTGCAATAAACTTACATTTTTTCAGAATTTTTTTAAGCACATTAGCATTATTTAATAAGGCTCTGGCACGCTGGATAAGTCCAGTTGGTAGAAAATATCAATCTGTTTTGAGGGTTAAATTAGTATTAAGGAATATTATAGAGTCGCAACCATTTAAAATTTTTGATAAATCTGTTTGACAATTTTTAATAAATATCATCTTAATAAAAAAATCATATAAACCATGTAAGAGATTCAATTTTGTTTAGCATAAATTAATGTTCTTTGAACAGCTAAAGATTGAGTAACTCTAAGAGCTGCTGTTCTTTTTTAAATTTGTACATAATACGTTTTTTAACTTCTCTACTGATAATATATGTGTACTCATGTGTGATATAATATTCTTTTAGTTAATACATCGCAGATTCCAAAAGACACTAAATCATGCATAAAAGCGCGACACACCCTCGGCTTCCTGGGCTTTCTTGGCTTTGCCCTTGTATATGCCATGAGGGTGAATTTATCAGTAGCCATTGTCTCCATGGTTAATCAGACAGCGATTCCGCACACCGACGATAATGATACTAGCGACGTTTGTCCTAAGACGAAACCGATAAACGGGACTTTCGTACCGGTAAATCTATCTCATCTCTTCTCATTCTCGTTACATAGTTATCTGAATATTCATACATCATATTACTCTTAAGTCTCTTGCATTATTCTCATTATTACGTCATTTAGATATGAATTATCGTATGGCGTTGGTCATTCGAACTTATCACGCTGAAATAAATGTATCACAGTATATTACTTACACATGCTTCGTCTTTGTATTAGCGTGTGATATGAGTGTTCATCTCATTAATTTATCTCGAATTTTGTCACAAGAATTCTAAGGTTTGAGATAATATGCAAACTAAATAATGAGATTTATTATAAACCTGTTGCTGATTTTTCCATTATTTCTTAATTTATTTCGTTAAATTTAAACTAACATCATTGCCAAATCATTTAATAAAAGAATTTCTTTTTATTGTATCTGAACAAGAGAAATAAGCCTAAATTTTTTAATTTGCAATAATTTTACATTATGGTGCAGAATTCTTGAACTAAATCTTCTCAGAACAGACTCATATATTATAGTATTTTTTATTATTTTGCATTTTGAAATTAATTTCAATGTTATTTCAGAGCGCGGGAGAATTTGCTTGGGATGAAAAGACTCAAGGTATTATATTAGGTGCATTCTTTCTTGGCTACGTAACTACAAATGTCCCGGGTGGTAGGATGGCGGAGAAAATGGGCGGCAAGTTAATTTATGGTTTAGGAGTGTTTTTGACCGCTGTTTTGACCGTGGTAAGCCCTTTCGCTGCATACTGGGGTCTGGTACCATTTCTAATTGTACGAATCGCGGAAGGCTTTACTGAGGTAAATATCTTTTTCATGACACATCTATATGTGGAAGTTATTTATTATTTCTATACATAGGGAGTAACGTTTCCTGCAATGCACAGTATGCTGGCACAGTGGGTACCTCCGTTAGAGAGGAGTAAATTTGCTGCTCTAGTATACGCAGGTACGTTTGTTTTGTCTTTTGATGGTTAAAAAAGATGCTCGAGGATATCTTACAATACTTTCCTCAGGTGCGAATTTCGGAACTGTCGTCTCATTACCAGTGAGCGGCTGGCTATGTTCCTTAGAATTATGGGGTGGTTGGCCCCTTGCATTTTATTTGTTCGGTAGTCTTGGTCTCGTGTGGTACGTATTCTGGTTGATATTTATTTACGATACTCCATCGCAACACGCGACAATCGATCCTTCCGAAAAGGCGTACATCGAAGCTAGCGTCGAGAAGAAGAATGAGGTCGGTATTAGATTTAATAAGATATTCGTAGATATTTCTGCGAAGTTATATTTAATTAAATAATTTAAACAATAGGACGATGACCCAGGAGTACCTTGGTTGTCCGTCTTCACGTCTCTACCAATGTGGGCCATTACTATTACGCAGTGCGGTCAGTCCTGGGCCTTCTACACTCTTCTGACCGAGCTGCCGACGTATATGGACAAAATTTTGCATCTTAACGTACAGCAAAACGCATTTCTCTCGGCGCTACCTTATTTGAGCGCTTGGCTGGTGGGTCTTGGAATCTCGAGCTTTGCGGATGCACTCCTCGCTCGTCGTCTGATCTCACCTCTAGCCTCGTTTAAACTGTGGAACACGGTAGCTTCTTTGGGACCCAGTCTCAGTTTTGTCGGTGCTATCTGGGCCGGATGCGATCGTATGACGGTGATGCTTATGCTCGCCGGATTAGGCTCTCTTCAGGGCGCGGTGTATGCCGGAAATCAGATGAATCACATCGCATTGGCACCACGTTATGCGGGTACTCTGTATGGATTGACAAATGCTGCAGCAAACGCGTGTGGTTTCTTAGCACCGTATGTTATTGGCAGTATAGTAGAGGGACATGTTAGTATATTCGTCGTATTTCTTGTTTCAAGCGTTCGTTAGGATGCAGATGTATGTACACGTTTGTTTTCTCTTGGATTACAGGAAACTCTTGCACGCTGGCATATAGTTTTCTGGATGGCAGCGGGAATAAATATGACTACTAATTGTTTCTACTTGATGTTCGCGTCCGCCACTGAGCAGCCGTGGAGCAAAGGCGGCAGTTGATGACAATGTCGTATTAGAAATACGATATTGAATGTGGAAAATAATATACTTTTTAACCATGTTGCACATAGTACATTATAATTTGGCTGGCCAGTTTTACATGATTTAATATTTGATATATATTTACCATTAATTATTATTTTGGGCAATAATTTACCATTTATGACTTTTCTAAAGTTCTAATTGTATTTATCGTTGAGCGATAAATATATACAATGCGATACATACAATGACAAATGAATCAAATTTCAGTATTATCAACTTTATTGCTAATATGATACACAAAGGAGGATGTCGCCGACTGGCTTGTGCGTCAGATAATTGAGATTGATTAACATATTTTTCACCTCCCTATTTTGCTTCACCATTTTATTGATCCAGTTATATCTCGTTTGGATATATAAAAAGGTCTGCAATTCCAAAATTAAATAAGTAAAATTGCTGATATTGACGTGATATATAAGGTGTTTAATGGTACAAATAGAAAACATAATTGTAAGAAATCGAGAATGTAAAATGTTTTCACAACTTTGTTTTTGAAGAAATGACTTTGAAGATAGTTAGGAAAATAAATAATACTGTTATACTTTTTAAACGTGAATGATTAGCAACAACATTTGTGCGCATAATGCTGTACTGATCTTAACAGCAATTATTGATATATAAATAAAAAATACATCATTCTATTTAAAAAAATGTTTTAGAGATAGAAAATATTGAGATTCTATTTTTTGATAAAGATTTTGATAAAATCTTTTATTTTATGCATGTATGCAGTTGTTTTCGAGATAGTTTGGTAATTTTTATCATACAAAATTGTTAGAAATTATTAGATATTTAATTGATATAAATTATTAAATGCAGATGTCCATTTTTTAAATTTTAATGTATATTTCCTCAAAAATAAAGTATACGAAAATACATTTTACTTCTTCGATATATTTTTACAAATAGAATCTCTTTTTATACCAATTATAGACACCTTGTATATGAAACAGCATTTAATTTTACAGATATACATATATAAATATAAATATATATATATATATATATATATATATATATATATATATATATATGATAAACTAGAAAGAAAGCAATTAAAATTACTAGCAATATTATTAAAAACGCTATATAAATATTTTCTATTTATAATTTAAAAAGGTATTTGTTATTATCTTTAAATATTTTAATATTGATTTATGGCTTTAAAAAATGAAGATATTTATTTTGTAATGCCAAAGGGGATAATAAGATAGATTGCTTCTCTATGTAAGTGAAATTGTAACAGTATTAATATATCATTGATGTATACACGTCTGATAGTAAAATGCGTAAAAATGGATGCGTAATATATGGAGATCAAGAAAGTTTTGTTTAAAGCAGCAGAATACATATATAATTATTCGTAAAAATTTTATTTTTAATATTTCAATATGAAATAAGTAGAATCGTTAGCATTATATCTAGCATGACAGAAAAGTAATCCATATGAAATATTGCATGCATATACTATACATTTTTAATAATATATTTAACAGTACCATTTGCATAATGATATACAAAATATTTTTATTTAAATTTGATAAAAATATAAGAGTTATGTGTACAAATTATACAAACAATATAATGGTTATATTAAACAAGCAATGAACTCGTACAATAATCGATTATTTATATATAAATTTTTTGATTATGTTTTACATATTTCTTCAATAAATTTTTTTATGTTAAAATATACATTGTACCGTTTTTGTAGTTAAATTTCCTAAAGAACACTATAAAATATTTATGTATTTTATGTGACTATTAAGTAGAAATTAAAATATGATTAGATATATATAAAATTGATAAATGCGTCCACATAAGAATGATTAGGTAAAGATCAAAATTATATTGATCAATTTATGTGTACATTTTCCATATTTTATTTTATTTACCATATTTTATTAATAATTCTAAAATGAAAGAGTTGCTAACTTGAATTTAAGTCGTCTTTGTTTTTAGCAGTAAGCTCAAATATCATATCTCGCATGCGGCTCAACTCTTTCAATTCTCCTTTCATTCTCTCAATATTCCTTTCTTTTTTCGATATTGTTTCCTCATATGTTTGTAGCATATGTGTCATTTGTTGAATTTCTTGCTTAAATGCAGATATATCGCTTTGATTTGCTTCTATTTCTGCATTCTTTTCCTCTATGATCTGTAATATATAAATTATAATAAAATTTGCTTAAAAACTTTTTTGATCAAATGTATAAAGAATTACCGTACCTGTTCTTTCTTGTTGTGAGATTCTTTTATTTTTTGTAAAAGTTTACTTAATTCCTGATTTTTATTATCCATATTCCTAGCCTTTGTTTCAGCAATTAAACGTTCATTATCTAATTCCTTGACTTTTTCATTTAATATATCAATTTTACTGTTACTAGCTTCTAATTCTTTTGTACGTTGTATTAGTTTCTCATTTAGCTCCTCTAAATTTGTCGACTTTTCTCTCACAATTTTTTTCAAGGATTCAATTTCCTAGAACGCAACAAAAATGCAATAATCACTATTATATAAAGATTTAATTAAGCTGCACATTTTATAATAAATACTAACTTGTTTCTTTATAAAATTCGCTTTCTGAGATTCATCTTCCATCTCACTAAGCTTTCCTGTCAATGCAGACTTTTCAGCTTTTACTCCTTCCAAACAGTGCTGGATATCAAATAATAATTGATGTAATCTACTAGATTCAGCTACTACTTGCGCTAATCTGTGTTGGAGCCTAGTAGCATGATTATTTGCTGCTTCTAAACTCGATTGCATCGCCCTTTCGGAATGTCTCATTGTTGCTAACTTTAAAGAAATTTGTTACAACATAATAGATATATCAAGCGGTACTATAAATATAAAAATGTATATTACCTTATATTCGTATAATTCCATTACTGCAGACGTTGGAATATCACTAATCTGATTCGATTCGAAAGCTGATTCTAATTTGGCTAAGAATACATCGAGGCGTTCTTCTTGTGCAATGGAAAATAATGGCGCTAACTCGCTCCCGGTATAATTTGAGGATGTTTTATTTGAAACTTCCAATATGTTGCTGTTGGTATTCTGAACTAATATCAATGGTTCTAATTCTTTCATACAAAGTGCCACTGCAGAAATACTTGCCAAACAGAAATTCCATATGTACAACTGTTAATATATTAAAATTGGGATGAAAATTTTATCGCATATGAAGCGCCCTACCATTCTTGTGGAAATCCAATCGACGATGTCAGCTGCAGAGCTTTCTGCTTAACTTCTCCATCACCGGTGTATAATGCTAACGCCATTATCATTTGCACTTGTTTTCTACTGAGCAATTCGGAATACAGCGTTAACCAGTTGGAATGATTTGCTGCCAAATCTGCTGTTAAGGCTAAGGCATGAATGTAAAGATTGGTAGAAACAGTCTGCAAAATTGAAAATGTGTGTTTAGTACATTTATAATATGTGCTGCATATTCTGTATTAACCTGGATAAAGTTCCCGGTCCAATCTCCGGCGGCAGAAAATTCATTATTTAG
This sequence comes from Tetramorium alpestre, assembly GCA_021460005.1. Classification (NCBI taxonomy): domain Eukaryota; kingdom Metazoa; phylum Arthropoda; class Insecta; order Hymenoptera; family Formicidae; genus Tetramorium; species Tetramorium alpestre. Next base: position 1,227,989 of record JAJVSH010000052.1, read on the forward strand.
CACGTGACTGAACAGTTTGCGCATTGCATGTTCGCTGAAGGATTGCATAATCTTCTTTTTCAGCACAGGAATTTTAATCATTTCTTGAAACAGCTGCATTAATTCGGCTTGCTTCATTTCCGCTTCTGTGTTCTGATCTTCATTCTGCCCATCAATTTCATTTTCTGGATTTGTTATAAGCATAAGGACAGACGGATCTAGCTCTGTTAATACTTCGACAGCGGTCTTGGTACGTCGAGAATCGATTATCACGCTTCGTATGAGCGCTAAAGCCTTCGAGCATACCTACATTTTTCGAGAGCTTTGATTAATTTTTCATATCTGTTTTTTTATTACATTTTAAACTGACACGTTAATAAGTATTATGATAATAGAAATTATTATATACTTGTTCCACAGGCACCCATGTCATGGCTGATTTTATACATGCAGGATACAAAGGCGTTAAGGCAGTTAATTTCAGCTTCACTAATGACAATAAAAATTCCATCATGAGAGCGACGCATTCCGGATCTGTATTTTCTTCCAAAGTGGCTAATATATTTGCGATATCTCTGCCATAACTAAACCGAAAAGGTAATACGCATCAATAACTTTAAAACATTTTACACATTATTATGTCATGTAAGAATCTGATTTGATCGACTTACTTTGAATATGTGATCAGTACATTTCGCGAATGCTCGTTTTGTCCGACGTCGTTAAAAAAGTCAATGATATGTCTCAATAATAAAACATCTTTCTGTTTCATCGCTGATTTGAGATTGCTAAACGTCACCGATGCAAAGTCTATGATATATTTCTCACGTAAATTTGTATTAGTGGGCTCCAATATAATTAATAATTTGCAACACTGCACACTAGCGCTGACATGCTCTTGGAGTTTCAACAATGTTTTGATAAATACTTTAGTATTGACGGTTCGCATCAGCGTATACACCGCCGGAAGATTTTTATAGCACAAATTTACCAGTACACTTAAAGAAAGCGCAATAATTTCCTCTTCCTTTGAATGTATTACCCATTGAGTTAACGTAGAAATTAAATATGGAAGATGAGCCTCTTGCCACGATATCTTAATTCCATATGTTAACTCTTGTAATAATTTCAATACTCGTATCCTCTTTTCAGTTGTTAGGTTTGCCTATACATGAAACACGTACATTAATTTAATTGTATATTTTTTCTAATAACGTCGATTAAATTCTGTACCTCCAGTAATCTCGCTAAAATCGGTGCAAATTTATACGTATGGATAAGCGATTGTCTGGCAGGCATATTCCGACAAGCGTTTTGCAAAACGTCCACAGCGCTCCAGATTAAGGTAGATCGTGATCCTACAGAGTTCATGAGCTCGTACAGGCTTACGTAGAATTCCGCGGCTATACTGGTTCCAGGATCAAATATACTAAGATCCAGCGATGCGCTTATTACCTTAAAAACAAGTTTATAATATAAATGAGAGCACTCTCTTTGAAATGTAAACGATATGAATGTATCAAGAGTGAGCTCTCATATTTACTCCAAGGTTTCTTTGTATAGCGGAGATTACGCTTTCGCTGGGGTGCTTGGTATAATCCAACGCCGCCGCTATAAACGCTCTCATATGCTGATACTTTTCCATTATCGCCGTAAAATATTTGACAGGAGGATCCCACAAGTTCCTTTCGATGAAAATGCTAACGTGTCACGTATAGCTTTTCTTCAAAAATTAATCAGCACTAAATCGCAGTCATTCGGCGGAAAATAATTATTTATAAAATATAAGAATCATAATTTGGTGAATATTTCGTTGTATTGTTGACAGTACACGCGTTTTCGGACGTAAACAAAAGATAGCGGATGACATTGATGGAATCTCGAATGCGACGTCCATTTTTAAAAACTGACATGATTCAAATCAACCAATCGCGTTCTCTGTTGCCGCGGGGGCCAATCGGCGTACTAAGCATAAAGAAATAAAATAATAGAAGGGATTGTGTAAGAGCATTTGGAATCTTGGTAGTGGATGAAAGGGGAGAAGGTAGCTAATCGCCATATTAATACCTTCCAACTCATAGGGCGATATTCATAGTCAGTTCTTATTTTAAGATCGTCTTAAGCACGGTGTAAGTAATGGTCTTAAGTAATATCTTATAGTGTTTTCGACTGAAGCGGGTTTATGGCTTATTATAGCCATATTATAGCCATATCACACTATCGCGTTTATGTCTCTTGACTAATCAGAAATGAATTGCTAACCACAAGCTCTTTTCTGATTAATCAAGACACACAAACACAATCGCAGTCGCAATTGCGACGTACTCATGTGATATAACTATTTGGCTACAGATTGAAATTGAGATTGAATCGACAAGACAAAAGTTAATCTAAAGTAATTTTATAAACTTTATTCTAATTGATTGAATTCCAATTTAATTTCATTTTTAATTCGTATAATGTGATACAGGTTTTATATTAAGTCTGTTCTTTTTAGATTCCTTTCAAACGAAAAAAAAATGAGGAAAGATAAACGATGTAAAAGATTTAACTAAAAAGATCAAACCCACTATCTCCTATTATTCTATTCGTCCATAATCAATCCACGTTGATAGAAATCGACTTTAATCCGCATGTCCAATGGGAGCCTGCCATGGGACCGAGTGGCGGATCACGACGGCAGGTGGCGTCGCGAACGACGGCGCGTGGAAACGCTGGCGAGCGATGCCATCGGGGTTCGCACTGCTTCCTATTTGTTCGTAGTAGTCGGTACGTATATGCTCTCGGTGGAATCGGCGGAGAGAGAAAACCGAGTCGGGTGGGAGCCACACGAGAGGCGTATCCGCTGAGATCCTCGCGTTTTTGTTTGTCGCCGGACCCGGGCGAGACGACCCGACAAGCGAATCGCTTGCGTATCGCGCGACTCTCGGAAACCCGAAGCGGAACGAACGGCGAAAAGTGACGCAGCACTGTATGCATCGCGCGTGTCGGTAATCTCCTTTTCTCTCTTTCTCTCTCTCTTTCTCTGTCTCTGTCTCTCCTCCCCTCTCATCCTTTGTCTCACTCACCAGTTACTCACTCCGTCGCTCTCTTTCTTCTCTGTCTCTCCCTCTCCTCGCGGAGTGTCAAAGTTCCGAGACTACTCGTCGACGTATCCGTCGTCGGTGGCCGTCGATGTAGGTTACGAGAAGGAGAAACGAACGGATCGGGGTGCGTGCGAGACGTGGAAGTGTGACGCGGGTCGGACGGGCGACACGCGCCTCTGCACGGGGGAGAAAAAAAAGAAAGGAAGAAGCGGAACGTCGTGCACGGCGTTCGGGTATCGAGTGTGAGCGCGAGGTGTAGCGCGGGGGAGAGAGAGCGAGAGGATCCGGAGTGCGAGCACGGAGAGCGGCGATCTCTCCGGTGGGACGGACGGCCGTGGTGGCGAGGAGAAAGAGGTGGTGGTGGAGAGGAGCGAGCTCCACCGGAGTCTCGCGCGCTATCCCCGGGTGGCTGTCATAAATGTGCACGTTCTACGTAGATTGCGCGATCTATGCACGGTCGACGGGCCGAACCATCGGTGGCGAGTGCTGATTGTGCCTGACGCTTCTGCGGCTCCGGCAGCGAGCCGACGTTAGATCGTCATCGGTCGTGCGGCGCAGCGCCTGGTCGCCGCCGCCGACGTCGCCGTCGCCGTCGTCGCCGTCGCCGCCGCCGCCGCTGCCGCCCCGAGAAGCAGCTAGCCCAGCGCGGCGTATTCATCTAACGGCGTGCCCCTCGACTACGCAAAGCAGGTTAAACGTCAACTTTCGAGACTCATGATTTCCACTCTTGGCAGGTGTCCGTCGTTCTCCGAGAGCGTGCGCGCGCGCGTGCACGCTCACTTAGCGAGCGAGCGAGCGAGCGAAGGAATCCTAAATTGTGCCCCCCCCTCGAAGAAAGAGAGCGACCGACGACGCGGATGGGAGGTGGCAGGAGGATGTTTATACTGGAGGATGCACCCTGGTACATACATCCGGACGAGGGAGGCGAGGGAACGGCGAATGCGCTGTTTCCTCCGGTGCCCCTCGCTCTCGGCCAGCAAACGGGAGCTCCAGTTTCTCCTCCCCCCTCAAAGGGGGAAACATCCGATATTTCGGATTTTGCTGACGTTTCGACGGGCGGTGACAAGTTACCTCAGGGCAGTGACAATCGTCGCGCATTCACTCCAGTTCCCTTTATTCATATCTCTCTCTCTCTCTCTCTCTCCCCTCGCTCCTCGCTCGCTCGCTCTCGCTCTCTTTTCTCCTCACGGTCTTTTTCCGCTATCTCACATCATCCATCTCTGTCTGTCTCCCTCTTATTTGCACACATACACCCGCATGCACACGCTGCGCGGCGCTTGCGCGTGCACACACACACACATACTCACACGTACATGCACATACACACAGAGGTTTGTACGTGACATGGCTGTTCTGTCTCTCTCTCCATTCCTCCTTCGTGCTACGTCGATGCATCGTTTTAACGGTTTCTCATAATTTTTTCGATAACACCCTGACTGCTCAAGGTTACGGAGGTGTCGGTGACGTAGACGTGATCGCATTCCGGCGAGTTCCCCGTACTGTCGACGACGGCGGCCGTAATGACGAGGCGCGGGCAGGCCGCACGACGGTAGCGCGCGAGCGGAACTCCTCGTTCGGCAGCGGCCCTTTTCACGAGCGTTGGCACGTACCTACTCGGATCTCGTGATCGCGCTCCGAGTACAAGTCGGAGTCTGGGTGCATCGCTCCCTTCCCCCTCGGCCCCTATCGCCTCCCTCCATCCGCTCCACGTCGTCGTCGGTCTCTTTCGTGCAAGCCGCTCCTGCCGGCGACCGTAGCTGCGGAAGGAAAGAGAGGAGAAAAAAATAATGCCGGAGGAGGATGTGCTGGACGACGTTAGCGCCGAGACTAATTGGCTAATATAATTAACAGTGCCGGATCCTAATGGGTTAAAGAGAGCTCGTGACTGCTCCCCCCGCTTCCCCCCATCTCCAGATAAGCTAGCTACCTTTGACTTTTTATCGCGGTGCATTCACAAGTGATCCGTTGATTCTCCAGCTCGTAGTCTCGCGGATCCCGCGTGCGGGCCTCCGTGGTTTTATTCGATTAACTTCGGTGGACCGGACTAGTGATTCATTCGTACTCGCCTCCACCGCCGAGATCTCCCATGCTGCGCTCGCCCGCCCGCCGTCTTGAACGATTCTTGTATTCCGATATTCGTTTTCACCCTGCAATCTGTGTTTTTCTGGACATTCTTATCTTATCGCTGGTGCATTCGTATTTTATGAAAATATCTGCTCTTAAAATGATCCTCCGCCTCTCGCACGTTCCTCTTGCGATTGTTCTTAATTAACTGTTACTTTCGGTTGTGCGTTTAAGTCTCCGTCGTGTCTGTGTCTCTCGTTGTACTTGTTATTTGAAGTTCGTTAGGTACGTAGGCAGTCTTCGGGCAATCTAAAAATATTGTAATTCCTGTGTAATTGCCTGAAGCAAGATCTTATCTGTCAGATACAAAGTTTCAGTATAAATAAATATTTATCTGTTGAATTGAACTTTTCGTAGCTGCAACAATTGAAATCTATAAAATGTTATAATATTGTTATTTTTCTGTGTAAAGTTTTCTTGACATTAGAAATATTTTTATTTAAATTCAACAATTATATTAAATTCTTAATATTGTTAACATTAAATTTTTGTGTCGTATTATATATGTACTACAAAAATCTTAAAAAATGCTTTTATTAAAATAGTTTAGTTACAGAATATTTTTGCTAAATACTTGACAAAAAACCTATTAAATGCTGTATTATTACAAGAATATTAATCTTTAATATACTTTATTAATTTTTATATTCTAATTATCTCTTTTTTTTACAATTAAATATAATAAAAAATAGACTGACAAAAATGTGCAATCTATGAAAAATTTATCGTGAAACAGAACATTTTCTTCTTTAATTTGACTCTATAAATGTATCTTACAGTTAATAACGGTTAGCAATATTGTTAATAGTAATGACTAACAATAAAATTGCGAAATCAATTAAGATTAAAAAATTAATTTTCTTTCTAGGTGATCATGGCGAATCGGGGTACGGCCCAGAGGCCAAATGGGTCGACACAAGGAAAAATTTGTCAGTTTAAATTAGTTTTACTCGGTGAATCGGCAGTCGGGAAATCAAGCCTTGTTTTAAGGTTTGTCAAAGGACAGTTCCACGAGTATCAGGAGAGTACAATTGGTGGTAAGAATACTTATGTGCAATTGCTTTTTAGTAACACATTTTTTTACATTATATCGCTATTATCACGAATATCATTATTTCCAGCTGCATTTCTAACACAAACCGTATGTTTGGACGACACGACTGTTAAATTTGAAATTTGGGATACGGCAGGACAGGAACGTTATCACAGTCTTGCACCGATGTACTACCGCGGTGCACAGGCAGCCATTGTCGTGTATGACATAACAAACCAGGTAGATAATTTATCAATAGTTGGTGCGAATGTTTAAAAGAGAAGAGAGAATATTTATAACAAAAATTAAATCAACTAATATAAAATTAATGTATGTACTTGTTATTTTACTAGGATACATTCTCACGTGCCCAAACATGGGTAAAGGAATTGCAGCGTCAAGCCAGTCCGAGCATAGTAATAGCATTAGCTGGAAACAAGGCAGATTTGGCAAATAAAAGAGTCGTCGAATATGATGAGGCTCAAACATATGCGGATGAAAATGGCCTTCTTTTCATGGAAACATCTGCTAAGACGGCAATGAATGTCAACGACATATTCCTTGCAATTGGTGAGTCGTGTATATCTTTGTTTTTTTTCTTGTCGACTATTTTAATTATACATTATCACAGATAACCGCATACAAATTAAGTTATAAAAGTAACGCTGTTATTTTCAAGTTATATAAATATGTATTATTAGTTATGCTTCAAACTGTTTAATTTTTCTGTTTTATTTGATAATAAGTAAGCAATCAGAAATACTATCCCATTTCATGTTACACGTTATCACTAATGAAAATGCATGGTAACTATAACTTTATATCTGCTGATAATTATATTGAACACATTGATAATTATTTTGAGCAAAAAGAATCACTTTTGAAAAGCGTCTACAGTTTGAAAATACTTTGATACAGATTAGCTACAGCAAGACAATTACTTTTACAGCTAAAAAGCTTCCTAAAAACGAACAATCAGGAAGCGCAAGTACGAGTGGTCAAGGCCGTCGACTAGTCGAGTCAGATGGGCAAAAGGCAGCAACCGGCAACTGCTGCAAGTGATTATCTAAATCCGTATGTGTCTCACAATATATTCGTATCTATATTTTTACATTATTTGAATATATATATAAATATATATATATATATACACATACCATCTTTAAAATTAATTAAATTAATTGAAATGATAAGAGACATTATTCCACTGATGAGAGAAACCAGTAAATATTTGATATGCCTAATGAATATGTTACGAATCAAACATACATTCGGTGTAACAACATGTTCACATATTTTTATAATATTAGAATATATAATGAAACAAAAGTGCGATCAAAAGAAGAGAACAGGGAAACGGGAAATATATCAATTTGATATTACATAGAGTAGACATTTGCACTTTAAAATGCTTTAGCAGATTTTTGTATTAGTATCATATGGGGTATCTGAGTAGTCATGCAGTTTCATAGAGTATATTATATTTCTTGTTATGTTTATGATATTTTTTATAGCGTATAATTCTCTTCTCTCGACTTTTGCCTTCTTTATATTTACTGGAAAAATAGATAAATAAAGGCAGGCCGGAAATAGACAAGGTAAAGTGCGCGAATTAAAAATATAAGATCCAGTATATATGACCATCAAATATATAATATGCAGGATATAAATGTAACTGTAATATTGCTGTATAATATTTAATTATCATTAATAGTTTCTTGTAATTAAAAGATGGTGGTTTACAAATGTGTTTGTGAAGAAAACAAATTCTAAATTTTATGATGTTTCCATATTAATAATGTATCTATACTTATTTCTTGAAAAACATGCCTTTTTGCATTATCACAATATATTTGTTCAAACCGTTCAATACATACAAACTTTAATACAAACATCTAATATAATGATCCTATACATATATATTCTTAAAATAATTCTTCAACCAAAAATCTTTTATTATTTTATTGAATTATTATATTGAAGGATGTTATATGGTGTCGCTATTTAATCGATCGTTTAATAGCAAACCCTTTAATATTATTTTAATATATTTCTACTAGATTTAAATATAGCATTTACATTACTGTGACAGCTTTATTAAAGTCAGAATCTTCATCATTTGCGAATAAAAATTGTAATCTATGTGATACAATGTTTAAAAGTATAATACTTTATTAGTTTCCTCGTTTTATTGTACATTCATCCGTGATTAATATTTAAGTGTGCTATTCCAAATTTCGTGAAAAGAGAAATTGTCTGATATAAGACACTAGATATCCCTTAGGCACATTGTAGTGTTTACATGGCACTCTATATGTTTATAAATATTATAAACTTGTAAAAGTTTCCTTTTTTCTTTGAAGGACACTAATTTCTGATTGATAAAGGTGCTACAAGAATACATGTGCATGATATCTATTGTGCAAGCTTATGGAAATGTTTCTTGTAATTTACGATAATGCTCCTATTTCCTGTGCAATGATTCGTATCATTGGATTGTATATCTGAAATATTATTTTGTAATAATAATAGGTAAAAAACTGTTTAAAATTGTTATAAAAAAAGAAAATTCTCAGGAATCCTTTTCTTCAATCTCTAATATTGTATCCTAATTATATTTATTTTTATTTCCGCTATGAGATAATTATCTAGATATCTTTCTGTTAAAAATCACAGGTAGGTTCGATTATTCCTGTATAGAGAGAGTTTTTAATATTCACCAGGCAAATAAAATGTTTTACAGTAGTTACAGTCTTGTGCATTGTAGATATTCAACAATTGTAATACATTACATTATATGGAATCATATATTGTGACTCATTCTCCTTATCATTTACATATATGTAACGGAAAAGACGATCTTTATATTTGTAAGATGTACACTTTGCATTGCACTTCAAAATAATTAACAACGATGTACTCGCTATTTAAATGATTATTTATTATCGTTTTATTTCTACGGAGGAAATTATTTATTTCTCACAGATTCTTGATTAAATTAGGTAAGTTGCAAGTAAATTGTGTTAATTATCCGACAAAAATTTACACAATGTAATCGACATATTTTGTATCGTTGGCCTGTAAAACTTTAAATTGAGTTTAATTATTTAAATTGCTCGATGTTGCTTCTAATTATATTCATTAAATCTATGTTCATACGTATTTAAAATAATATTGCAGTAGACGCGCTATCTATTTCTGATTACAGATATGTACTATAATCTACAAAGATAAGTACACCACGAGTGTGCTACGATGAATTTGAGAGGAAGACACACAACAAGCGAAAAATACAGAGTGGGAAGTGAACTGTGTGGGACATTCGCAAACATTTGCTTGAGTGACTGATTAAGAGTCTGCGTCTCAATGTAATCGACGATATATCATCTATTTTGAGTATCAGATCTATTAAGAGGTGGTAAAAAAAAAAGAAAGCTCCCATTTGTAATTCTAGTAGTGTAATGGGCGGTGTTCGTTATAAATATATAAATATATATAAATACACATTATATATTATAAATCATATAGATAAATATGATTTATATATGTAATAAGTATATAAATGCTAATGATAATAAATAATAATATTAATAATAACAATTAATAAAAATATAATACACCGTAATTAACATTACCGTAAATATTGATAAAATAACAGTATATTTAAAATAAAATATGCAACGTCTAATGAATTTTTGGCACGCGGAGATCTTGTAAGATAGGAGAGGCTATTCCTGCTGCTATTACTATGTATTTCATTTCTTAGTTTGTAACACGTATAACAATTTCTTGCTCTAAAATATATTGTATATTAATTTTATTGACAACTCATAATGAATTATAAATGATTACACGGCAAAAAGAATAAACTTGTGAATATTACGATGGCTCTTGAGAATTGACTATTTATTCGAACCGGAACTCTGTAGACAACTAGGTGTATACAGAGAGACAATTTATTGCTTTTTGTTTTAAAGATATTAGATCTTTTGTTAATAAGAATTTACTTATATATTCATTTGGCATATTACAAAAATATTAATGTACTTCTGTATTCAGTAGACATGATACTAACGTTATCTACGTAGTCCTCTATTATGAAATATTGAATATGGTATAGAAATGAATGACGCGTGTAACAGCGAGTCTGATAAAACGAATGCGATAATAGATATAAAATGCAAGTTTCCGAGTGCACCATGCCAAATGATACGAGAATTTTATCTAAGAGAACACATTCTGCGCCTAAGTTGAAAAGTAATATAAATTATAACGATACATGTGGACCTTGGAAATTCGACAATACACCATGGCAAATGCAACATAGTTATTTATCTTTTAAATTGATAACATCTGAAGATGTAACCTATATGAGAAAGCAAAGAGATCGACAATCAATTTTGCTATTTTTCGGTAAAAATTTAAATTTTGATTTAAATTATTGAGATTATCAATAATATAACTTGATAAACTTGCCTGTTATAATTTGATGTATCCAAACACCCTATTTTTTCAGAGGAAAAGATTTTATTCAACGTATCACACAAGGAAGAAAATAAAGAAATACTTGTAAAACTTCTGTGGCAAGCTTTCAAGTTTTTCAAGTAATTATTTAACGTTCTATACTCTTAATTAAACGAAACATTTTTGCTTCGTGCATATTAAAATTGCATATTTATGTTGCAACCAATATGTTCTTTTATATACGATTTACATAATAACTTACAAATGAAAGAAAGAGAGAGAAAGATACAATGTTTTTTAATTTTATTTTTTTTTAGAGAAAATTTGTTCACTGACCAACAAATTGCGACAGTTATGAACTTAATGCTTTCAACTCATAGTTTTTATCTTGCAAATTATTGGAACACAGCTGAGGAAACATATAAATATTTTTTCGAACGCGTTCTTCAATGCACCGTCATGGTAATTATTAACATTTTAATTATATTATTAATTTTGTATGAAGTAATTTTTTTACGTCCATAAATTCCAGGATCCACCAAAATGCGCAGAAATATTTACGCCAGATCAAGCTGAAACGGTACTTGAATTTTTTCGCAAAATATATTTGGAAAATATCGTATTATTAAATCTCGTTTGTATGACTCAATATTGCATCGTTATGCGATTGGACGAAATGAAGTGAATGAACAATGATATATTCGCATATGTTACATAAGGAAGTTTATTTAAAAAAAAGACATACATATATAGAAAATTATGTTTACATAAAAGCAGACGCAGCACGAACTAACATAAATTGCGTTACAAATTTCTATATTCCTTATTCAAACGTCAAACTTCTATTCACACTATTTCTTCAGTCTTCGTTAAGATGACTGTCCCTCTGTTCTTCATTTGTTTGTAGAAGAGGATTGATAACCGTAATCGCGATTTTCTTCTAATGAAGAGTCAGATTCCGTTCCGTTCTTAAAATTTTCATTCCACCATCGATTACTTTTTCGAACCTCATTTATTAAGTGTTCCATTTTGGGAAACCACCATGAGTTGTCACATGTTGATGCACGTCGACCGGTTTTCATTGGCTTCATTAAATATTTCTAAACATATAAATGTAAATTAAATATCAAGCAATGTTGAAATTTTTGTTTTTAATAAGCACTAACCTTGCGTAAATTTGTACAGTTCAAATTTGAAATTAGATCTGTATCCGTATTCTGATGCACTGTAATTGATGTATAATCATTCATATGCGCTTTTCTAAGACTTCTACCAGTTAATTTATGCGTCCTTTTCAATTTTTGCGCCAATAAATTAATTCGTTTCATCTTCTTGATTTTAATTAATAGAGCTCTAAAAATAAGTATTAAAATAAATATACATATAAAAAAGGCACTTGTGATTTTAAAGCATAATAAAATGCATATTTCATTATTAAATATATCATATACATACTTTTTCTCAAATACAAGCTGCATTACAAGTTGTTGTTTATTTTCTAAATTTTTCACTAAGGTTTCATTGTATTTTTTCTGTTGCTCCATACATTCACGAATGCATGAAAGCATATATTGAGATTCTTTGCAGAGCTCTGATCTACTCATAGCTGTTTCAGTTAAGTCAGCTGACATACATGTTAGAGATTGGTCCTTTAAGTGACATTCCTTTTTCAACTGGAGCAAAGATTTGCGCATGTCTTGTAACTAATAACGTAATAATTTAAAATTAGGAGTAATGGATAATTAAAATGGGAAAAATGATATCTACTGATTATGATTATGCATAATATGGCGAAGAAAATTAAGAAAATGTTCAAATTAATATCCGTTGTTCAAGAGACAGAAAATTTATCATACCTCAGTGATGTATGTAGAATTATTTTTTTCCAGTGAAATATTTCGTCGGTCAAGATAATTATTCTTTTTCATATATTCTTGTAACTGTTGAATTAAATCACGGTTTACATTTTCGGCCTTCGTTAATTCTTCTTTTTCTTTCTTGAGCTAGAAATACCAAGTCAAAAATTTATTTTTTTTGCCCATTTACTTCAATATAAAATTATTGGATAATATATAAGCATACATCTTGATGTATAATATCCAAATGATCGGTGTAATCCTTGCATTTATTTTGCGCTTCACAAAGTTCAATATCTTTCGATGCGAGTGTTTTTTTGGTCAGTTTCAATTCTTCGCTTAATTTGTCCATTAAATCACGAAGACAAACCGTTTCATTTTCTACTTCTACAATCTTGGAACGATAATCTTTTTCCTAAACGAGATTAATACAATTTTGTTGAAGAATTTATATGCATATATTGTTAATACAATAAAATTTATTTTATAATGAAGTACCAAAATTGTTAATGATTCTTGCAAGTCAGCTTCTCGTTTTGTTGTAGATATTAATTGTTTTTGAACTTTACTAAAGTCTTCAGTCACTTGTTTACAATTGTCTTCTGTTTGGCGCAATTTTATGCGTGTCTCTTTGAGCTAAATAAGTTTCAAAGAAAATAATAAAATATTCATCTTTTTTAACAAAAATATAAACTCATATATTATTATACACTATTATATACATTACCTTTTCCTTTAATTGTAAGATATCTTCCTTAGTTCGAGTTTCAATAATATCAATCTGATTCTTTAATATAGAATTTTCATTCTGCAAATGTAAATAAATCATTTTCTATTCTATTATGTACTAGATATTGAAACAATTATCTACATACTTTCAGCAATTCGTGATCTGCTTGCAATTTAACCATGTTATCTGATTTCTCTTGCAATAGAATTTTCAAAGAATATATTCGGTCACACAGAATAGTCAGCATCTCGTGCTCTGATATATTTAATTCGGACAAATTTTCCTTCGTTTGTTGATCATGTATGAGTAATTTTTTTCGAAGTACTTCAAGTTCGTGAGATTGATGTTTAATAATTTCTTCGCTACTGATAATTCGATCGTTTAAAGTATTGATCTGTAAATTTTTTATATTTCAATTCATCATTGATTAATTCACTTTCTTTGAAAAACATATATATATATATATATGTATATATAATGTTGATATTATAAAAAATAAATATATAATATTTGTCATCGAATGTCACACTGAGATTTACTAAATCTTATTAATATTTTAATTGTAAAATATAAATTGTTAACGACTTTTTACATTTTTACTTGGCATTGTTATTACTGTATGTGTGGTTAAGCATTTTATAAAGGAATAAGATAATTTTCAAATAATAAAATATAAGAACTAATGTAAGAACGAAAAGTTTAAATGTGATTACCTCTTTCTTCTCATTTTCTAGTTTTGACAACAGTTCTTTATATTCAGTTTCCTTCTGCTTAATACGCTCTAATTTCTTCATGAGATTATCAACCTCCGATATATGATGCTGTAGATTGTTTTTAAGTTGCTGATTTTCACATCTTAAATCATTTTCGATATCTTTTCTTTTTTGCAATTCTGTTTTTAATTGTTGTATCTGATCAACATTCTCCATCACTGCTTCTTTATCTAAAATTTGAATCAACTGCTTCTTTATCTAAAACTTGTACATATAGTTTTTTTAAGTTTTATATGCGTAATTAATTACCTGAACGTCCTTCCACATACGATGTTCCATATGTGATGCTGTTTGAGTAGTATTCTAAATCTCGAGTATCGCAGTTTTTATCTTCAAGATATATTGCGCACAATCTGTTTGTGTTTCTGGAATAATTCTTCGTCTGCATAAAACTATCCATCTGTAATAAAATACGTTTGGATATATACACAGAGATTAGTAATATCATTGTGGAACATAAATATTTCCAGTAATATACCTTCCATTCTAATTCCCGGAAATCCTTTACATGATCGCGTATTCGCTCCTGAAAAAATTTAGAAAAAATTACTTTTAAAAAATATCCAATTAATTTGCCAGGTATTATATCCAGTTAATTTGCTAGGTATTTAAATATTATATATGAATACATATAATATTTATACTTTTTAAATTATTTGTTACCATCTACTTTAGAAAACATAACACATTCGACATGCACATTTCTTTATTGAAAATATACAAGACCTCTCATCATTTCGGTAATTATAAAAATGTAGATTATAAAAGTAATTGAAAATAAGCTCTATGTACCGTACCTGTATTCCACTTAAAACTGAATAATATATTGCATGTAACGTAATGGTGATTAAATGTTTATCATATTCCAGACAATGTATTCTTTGATGCAGACTTTCAATAGCATCTCGTTGCAAGTCCAATAACATATCTTGATTAGTTGTCTTTACATACAAGAATAAAGATTAACAATAAGATTATATTATAAGGTGGTGGGCTAATCAATCAAGAAATAATTCTGGTTACTATAAATACCTGTGTAAAACATTCATTATATTGATCCTGCGTCTCATCGATGCACATCATTAGTTGACGTATAGTTTCGTCCTTCTTGCCAAGCTGTAAAGATACTTGCAATGAATTTATTATACTGCTTTTAAGTCTAAAAGCAGAGAAAACTCACGCACACTCGTAGTTCATGCAGTTTAGTTAACTGCAAAATGCAACAGCTACAACTTGATCATCCAGGGCACTTGTTAATCCAGACAGCATGTTACGCTTATACATGCTACAATCTTTTATCACTTCGTAAACGAGATATTTAAATGTAATATTGTTTAGTTTTTTTAGTTAAAACGTCATGCATGGCACTCATATTCGTCGATTCGTTTGCAATGTCGATGAAAATAATGTAAAGACATTAAAGGCAAAAAAATGTAATAGTCCACATATTCGAGAATCAAATTTTTAATAAGCACTTATATATATCGACAATATTTACAATTGTAATAAATACATATTGGCGCAAAAGCTATATGGCAATTTAATCTATTTATAATTCATATTTAAACATCATGCACGTTTCTATGACTAAAGGCCGAAGACGATAGTGCTGGCCTCAGCTCACTCACATCACTCATCGCTTTATGGGTCATTTGATCTAAATTTCGTTTAGCTTCAACAACAGCATTTTGTAAATGTCCAATAGTTTGTATCTGAAGTTCATTCTACAATGCACCGCACAACGTTAGAAAATAAATCTTATCACAGCTAAACACACATGATAGCGAAAAAAAAGGACAAACCTGTTTCAGCAATTCGTTTTTTTCTCTCTCATATTGCGCGATAGTAAGACCTTGTTTATCTATCTGTAAAAAGATTTTTTTTATATTTTAATATCATACGTACCTCAAAATTTCATTCTTGACAAGAAGATAGAATTTCTGTGCTTGCATTTAATTGTTGTGTTCATACACAAAGTACATTGAAAAAGCGTAAATAATCACGATTGATAATTTAAAGCTTTTGATTTAAAAATGTATCTCGTTATTACGCATCTTAGTGTTATATCTTCAATTTATTCAAAAGCTATTATCACAACATACTTATTGTTTAAATTATATACTACTCAATTTACCTTTTCTTGCAGTTTTTGATGAAGATCTTTTACTTCCGTTTGACTCATTGCTAACGAATTCCGTTGTATCCGTACAATTTCTTCCATATTTTCTAACTAAAATGATTTTCATTTTTTAATTTATATTTAATTAATGTGATATTTTTCTATATATTTATAGATCCAACCACGATAAAAGATCCAACTTTATTTAGAAATAAAATATATATCATTATTTAGAAAAAATATATATATAATTTTATACTATTTATAACCCATGTATATAAACCCACAATTTCGCCATGTATAAATAATAATAAACATATCTTACAAGTTTTTCTTTAGAATATACAGCACTTTTAAGCTTGCTTAATTCGTGAGAGCAAGTATCCAATTTTTCTCTACATTTTCCTAACGAGTCGGACAGTATTACAACAGATTTTGCCGAGACAGAGGACAAAGATGATTCTTCATGTATCTATAAAAAGATATTCATAAGTCTCTTTAGCACACATTATCTGATATTAATATGATAATAGTAAATAGATACAAACCAATTTTTTAAGTTCACTTTCAAAATCTTGCACCGCTATTTTTGCAAATTGCACAGCATCTTGTACAGTTTTGAACAAATGAGATAAATTCTGGAATAATGAAAATACAAAAGATATTATCATATCAGCTTATAAAGAATTGAGAAGCAAATGCATCTTCTCATTATTATAAAATTTGTATTGTACAAATAACTATTAAATTTTATGTATACGTTTCAGGTGCGGTAGTTACCTCATGCTTAGATGGATAATCGCAACGTAAAAGCGTTGCTTCTGTGCCGCACTCCGTATGCTTTGTAATAAAAATGAGGATTTTAATTAAAAAAAAAGAAAATATGCAAATATATACTTATATAATTATAAAATTATTACTTACATAAGCATTTGTGATTTCTGTAGATTTTTTAATATTTGCGACATTATTTAAATTTTTTCTAAGATCGTTCTCTACTTCCTTTTGCGTTTTGATCTAAAATCCAGAATTATGATGTTAATATCTTAATGACTTTTTAATTGTACAAAAAAGCTGATGCTTACAATATTTTCTAATTCTATTATCTTCTTTTTCAGTTCCATATTATCTTTGCTGTGACACTGTCTATAATTTTCTGCTTTTGTTTGTGAAGCAATCAGCTCCTTTTCCATAGATTGAATATTATTTTTTAAAAAGTTAATTGCTTCTTGCTTGCATTTTACCTATTATAAAGCAATATTGTATAGCTAACAGTTAAAAATAAGATTTTCTATTTAACTAAATAATATTTACCTCATGTTGTAACATTCTAACTTGACCTTCTAAATCAGTTATACTATTTTTCCATTTATTTAATCTTTCATCGTATTTCATTTGGCACGTTTGCTACAAATATACACACATATATATATATTTTTTTTTGCATATAAATTTATCGGCAAGTAATTTGCATAAATTATTATATAACATGCTATATATAATTTATTTATTAAATATAACTTGTTTCTAATAAAAAATTTAAAAATTCATATATTTGATTACCTGAATCATGTCAAGTTTTAGGTCATCGTATTCCTTTCTTAATTTATGTAAATCTTCTTTTGTTTTTATTATGTCATTTACTTCCTGTAAGGTATGGTATATAAGTATAGATACAATATAAATTAAAAATTAAAAAAGAATTTGTGTATAATAAGTACATTTGCTTTACCTGATTATCATAGGTGTAGTGAGAAAATTGCACCTGTAAAATATTTAAATTAATTATTTTAATAATCTTCTAATATTATTCATTTACTTAGCTGGAACAATTGATTGTTAGACTTATTCTTTTCTATTGTATGAGAAAATATTTCGTCCTACATCAATAAAGGATTTAATTTTAAAATAAACAAAATTCAAAGTATTTTGAAAACCTAGTTAAATTATTTAAAAAATTAATTTTAATTGATTCAATTTAAGACAATTTTATTTTTTCAAAAAATGAGCACTAATAAAACTAAAATTATTTTGAACAATTTAATATATATATAGTATATATACACATATATATATA
>JAJVSH010000513.1:0-11735 GCA_021460005.1 Tetramorium alpestre
ATCTTCTCGTTTGATAGATACTCGGCATGTGCAGTATTTTATTAACGCGACAAGGTTCAAAGTATATTATTAACTGGTTCCCAGCTCCTAGCCCTATTAACGCGACGAGAGACGACTTCTTCTTCTTTCGACTCTGTTCCCGTTATGCTGGCAGCTCCCCGGATTGATAAGCCTGTCCGACCGTCCACCAGTCTTTGCTCTTTTATATCTGGCAGGAGGTGGTAGTGTGAAAGGAAATCTGCTCCTATGATTGGAGCTGGTCTGTGGCTGCTGTGATGAATCGCCATGGAAACGCCCGATGTAGTCCCAAGTCTGGCGGTAACCGTTGCCATACGTTGGGATGATTGTGCCGTTTGCTGCGTACAGCGGGAATCCTGTGGATGGCCGCCTGAGTCCTTTGTATGTGCGAGCTGGTATGTTGCTCACATCAGATCCCATATCCACCAGATATCTTGTTCTCGTCTTATCGGTGATGTAAAGGCGGCATTGTTGGGGGCCGCTGTCATTAACCGCCACTGACGCCCTCCTCGTTTTTTGTTTTGTATGTGCACGGATGTGTGCACTTTCGTGCTTCATTCCCAAAGCGTCTGTGGTAGTAACAGACTCCAGATGTAGGCGTTCTCGCCCTGCTCCTGGATCTGCTCCTCGACCGATCTCGTGCGCTTTGCCGTTTTAAGGCCTTAGCCATGCCGGTCATCTGGGTGGTGAGTGCGGCTATCTGTGCTCGTAGCGCCTCAATCTGCTGATCTAATCCTTGTGGGCTGTTTTTCTCCTGTTGAGCTACGGTTGCTGGAGCTGTTGTAGCCAAGACTAGGGCGCCTCTCTTGATTTCATGGATTCTGTCGCTCCGCGAGGCTCTCTAGCCTGTCTGTCACTCTCGGGGCCAGAATTGCCTGAATCTGAGCGGGGAGTCTGCTCAGTCACAACGTCCTTAGGAGTGCCTCCGGTACTGCCATGTAGACAGTCTGGACAGATATCTCAGAAACTGCGATGGTCTTCTCTCCCATTTCTTCGCGCTCAAGCAACTGGCGAATTCTCTGCTCCTGTGTCTCTCTGGCGAGAGATCTTGGCCAGCTCTACCAATTCATAGCTCGGAAATTTGACCATGTAGACCATTTTATCCACGAACAGCACGAGATCACTCGAGGGAGTCTGATATGCACCCGTGATGCGCGTGAAATTTCTCGGAAGAAATCTCATGTAGTAAAGCAACAGCGGTTTGTCGTAGGTTTTTCCCTCGATGTCGATCGATCAAATGTGATGTCTGTACGCGACGAATACTCTATCGTCCAACACTAATATGGAATCGATGCGTCGCAGAGCGCAGAGATCCACGTCGACGCTTCTCGGTGTCATCGTGGTCGCCGGTTGTTGTGGCTGAGGGGTTGCTACTGCTCTCTTTAAAACCGTATAATTGAATAGTATTATTAGTAGAATTCAACCATATAGTTGAATATTGTGAACGTCTTCCACGTCGAGTTTTATGGGATGAGGATCGTCAGGTACGAACGCGAACATTATCGAGTTTTCGTTCTCGCTGTGAGGCAATCCTAAAGCGTGATCTGTCTCATATACCAATGTTTAGAGCAGATAAACCGTGTTCAGAGGGTTCGGGCTCAGAAGTATGTGCCACGTTTCCGCTTTGTCGACGTGTACCGCCGCGGTGAAATCGTGTTCCCTGGATAGAACGCGTGAGCGAGAATGCGTCCCGGGTCGTCGAACGATTGAGAGCACATGTTACCGTTTTTCTTCCTATCGATTGAAGTGATCACCCTCGCGAAACAACAACAGTACATCGGGATTCCTCGAATCGCGTTCGAACGTCAAGGCTGATATCGCCGCCCACATATCGCATGCCGTGTGAGTCGTCAGTCGAGCAGGACTTCCTCGGAGGCCACGTGAAAATTCCATCTGAGATGCTTTTTCGGCCATATCTTATTATATATTTTTCATGCAATTTTAATCATGTTGTGACGAATGTCAACGCAATGCAAATTTTACTTTGATGAAAGTTCGATCAATGTCTATATTTGTTGAGTAATCAAATGTTCAAATTAAATGTGATGTTCAAGTTCTCGTTACATATGTCATGTGTACTAGTAGTCGCTACTATTAATGGCACAGTATGCAAAAAGTTGGAACCAAGTGCGGTTGTGACCGGACGACTCTAGTTCGGCCGACTATACTACTATGCTACGTCTTACGTGACTCTACTATCGATTCGCGTCCGCAATCGGTCGCCACTCAGTTTCACCGTCCAACTGAGAAGGTAAACGAGACATGCAATCAATCTTGGCACCTCTTTGCTGCTCCTAGCGTCCTCGTTTGCGGGTACGCCTACCTTCCGCTACTCACTCCCATGTTCACGGGCTCGCGCTGGACATGCTCCGGTATGGCCTTCGCTGTTCCAGGAACTGCTCACGTCGCTCCGCGATCGGTCCGCGATCTGCTTCGGATTCTTCTGCACGTCTTGCTGTTGACGCTTCACGGTGTTCCGGAGTTTGGAGAGTTACTGCCGCTGCGGCTTGGATTGCGTAATTATGTCTCGATCCCCTTTCGCGTTTTCGCTTCTCTTTTTAAGCTTTCTACTATAGGAACGCCGTAGGAAGTCCCCCGTAAACTACGTCCGTATCTACTGAGTCGACTTGGCTCCGTTGTAGCTCCAACGGTTAATTTCGCGACAATCTCGAGTAATGCGGCTGATTCGTGTGTAAGCCAGAGGGAGATGCACTACTCGGAATCGATATTATTGTGTGGTTGTAAGATAATTTTCAAGTACCGTTCTCGGTACTTGAAAATTTAATCGTCACCTCCACTCAACCTATCTCGGGCTTGCTACTCTCGCGCTATCCTCTGGACGATGCCCCGGTTCACCGTACGTTGTCTCGAATAGGCCCCTGCTCCGCCGATGATTTACTCCAGGTTGGTTTCTCGCACGTCCTGTACTCCGGATGCGGGAAATTATCTTGCCGGATGGAGAGTTGGATAAGGTGGTAATAACGAAGCGTGCCAGTGTCAATTCACAACCACTTGAATTTATTCCACTGATTTTTACATTGAATGCACTCGATTTACAGCTACTGGATACAATACCGTACGCACACGAGAGAACACGCTCGCTTCACACGCGGAATTTGTAAACGCGTGACTTCGCGATACCTCCGTGCCTCGAGGATCGGAAGATGGCCGACGTGCCACGCACGCACTCGGAAATGGCTGACGATGTCGCGTGGTTATGCGCAACTCCCAGCGATCATCGGAATCTCACGCGGACGGATTAATCTCCTTTACGCACTTGACGAATCGGATTTACGCTTTACCGTTACTAGCTGCGCGCCCTGCGGAAATGCGGTTACAGTTTTCTGTAGCGATTACAATCACATCACCCTGCTCCGGCTACCGTCAGTTCTTTGCGACGCACACTCACGCCATTCGTCGTACAACCATTGTCGCGGAATCTCGGGTTCGTCTTGAGCGAAACCCTGCGAACTCAGTATCCCGTAACGCCGGAAAAGGCGGGCAGCCGCCACGACCGATATCCGTCGAATCCACGATTGTGCGACGCGTCCGTATGCGAATCCGTAATCTCACGATTACCTCGAATTATCCGGAGAGAGGCTTTGCTCCCAATTTCGCCCACAACCGATTAGTCAATTGATTAACACGAGAGACATGCTCCGGTTACCGCCGGTAGTATATTAATTAGGCACGGTTTTTTCTAAGTTCGTTACTTGGCCGAGTGAGAGACTTGCTCTTGTTACCGCTCGCGACAGACTAGTCGGGAGCGACGGGCTTCACCATAGTAATTCAGAGATGCCAGGTTTAGGGGGCCAGCCACATAGCCACGGCTGTCACGTGACGCGACGTCACGGACACACACAAGCCAAGCGCCGTGTACATGTGCGCTCGGCGCTCGGTCAGCCTCGGCTACTAGAAGAGTGCGGACAAACAATGCTCTTTCTCTTTCTCTCTTGAACCGGCGTGTCATCAGCCTTACAGACGAAAAATACGTATATTACGTATTTTGTCTGTGAGGCTGACGACGCGCCGCGCCGGTTCAAGACAGAAAGAGAAAGAGCATTGTTTANGGACGATTCTGTCTTCGTCGGCAGTTGGATTTATATGTAATTATCCACTGTGGGCGAGCCCACTTTAATTGTTCTGTATTTTCTGACGTATTTTGCTCCGCGGACATCCAGTCTTCATCGACTGTTTTATTGCTACGTAACTTGTGTTGTGGGTGATCTCGCATTAAACGTTCTGTGTTTCCGGCAAATCTTCCATTTCTTCGATCAACCATCGTTTCACGATCTCTTCACAAAGAAGACCATCCTGTTAGATATCACCCGATTGTTTGATCCATTATAATTACTCTCACCAATTCTGATCCGGGCAAAGGTCATTCTCCAAGAACTTTGGCTACTTGAACTTAGCTAGGATGAATCAATACCTCCGGAGATGCAACCATGTTTGGATTGCGTTTCGACTACAGCTAACAACTCTTCTACTTGCTATCCTGAGATAATTGAATCTTAGTCCATCACATCCTTTGATAGAAATCTATGGACACTTCGATCTGGGCATTGGCAACTGTAGTACATATTCGTGTAAACTTCAGAGATGAGAAATATTTGGTGCGTCTGGTGAGCNCAACTATGGCGATTCCACTCAAATGAGTCACTATTCCTGATTTGGAGTTATCCGCTGCGCTCTTGTTATCACAATTGGTGACGTATGAANCGAACCTTGGCACTGCCTGAAACTTTAATATACNAGTGGACTTCTTCCGTAATTTTTACTTTGATACATCCTCATCCTTTTCATTGGAAGAACATCGTGCGGCATTGAGTCGCGTAATTCAAGAACTCTTTCCATCAGAATCATGGCATTTGGTAACGGGAAACCAAGACCCGACCGACTATGCTTCTCGTGATCTACGTTCAAATCAACTTCTCAGTCAAAATCTCTTATGGAGCGATCCTAGTTGATTATCACGGCCACAAATCAACAAAGTCGGCGTTTTTCTTGGACCAAGCTTATACAACATTCTTGATTTATAAACGAAATACCGATTATTTCTCGTCAACGTTACCACGCCCGCATTCTTTGGTGCGACTCATTTCTTTCGTCGATTGAGATAGATTGCTGCGGACTGATTGGCGACTCCATAACGTTAAGATCGACAATGAATCAAAGCATCCGATCATTCTACCGAGGAGATCGCCACTTGCCACACTAATCATCGATGATGTCCGTACTCTTTACGGCGGCACTCCACTCACCTTAGGATTTATCCGCCCTTTCTACTGGATTATAGGAAGAAGAGCTTCTGTTTGTTCATTTATACTTAATATGTGATTAGTGCATTCAGTACCGAAGAATCCGAGCTCTACAATGGGTCAACTCACATCACCTCGGATTACAACAGCTCGACTGTTCCTCAACTCCGGGCTCGGTTATACTGAGATAACGATCAAGATTTGAAAATGGCGGGTAGCATTTATAAGGAATATATCGCTATTGTCTGCCGCATTATGTCAGCTTACCACATAGAAGTAGTCATGGAACCAAATGGATTNTCAACCCACCGACGGCCTCTCATTTTAGGGGAAGGTGAGAAGCAGCGGTGAAACCTAGCAAATTTCATCTTATGCCATTGAAAATACCACCTTCACTTATGAAGAGTTAACTATCATTCTGGTGCAAGTCGAAGTTGTGTATTCCCGCCCGCTGTGTCCTCTATTCAGTAATACTTCCGATTATGCCACGTTAACTCCGGAACACTCTTGAAGCATCTACGACTATATCGGAACCAGGNTTTTCCATCNAACCGGTTTCAAGACTGACGAGATGACAGCTGCTCAATCAGAAGATAAACCACTCCTGCAACCAGTGGTCATCGTAATGTTTGCGATGCTATCAAACTATCGCTAAATGGCATCATTTATTTAACATTATAAAGGAAGACCCGTGACCGACAAGTGCTATCCACCCTTCAGGAGGCCATTGGTCAGAGTTGTTGAACGACATAAAGGTATCAACGGATTAATTNGAGTAATTTTCTATACCGCTACGTTGGTTTTCAAGCATCCGCCTCTGTATTATTCTTCANTCAATCAAGAAATGAACGATTCACCAACTCTGTTGTCGAAGACGGTGATATCTTTAGGAAATTAGTAATACCGCGACAATTTGAGTGTCGCGCAGCGGCGCCCGCGAAGCGGTCGCGAGCGCCAGCGAAAGACAGAAGGGGGTCTATTAGGTCCCCAACATGTTCTACGAATACTAGGAGGGTGCTGGATGGGCTCCTCGGCATGCGTTTCGCTATTCTGACAAAAGTCACGACCTAGTATGTATCACACGGAAGTGGTGTGCCTCGTGCGGAAGCTAACTTGTCACAATAAGGATTGTGTGTCGCAAGTGATCGAGCGCGGATAAAGAGTTGTNTTGCTNGCGTCCTGTTGATCGGATGCCGGTCAACGAGAAAACANCCTCCCTCCTTCCCTACCTGAAGATTTTCTTTGTTGAAATTACATGCGTTTTCNAAACAAAGGGAGGTAACGATAGCATGGCGACAGGACGTTTTAGATATTCCGTACTTCTTGTGTCACGGATGAATCCGCACCGGCCGGACATTCCTTTTATGCTTATTCTGTGTTGAGAGCGATCCCAATTTAAATATTTTTGTTTTCCATACCCTTTGCGCCGCGAACGATTTCGCTTTCGTCGGACATTTCCTTTTATGCGTATCNTGCGTTGTGGANCATTCCACTTTAAATNTTCTTGATATTTCGTCCCTCTTACGTCGTGAACGTTTTCACCTTTGTCGATCATTTTATTGTTATGTAACTTGCGTTGTGGGCGATTTCGCGTTAAACGTTCTGTGCTTCCGGCATACCTTACTACAATGAAGATTCCACTTTCATCAGACGTTGGATTCATGTGTCTCTTGCGTTGTGAACGATCCCACTTTAATCTCGGTTTACCGCCTATAGCTTGCGTAGCGGATGATTCCGCCTTCGTTGGCAGTTAGATTTATANACATCATCCGCTGTGGGCGATTCCACTTTAACCGTTCTGTATTTTCCGACGTATCTTGCTTCGCGAACGATCTNGCCTTCGTCGACTGTTTATTTTCTGNGTATCTTGCGTTGTGGGCGATCCCACTTTAACCGTTCTATGTTTTCTGATGTATCATGCTTTGCGGACGATTCCGCCTTTGTCGATCGTTTAATTTGAACGTATCCTGCGTTGTGGTCGATATACCATTTTACCTTGAATGATCATTTCTGTAATCATCGTTATAGACAAGAAACCTGACATAGCACTTAAGTTGGTTTCACACGTTTGAGGCCATGATGAGCAATACAATGCTGTGTATGGAAGGTCTCTTCTNGCCTTTAACTCTTTGAAGCATGGCGGGATTAAGAGTGTCCCATCTTTTTGATACGTAAATATGTGGANTGGGATATTTTTTGTACCACTTTGAAAAAATTACAATATTTTCTTTCTTTTCGTAACTAAAATAAACCAACTTTGTTAAATTTTATGAAAATAAAATTTCTGTGCAACATGGTTTTTTTTATTTTCTAAAATTTCNTGCCTCAAAGAGTTAAAGGCAGAAACTAGCAGCACGACACTGCATGTACACTGCCTGACAATAATTCGTTCCTATCATTTCGTGGATGTAACATTTTAGTTCTCAAAATTATTAACGAGGATTATTAAATTATTGAGATATATAGTATCAAATGCGTGTGCTATGCAATTGGTTATGAAACCAGCCAACTGCAAAATAAATTTAACTGAGTGCCATGAATATATTCTTATGTTCCTCTTGTCCCACGAGAGGGGTCTAGGAACGAATTATTGTCGGGCAGTGTATTTGGTTTTCACGCCTCTCACGTTGATGACGAGCAGCACAAGACTGCATATGTGTATTCGGATCACTTTTTACGCGGGCAGCACGATGCTGCAACTGGAAGACCTTCAATGAAACAGGAAGAAATACGATTGTAATTTTTGTCGCACATTATACAGTAGTTAAAGTTATATCCAGCACAATTTTTATTTTGTCTCTAATTCAAAATGACGGCGATGGCAAAAAAAGATTTTTTTACGCTTTGTCTTTTGAGATATGATTAATTTTTGTGGCAAAATGTAACAAACTTAGACAGCGGTCCACTTGACGCTACAAATGCTTCGAAGCATTTTTCTTCCCATTTTAATAAAGATAGAAGGAGAAGAAGAACGCTTTNAAGCGTCAACTGGACCGCAGCCTTAGCACAACTCAGCATAATTTTTATTTTTTTTAATATAATGNCGGTGCTAACTTCACGTACCTGCGATCTGCGACGTATGTTAGAAGCGATCCGTGGCGTACATTAGAAGACTCCGCGGGTATGATCCTCTGCTCATCTTTGTCTCGCGGCATTCTTGCGCGGATATTATCAATCGCGGTGCTTGTGATACTCAGCCAATAGAAGCCAACTTTAAGCCGAAATTTGAGTGAAGATCATGGCTACTACGGAGAAATACGGCGAAACTTCGTTATTCGTAGCAGAGCAAGAGTTCAGATGCGAGAGTCAAGACGTGTCGAGAATGAAATTCGCAGTCAATCGCTCTCATCGAGAGATACATTTCTCACCGACTCAGAGCATCTGCCCTTAGGTAATGTCGAATTCGACACTAAACAGCTATACGTGGCAGTTGATTTGTTACTAGACATTGTGCAATTATTAGGAAAGAAAGCGAAATCACGGTGTGTGCATTGATCATGTCCACACCATTTCTACGTAACAGAACCCAAATTGATGTCCTGGTGTAATTTTGTTACTTCCCATAACTAGTTTAATTCTTTTTAAAATGAACTTTCTAAGAACTTTCNACAAGACAGCAGACTTATTGGTCTATAAGACTGTTACTTCTTCCGATTCTTTCCCTGATTTTGGAAATAACATTACTNGTGCCATTTTTCATTGTGTTGGAAAATGACTTAGTCTTAATATATCATTGTATACTGGCGATCAAATTATCGCACAGGTAAATCATGCATAATATTTTTTTCAAATAAGCANAAATATGCTCAAATAAATAAAATTACCTTTGTACAAAAAAGAATAAGAAATTTATTTTTCCTATAAAAATAATGATATCAAGATAGTGCACCAACCATAAAAATAAATTTTTTTTAAATACTTGGCGCTGCCAAACCGAATAAACATCTTAAGTGCTTTATGTTAGCAATAATTTCTTATAAACTAAATTATATATTAACTTATTCGGTTTGGCAGCGCCAAGTATTTAAAAACATTTTATTTTTATAGTTGGCGCACTATCTTGATATCACTATTTTTATAGGAAAAATAAATTTCTTATTCTTTTTTATACAAAGGTAATTTTGTAGTGATTTCATACATTTTGTATTGTCAAATTAAAATAATTTTATACAAGTATTCTTTTTCTAGGCGTTTTNTGAGCGCGTTTACTTGGCGCTTTTTTTATCTTTTTTGAAAAGGTAATTTTGTTGTGATCCGGTTTAGAGACTTTACATATTTTATATACTTATTCTTCTTTTTGATCTAAAAAAATTAAAATGAATTAATACATCTTATAGTTATTATTTATACTTATATTTATACTTACTGGTCTCTCTTTTTCTCTGCTGCCTCTCACGCCACCGTTGTGTGGCATTTTTAAACAAGTACTTTGACACTTCAATGAAAATTTTTTCTTGGAATTCTTCTGGCAGGGAACCTAAAACATAAAGAATATTTATATTAGAAATAAAAATAAAATAAAAAAAGAATGTTTAATATATATGAGTGTAAAAAAATATGTAANTTACCTTTAATACATTCGACTAATGTCAATTTTCTNATTTCAAAATTGTTTTTTTGTCCATTAACATTTTGAGGATAATTCTTGGGATAATAATTTTTTATATATATGAGTCTGATCTTCTCTCTTATATCCGTGCCGTCAACGTCTTTCAGTATACTAATCTGAAATAAAATATTTTTTAATATTAATTTTAAAAAACTTTTTATATAAAAATATAAAAAAAATTATATACGTACGAGATTTTCTTTAGTTTTCTCATTTTTTTTCAACAATTCTTCCAATTGTTGTATTTCATCAAAAGTTTTCAACGGTAGAATATTTTTCCAATTTACGTCTTTTGCATCATCCTTAGAGCTCTGTAATCAGCATCCATCTTATCAGAATAATTTGAGATAAAGGTAGATTTTCTGCTTTAAATAAAGCAGAATAATGTGGGATAAAAATAGATTATGTGCGTTATTTAAAGCAGAAAATCTACCTTTATCCCACATTTTTCATATTTACCCATTGCATAATGTGCGACNCACAGTGATTTCGCAATAATGATACGTTTAATANACGTATTAAAATGTTGGGTGACACTTACTTTGGCTCTGCTGCGGGTGTTATGTGGATTTTGCACATTGGTTATCGTTGCCAAAGCTCGCCGCCGGACGGGCACCGTGCCGCCTGCACTGACTGTTTTCTACACTGCTGTTCTTTTGTTTTTCTCCATCTCGATGCACTGCAATTACAAAATTCGATGCANTGCAATTACAAAAAACGGATCTTCTCGTTTGATAGATACTCGGCATGTGCAGTATTTTATTAACGCGACAAGGTTCAAAGTATATTATTAACTGGTTCCCAGCTCCTAGCCCTATTAACGCGACGAGAGACGACTTCTTCTTCTTTCGACTCTGNTCCCGTTATGCTGGCAGCTCCCCGGATTGATAAGCCTGTCCGACCGTCCACCAGTCTTTGCTCTTTTATATCTGGCAGGAGGTGGTAGTGTGAAAGGAAATCTACTCCTATGATTGGAGCTGGTCTGTGGCTGCTGTGATGAATCGCCATGGAAACGCCCGATGTAGTCCCAAGTCTGGCGGTAACCGTTGCCATACGTTGGGATGATTGTGCCGTTTGCTGCGTACAGCGGGAATCCTGTGGATGGCCGCCTGAGTCCTTTGTATGTGCGAGCTGGTATGTTGCTCACATCAGATCCCATATCCACCAGATATCTTGTTCTCATCTTATCGGTGATGTAAAGGCGGCATTGTTGGGGGCCGCTGTCATTAACCGCCACTGACTGCCCTCCTCGTTTTTTGTTTTGTATGTGCACGGATGTGTGCACTTTCGTGCTTCATTCCCAAAGCGTCTGTGATAGTAACAGACTCCAGGTGTAGGCGTTCTCGCCCTGCTCCCGGATCTGCTCCTCGACCGATCTCGTGCGCTTTGCCGTTTTAAGGCCTTAGCCATGCCGGTCATCTGGGTGGTGAGTGCGGCTATCTGTGCTCGTAGCGCCTCAATCCGCTGATCTAATCCTTGTGGACTGTTTTTCTCCTGTTGAGCTACGGTTGCTGGAGCTGTTGTAGCCAAGACTAGGGCGCCTCTCTTGATTTCATGGATTCTGTCGCTCCGCGAGGCTCTCTAGCCTGTCTGTCACTCTCGGGGCCAGAATTGCCTGAATCTGAGCGGGGAGTCTGCTCAGTCACAACGTCCTTAGGAGTGCCTCCGGTACTGCCATGTAGACAGTCTGGACAGATNTCTCAGAAACTGCGATGGTCTTCTCTCCCATNTCTTCGCGCTCAAGCAACTGGCGAATTCTCTGCTCCTGTGTCTCTCTGGCGAGAGATCTTGGCCAGCTCTACCAATTCATAGCTCGGAAATTTGACCATGTAGACCATTTTATCCAC
>JAJVSH010000519.1:5535-19651 GCA_021460005.1 Tetramorium alpestre
GCGTACTACTGGTTCTGCTTTTTTTTGGCTTGAGGAAGCGAGCCCATCCGGGCCTTCCTCACATCTACCAAGCAAGGTGCCACGACGACGAGAACGGAGGACTGAGGCAAGGACTGCCCTGCCTCCCTCCATTTTGAAGCCAACATCCAAGGCCTGCAAGGATCATCGGCAACTGTCACCGCTCGATTTCGATCCAGGCACGACTTTCTTTCCGTGGAAGCTAGTGCCTATTGACAGGAAGAAAGTTCGCGGCTTCTGGAAATACGCTCTCCGCCTACAGGGAGAAATACATACTCCCTTCGCATTAAGAGAAGAAGAAGTGCAAACTTCTCCTTCGGTGGCTCTCTGCTCCCACTGTCGACAACGGCTGCATTCTCGACCGGGATCTCCGCTTCCAGCAACACCGACTGGACCTCCCAGGACCCCAGGACGGAAGAAAGCTCGCCTAAACATTCATCAAAGGCAGCTCTTCCGTGAACTTTTTGGAACCGACTCTCCACCAGCGGGTCTTTTCGAGCCAGAGTAGTCGTCTTCCTTCGCTACAAAATCCGCCCTTTTCAGGGCGACCAAAAGAATTCAAACAAAGAATCTCTCTCGACCGCATCCATCGAACTTTTATGAAATAAAGCGAGGACCTTTTTTTTCCTATCATTACTTCTCTCCGGGGCGCAAGAACAACCAGATACTTAGGAATTATTATACAATATATATGAGCAAAAATATAACACACTTAAAGAATATTTATTTTTATAAATAAAACTGCATTTTTGCCAAATATATTTTTAATTGTAATGCAGATAACATCATGTATGTGGTATATTTTCCTTTAAATAAAAAAATGCTTTTAAGCAAAGATAATTTTATTTATAATAAATATAGTAAAATATAAAAAATTAATAAATATAGATAATAATTATATTGAAACTTAAAGGAGATCAGATACAGTATAATTAAATATAAATCAATACAAACTAATCAAATTGCTTAGCGTCACTTTTGCGGGAAAGTCCCAGATGTGCATAGTGTAAAACGGATACCACCAATCAGATTGCTTAGGTAGGGTTAGGATAAATTTATATAATTTAATTGGTAGTGTTCGTTTTACACTGTGCACATCTGGGACTCACTCCACTTCCTCCTACTCTGGTTAAGTTCATCAGAATTAAACAATTATATTTGTGATTTATGGGAAATTAACCGGAATTTGGTAAGCTACAATAGGTATAATAAGCTTTAAGAAATTGACCAATGACAATCAATTATTCTCCTCATCTTCGTCTGTGATTGGTCAATTTTTTAAGGCTTAAATCTTACTACATCTATTGTAGATCCGGGCTAAAAGTCATCCTTATTGCGTTTTTAGATACACAATCGACTTTTTAGTTAATTAATTTAAGTGTTTTTCCTAAAATTTAAACGATTAATTGATAAATCAATTATTTTTTTGTATATAATCGATGTCATTTCAATTTTTTTCTTGTTTACTCGATACTTTAAACATCGATTTATTTTTTAACATCGCCCATCCCTACACAGATCCGTCTCGACGCTCCTCGGTGTCGCGGTCGGCGGTACCGTCGTATTCGCCGGAGGATCGTCGCCGCTCTCGCCGTACAATTGTCGAATCTTGAAAACGTCTTCCTTGCTCAGTTCCACGGGATATGATTTGTCGAGCGCGAACGCGTACATTACCGACTCCCTGTTCTCGCTGTGAAACAGTCCCAGAGCGTGACCGATCTCGTGCACCGTTTGAAACAGATTAAACGTGTCCGGAGGATTCTCGTCCAGAAGTATGTACCACGGTTCCGCGTTGTCCACGTGTATCTCCGCGGTGAAGTCGGGTTCTCCGTTCGGATAGTACGCGTGTGCGAGTACTTTGCCCTTTCCGTCTAATCGCGAGGCGCACAAGTCACCGTTCTTCCTTCTGTTGACGTTGAAGTGAACACCCTCGCGAAACGCCAACAGTATGTCGGGATCGTTCGATTCGCGTTCGAACGTCAGGGCTGATTTCGCGACCCACCTCTCGAACGCCTCCTGAGTTGTCCTTAGGACATTCGGTTCGGCCAGGTAAAAGTTCCACGTGAGACGCTTCTTCGGCCATATCCTTCTGAGTTGCCCCGTCGCGCGATCCGAAATATCGGGGAGACCGCAGCGCGCATCAGCCTCAACGTGGCGTTTGTTCAACCGTCCTTTACCGGGTGATCCGTAAAATTCTTGAAACAGCTCGATAGCGTGATACAGATCCTTCGAGGCCTCGACGGTCGCGAACGATGTCACGGTGTCGTTCAGATAGCNGTACCTGTGCAGGAAACTCACCGCCGTATCGATATCGTTGCCGGAAAACTCGGCGACGACACTGATCGCGCACAGCGCGANAGGAAGAAGGAGGAGGCGCGACATCGCGGGTCGAGACTCGAATGAGAATTCTCTCGATCGATCACCCGATTATAAAAAATTTACGTACTTATCGCGCCTTATCTGACCGCAGAGACGCGAGTTCGCGCGACTCACCGGAAACGCGCCGCGCGACGTCGAAAACGCGTCGCGCGAGCCTGTCAGTATTAATCCACTTGTCAGTGTTTTAACTCTTAAAAAGTTTTAAGAATTGGTGAAAATGGTTGGGAAANAAATATTCGACACAATGAGGATCGTCTTTCCCTCGGCAGGGGTAAGTGAGGAAAGAGCTTTGTTATAATTTCCTTTTTAAAAAATATTATGTATCATAATATATGTCATAAAATTGTTTCTTACAGATAGTGTTGGTCAATGGGGTACAGGTCGGATCGGTGCCATTAAAAAATAAAGTCATACTGAAGTATGCTGGATTGGATGTACGTATTTTTATTATTAATTTTTAATATTATTAATTTTTTAATATTAATTTTTATTAATAAAAAATTTCCTTTTCAGGAGGTCGAAATGAAGTCGATCATGATCGACGGATTTTTGAACTTCGAACGAAGCAAAGAAAGGAGAATGAAAAGACAAAAGATTCATAGAGAGAACGACGAGATACAGAAAGATTGGGAGGACAACTGGAGGAAGGATATATTTCATCTACGGAGATCGTTCGAGTGCGAGGACGAGTTCGCGTACGAATTGGAGGAGGAGAGGGAGTGGCGCGTGCGAGAGGANAAGAAGCGAGCGAACGAGAAGACGACAGTCATGACATGTCTATCATATCAAATGTAATGAGTTATGAGTTGCAAAATATTGCAAAACTCCACTACTTATAATCCTCTCGATATATTTCAATCATTATTAGTTTCTTACACAGTTTGTATAATATACTACACAGCATTTCTATATTAATCACTGCGGATCTAATAACCCGGCGAGCTTTGCAAATTTGTTACGGTGCATTTTATCACTAATAAACTGCAGCGATGACAAAGTTCAGAATTTCAAACTGGCTATGACAATGTGTAGTTAATAACATTAATTTTGCGTCGCGCAAAATCCGCACGTACNAGGAAGAAGGAGGAGGCGCGACATCGCGGGTCGAGACTCGAATGAGAATTCTCTCGATCGATCACCCGATTATAAAAAATTTACGTACTTATCGCGCCTTATCTGACCGCAGAGACGCGAGTTCGCGCGACTCACCGGAAACGCGCCGCGCGACGTCGAAAACGCGTCGCGCGAGCCTGTCAGTATTAATCCACTTGTCAGTGATTAAACTTGTCAGTGTTTTAACTCTTAAAAAGTTTTAAGAATTGGTGAAAATGGTTGGGAAAGAAATATTCGACACAATGAGGATCGTCTTTCCCTCGGCAGGGGTAAGTGAGGAAAGAGCTTTGTTATAATTTCCTTTTTAAAAAATATTATGTATCATAATATATGTCATAAAATTGTTTCTTACAGATAGTGTTGGTCAATGGGGTACAGGTCGGATCGGTGCCATTAAAAAATAAAGTCATACTGAAGTATGCTGGATTGGATGTACGTATTTTTATTATTAATTTTTAATATTATTAATTTTTTAATATTAATTTTTATTAATAAAAAATTTCCTTTTCAGGAGGTCGAAATGAAGTCGATCATGATCGACGGATTTTTGAACTTCGAACGAAGCAAAGAAAGGAGAATGAAAAGACAAAAGATTCATAGAGAGAACGACGAGATACAGAAAGATTGGGAGGACAACTGGAGGAAGGATATATTTCATCTACGGAGATCGTTCGAGTGCGAGGACGAGTTCGCGTACGAATTGGAGGAGGAGAGGGAGTGGCGCGTGCGAGAGGANAAGAAGCGAGCGAACGAGAAGACGACAGTCATGACATGTCTATCATATCAAATGTAATGAGTTATGAGTTGCAAAATATTGCAAAACTCCACTACTTATAATCCTCTCGATATATTTCAATCATTATTAGTTTCTTACACAGTTTGTATAATATACTACACAGCATTTCTATATTAATCACTGCGGATCTAATAACCCGGCGAGCTTTGCAAATTTGTTACGGTGCATTTTATCACTAATAAACTGCAGCGATGACAAAGTTCAGAATTTCAAACTGGCTATGACAATGTGTAGTTAATAACATTAATTTTGCGTCGCGCAAAATCCGCACGTACCTCTTTCTCCTCGCTTCCGCTTACGCGTATTTGCCAACAGTAATTAAGCCGTAAGCATATTTCGCATTTCCACGGACTCACGCCACAANGAGTGTGACTATTTTCATGCGACAGGCAGCGCAATATAACGCTAATCGTTCCCTACAATTGGAGATGAAACAGATGGACGAGACGACGAGACAAGAGACTGAGTGGCGACGTCGAGCGTTGAAGCGAGGTCCGCAGGGAGTGGACGAAAAAGTTTACAAAGAATGGCAGGAGCAGGAGGCTGAGTGGCAGCGAGCGCTCGAGCACGAGATGGAATAGAAAAATTAGGNCAGATTGAANTATTGATATAAGATTTTTTAATAATCGTTCTTATTTTTAGGAGAAAGAGAAGGAGAAGGAGGAGGACGAGATGGNAGTGATCGAAGAAGGCGATNAGATAATGGAGGAGGACGAGGTGGTAGTGATCGAAGAGGATGAGATGAAAGAGGAGGAGGAAGAGGAGTGGAAGNTGATTTTTGTTAGGTGGGATGACATGGGAGAGGAGGAGAGGATGAAGTGGCTTCTCGAGGAAGACGAGGCTGAATGGGAAATTCGGGCCTTAGAGGTGGCGCGAGCCGGTATGAATCGAGAAGAATGGTTGGACAGCGTCCACCAGCTGCGGCGGCAACATATTAGAAATATGTGGGAATCATATATGGATACAATGGAATTGGATTTGGATGAGATAGATAATATGATGTGGGATAGTATGGCGCGGGAGAATTCGGAGCGGTAGGATAACGATGGTGAGGAGGTGATAGAGGTGGAGGAATAAAAAATTCAAATGTGATTGTATTTTATATTTTATATTTTATATTTTATATTTTATATTATTCTCTATATGGAAAATATATTAAAAATATAATAAAAAGTAAATAAAAAGAATAACATGTATAAAATTCTTTTTATCCTTAGCGCGGGGCGCGTCGATTAGACAAAATCGAGGATAAAAATATATTATTTTCTATATAACAATAAAAAGAATAACANNTATAAAATTCTTTTTTATNTTACCGCGAAGTATCGTCGCGAGAGTATCGTTCGGTGACTCGCGCGAGTACGGAGCACGGTGATTAAACTCGAGCGATAAAAAGATTTTTTCCGTACTCTTTCTGTGTAAAACGTCATAGATGTAGACTAGTCAGTAGACGCAGTGACCTTATCTGGCNTTATCTGGCTGCAAGAACGCGAGTTCACGCGACTCGCCGGAAATGAGTCGNATACGCGCTCGCGAGCNTACTAGGCTGCCAGTATTAAAAATTAATAACGANCATGGTTNGACACGGTTCTTCGAAAATCCCTCTCAGTTTTAGTGACGAGGTAAGTGATGAATATAAGATAAATATTAAATATATTAATAATATATTAAAGANACACACTTTATTAAAGAATATATAATTGATATATATTATAATTGATATATAATTATATAATTAAAACGGTGTAATAATTTTTTACAGATTAAAAATATATTTGAAGAAGAGATGGAGGAGGAGGAGGAGGAGGAGGAGGAGGATAATCCATGGGAGGATATTGTCGAGAGAATGGAGGAAGAGGCGGCGGTGGATGAGGTAGCGGGAGAGGCGGAGGAGGAAGAAGCGGAGGACGTGTTTCGTGGCGTCGAGAGTATTTTGAAATCTCATTTTGAAACATTGAGAGATGGCATCGAGAGGGGAATGAGGCCCCCCGAGGACGAGGAGGATAAAGAGGACATGAACGACGACGACGATGAGTACGACAAGTGGAGTCTGGTAATGGACTTCGACGATTGATATAATTTTAAGACCATCACTTGTCATATATAGACTTCACTTGTCATATATATTTAATACTTGTCATACTATTTAATAAATATGGAACTTAAATAAATATGGAATAATTTAAAAAAATATTCTCTCTTCTCGTTTTTTTATCTTTCCTTCTCCTCCTTCTCTTACCGCGAGTAATATATTTAATACTACTTAATACAGACTTAATACAGACTCTAAACTCGTAACCTAAGTGGTGATATATATATATATATATATATACTTTGTCCTATATATATATAAATGTAATGAGCAGAATGGCATAGTGGAAAGCGTGCCGGACTCATAACCCGGAGGTCCATGGATCGAAACCATGTTCTGCTATAGACATTTTTTCATATAATAGTATTAATAGTATTTCTTCTTAATAATAATAGTATTTCTTCATTTAAATATAATTCTTAGAAAAAATAAACATATTCGATAAAAAGAAATAAAAACGATTGAGAAATTTTATTCATTTTATTCTTAAAAAATACAAGTATATATCTTAAAAATATTTTTAAAGAATAAATGTGATTACAGAACATATTTTCTAAAGAATAATATATATAATTCTAAAAAATAATAATTACAAAAAACTATTCTAGAAATAATATGCAATTACAAAAAATTATTTTAAAAATAATATGCAATTACAAAATAATATGTAATTACAGAAACTATTCTAAAAAAATATGCGATACAAAAACTTATTTTAAAAAATAATTACGATATTTTTTTATATTTTATATTTTATTTTTTACAAGAAGCGCTTCATGCGTTCGACAGTTCTCTCGATCGTTTCACCGACCAATTGTACATCTTCGCGACGTTCTCCATCGCGCAGTTCTTCGTGTAACGGCGGCAACGGAACATCCCCGTCGCGTCCAGATTCCTTTGACGGTCCATGTTGTCGAAATCCATCGTCTCGNCGGTAAAGGCATCCTCGACGGCGTCTCCCAGAACCTCCTTCAACCATTCNATCTTTTGCAGATCCTTCACGTAGACGGTGCTGGGGGAGGTTTCGTCCTCGATAGAATCGCAAACGACACGGCGAATTATGCTCCTCGCTCTTCCGTAATCCACGTCCCCGTCGTCCCACTGCAGGCCGTGGTGATTCCCGATGACCCAGCACGCTTGCATTTTTTTCCGCTCTTGTGAGAAGATACCACGGCATCCACNCGCGAAACACGTGGTGAGTCAGTATCTTGCCGGCTCGCAAAACAGCCACCTCCTTCACCGTGAACTTGTCGCGCACGACGAAGCCTTGCAGGTCGGTACGTCTTTCGTCGACATGTCTGAGCTGACTTTTGAAATTTCTGATCGACATAGATACGTTTATATACGTTTCGGAACGAACGGGAAGGAAGTTTCAACGAGATATGGCGAGGGAGACGCGCGTTCCGTTGAAAAAATTTTTTAAATAGAAATGATTACAGAAGGAAGTACTCATTTCCGATGGAAAAAATTATTTAAATAAACAAATTTACGCAGTTCGTGGAAGGAAGTACTTTACCGCGATAGGAAACACGCTTCCGATGAAAAAAAATATTTTAAAATAAAAACAAGATAGAAATACGACGCGATCCGATTATATGATCTTACGCATGATATTGGTCAGAGGATTGTACTCGACGACTCGATCGTGAATAATGAGGCNATAGGCCGATGTTGTCCGG
Source organism: Tetramorium alpestre (assembly GCA_021460005.1). Classification (NCBI taxonomy): domain Eukaryota; kingdom Metazoa; phylum Arthropoda; class Insecta; order Hymenoptera; family Formicidae; genus Tetramorium; species Tetramorium alpestre. The sequence continues at coordinate 13,613 of JAJVSH010000519.1, forward strand.
AACGTTCTCTCGACACTCGAATTCGATGCGCACGTCCACAGTGGCGCTCTTTATCGACTCGTTTTGATGAGAACAGTCGATCACTGCGAGCGGACCCGACTCCAGAAATGTCGGCAAAAACAGAAACGGAAACGCGTCATCCTGTCCGTAATACGCTCTTCGAAAGTTGGCATACATGTCATACAGTACGGCGATTTTGTTGTTCTTGAAATCCAAATTCATGTCGTCGTAAGAATAAAATTCGGAATTCAGATAGAGTTTCACGTTGGTGAAACCGCAATCGTCGAACTTGGACGTGTCCTGCGACAGGACGTTTCTNCGTCCGGTCTGTAAAGTGAAGACGACGTAGCGCGGTTTCTCCAGCTGCGTCGCCGCTTTCACGGCCCACGAATGCTTGGTCGTGCTTTGCAACAGAGGAAATTCGTACAGGTCCCACGAGCGAAATCCGACGCTCAGGTATCGTCCGCTCTCCAACATTCGTAGANGAGACAGTTTATTGACATCGTTCAAAATTACGTGAGGCATACGCCACTGTATCTTCAATAGAACGATCTTGGGATCCTTAGGTTTGACGCTCGACGACGACGACGACGACGTCGACGCATCACTCGTCGCGACGCAGTTGCCATCGTTTCGCGAGCGTATCAGAATAAGCTCGTGTCGCGCGTTTATCACCACACGTTTGTAATCCTCGCAAAACCCTAGGAGCATCTTGAGTGGCACGCAAAAGTTGAAACTGCCCGTTGTTGTAACGTACCAGCCCGCATTCTGTAACTTCGTCGCTCTCTCACCCGCGGGTAACGACATGTAACTTTTGATCGTGCTGGTTATCCCGACGTTTCTACCTCTGTCTATCTCCACACCATCCAACTCGTAACGGATCTCGTCGAACATGAACGCGACGCAATTGTTCACCAACTTCGCGGTCCCACCGTCCGAAAATTTTCCCTCGATGTACAGAAAACTCTCGCACGGTAACGTGTAAAGATCTTGCTGCTGTATGAGTATTCGTATCTCGTCGCTGAGCTCGAATGTAATGTTGGCGTACGNATTGTACGTGTGAGTCTCGATCTGACGATACAGGCGTCGAAGACCGGTTCTCCGCCGATGTTCAGGATATCGTTCATGTCGATTGTCTTCTCGCGACGAAACCGAGCGATCGTAGAAAAACGACGTTCGCGGCGCTCAGACNGCTTCTCGTTTTTTTACCTCCACTCTTCGTCGGACCGCTCCACACGCGCGGTACGACAGGTACGCTCGGGTATGACTCGTTCACGACAAGCATCTCTTTCTCACGCTCGCATGTCTACGCTCCTCTGCATCATACGTGCAGTCGAATCGTTATCTCCTCCCCGCGAAAATCGATCGGACGTCCGTTTTGATCTATGACGCGCACAGCTATATCGGTAATGTTCCGTGCGATGATCGGGAGATAAATGACCTGCGTAGGAGTCTCCGACAGTTTATATCCCGGTGGAACGTTCAGCGCGAATTCGTGTACTGTGTGTACCGATTTACCGTTGCTGTAGGCACCCGCGGTGATGTTGCATTCCACGCGCACGATGTTCACTCTCATGATATTTACTGGTTTGTCGGACGTGTACCATCTGTTCGATTTTAATTTTCGATGCGTCGAAAAACCCAGCAGAGAGCCGATGTTCGGTCCGGTGAAATCTCGAAATCATAGTATTCTCGTTAGCGCGAATAACGATGATCGGCGATTCGGCCCGTCGGTCCCCCCCTCGTCGAAGACGCGTTCGTCGTCGTCGTTGTCGCCGCTCTCCGCGTTCGTCGGTTCCTTCGTCACCGCCGATCGAGATCGTTTGCGAAGTATCGCAGTTTTCAGATATCTGTCTATAGCCGGTAGTTCGTACGATCCCTCGGGAACGACGATCGTCTCGTTGTCGCCGAAGTAAAATACATTGTTCGTCNAATCGACTTTGGGTATCGTATTGTAGGCCTTGAAATTCGTGAGACCCAACTCGTACGCTCTGTCGCTCAGTCTATAGCGTCTATAGCGGGAAAGTAGCTCGCTGAGAACGCTNCTCGCTCCGGTCAACGTGAGAGTCAGCGACATGACGAAGAGAACGTGGACGCGCGCGTCTAATCGACCCCGCGTCCACGTTCTCCGTAGACCGTAGACACAACTGACCGCACGCGCTCTGATCGAAAGTCTGATACGAGCGATGATTGTAGAACACTTTCGCCGCGCCTCCGAAGTATCGCTCGAGCTCTCTCGGAGGTCGAAGATTGCCGAAACTGCCAAAGTAGATCACGTCGTTACCCCTTTTCGCGTAAGCGACCCAATGCGTACCGGGTTCCACCGCGTCGTCGAGATTCACGATACCGCTCTCGCGGCGTCGCGCTCTCGTCGGTAGAGCGTCGCGCATGAACACGCCTCTGAAAAAAGGTATACGCGATCGACGAGCGGATCGATCCAACTGCTCGCTGGTCGTGACGCCGGACGGCGGTACGTCGAGCCTCACTTGCATCTTCTTCTTCCGCGACGTTTTTTTTACCTTTTTTCCTCGATCTTACACCTCTACCGCGTTTGTGTACAAGGGCGAGATACAATCCGCGACCCTCCACCGCGCGATTGTGACGCTGCAGTTCCTCGAGTTGACGTCGCGCGGCCTTCCTGTCGTTCACAGCCTACGCGACACCCGCCGCTCCTCCGATCAGAGATCCGATCGCGCCGAGCACCGACAGGAGAGGCAAGAAGCCTCCGCATTTCGCTATCGGTAGTACCCTCTTCCTCTTCGTTTTTCATACCCATGCCTAATTTTGTCTTTGCTTTCATAGCCACCCTACGGCGGTCGCCGCGGCCCTCTCGCTGAGAGTCGAGTTTCTCGCCGCGATACGATCGCGCGCNTTCTCGGCGAGCGCTCGATCGACGAGGTCGTCGCTCTGCGAGTAGGCGATGTCGTGCTCGCGGCACGCCGCGTCCAACGGATTGACACCCGATCACCGCGAGCTAATCGCTTCGCGAGACGAGTACTGGATCCGCAAAATTGATAACCGGGGATATGTAGTTCGAAGAGAAGCGTGTTTATGGCACGATTGAGCAGACCGACGCCGATCTTCGACATCCGGCGCACTCTCTGACGAGCGGCGGCGGACCGTCTATGTGAATCCGTTGCCACGGACGATTGTAGTGTTCCAAACACGCACGGTAGCTCCGCACATCGGAATCCGTTTTCAGGTGATCGGGCAATTTGTCCCACAGCCGTTCGACGTAGTCGCCGAAGTCGCGCAGAAGAACGATCTTCGGTACGTACGTATTGCAACTGCTCCGCGGACAGACCGAGAATATCACGTTTGTTCATCAGTGGAAGAAACATTTTCGATCACTGTGAGATACGATAGGTCGTTCGGGGTATAAATAGCGCTCGATCGCGCGGCGCACGCGTATAGCAGCGATGCGATTCGTACGACAACCGCGATCGATAGGAGTGTCAAATCGCAGATCGCGACTGATGTCGGGGTGCGGTGACCGGGGAGAGACTCGCGGACACGGTCCGTTGCTGCCGAGTACGATACGTTGCGTCGTGTGCNGTCCTTCCAACTGCGGTAAGACGAATGTGTTGATAAGTTTGTTGGAGAGTCCGCACGGTCTCCGTTTTGAAAATGTGTACATGTACTCCAAGTCTTTCATTACTCATATTTACCATTTGAGAAGCCTTAGCTTCAAAACGAAAAATCATTAATGTATTTTTCTTAAATTCTTCCTTAGAATGATTAAATATATACCCACCATTAAATCATAGATATAATGAAATTCTTTCGATTTTTTAATATGGCAGATTAATGCAAAGGACTTAAACTCCTTATATAAAGATTTATTCTTTTATTAAATATCAATACCTGATTATTAAGACTTCAAGACTCAAACTCCAACTCTTTGCATCAACCGAAGTATCGATACCTCGAAGAACTGCTCGAATCGATCGACGGAATCGGTTACCGCGCGTGTTCGAACAATCGCGAGGTCGTACCGTCCAGCGAGGCGCTTCCCCATTCCGTGTTCGTGTTCGACGACAAACAGAATACGATCAGAGAGTACTTCGCTATGGGTCGACATTCGAACGTCGATTGCTTCTACCTGNGTCAAACGTACGCCAGAATATCGAAGCATCTGACACGCGACAACGCGAATCTGTCTTGATTCTGTTCAAGCAGGACAATACCAATTTGAAACACGTTTACAACGATCACGTCAACACCGACATGACGTACGAGGATTTCAGCGCATTATGTCGCGAATGTTGGCGACGCAGATACGGTTTCGTAGTGATAGACAAGGGCAGCGGATTGCGAAACGGTAGATACAAACGAGGTTTTAATGACTTCGCGGTACTGTAAAACGATCAGTGATCGTCGAACGTGGCGCGAGGATCGACGGACGATGCAAGGTACCAACGAACGAGAGAGATCGGTGAGAGAGATCGCCAGGATGCGAGCGTCGAGTATCAAGAAACACAGAGCCTTAAAAACCGGCAAGATGGAGGACGAGCTCGCTCTGGAGAGGACGTTCAAGCCGATCCTCGAGCCGTTGAAACAAATCATCGGGAACACGGGAGGNGTCTCACGCCGATCGATCCGCGAGGATCGTTTCCGATCGGCGCTGGATCCGACGCTTGTGAAACCGTTTCCTCCGTTNGTACGAGAGGAGGAGGTTTTCCAGGATCCGTCATCGCCGTCGTCATCATCGTCCGTCAGACGAACCCTGCAGACGCGATAGGGTCGTGACGCCTTGAATAGTCGATTGGGACCGTTGGGGCGGAGATACGTGGACAGCGGTAGCGGGGACGTGGGGGATATCGATAACGTTTACGGCGTGTATCTCGAAGATGGCGGCACGATGTTCGGCGACAAAACGTTCGACATGAAACCGGACGACTCTCTGCTCATCGGTGGAACGATATACGCGGGCATGCCGAGTCTGTACGAATTGATCTTCAAGAGGGTACCCGACAAAAGGATTTACACCGAGGAGGACAGGCAGGTGTACAAGAGCATACTGTTCGACACGAACTGTTATAGANAAGGTCACAGCGCGGATAGGCCGGTGATGGATAACAAGGGATACAAGTACAAAGAAAATCATAGCTCCGCTCGTATTAGGCGAGAAGAAAAAGAAGAAGAGGGGCGCGTGCCGTCGAACATGAGATTGACCGAGAACGCGATAGATTACGTTCACTGGGACGATCCCTGGTGAATCGTCTTCGACTGCTCGACGCCTCTCGACGAGCGGGCAACGACTTCCAAGACAACGAATTTCTATCGATAATCGAGGAGCTTCGCGAGGCCGGGCTCGTTATAAATTGAGTCGACGCGTCGACCGAGAGCAGTGNGAGTTCGACGGAGATAGCGGCGCGATGTCGATCAACAAGTTTGAAATGTNTCTCATGTTTTTTGTGTTGGAGCCGTAAGTTTCAACCTTAGAGCATATAANCATGGAGGAGGAATGCTGCCGGCAAAGTGTGGCCAAGATCTGTGCGAGAGAGAAAAGTATANAGTCCTATTTGTCTTCTATGCGCATGCGTTAAAATTGACAGATGAAACATGATTTAGACAATACAGTTTATAAACTTGGAGCAAATTTTAAATTATAAGCGAGATGAAAAGTGGATTTTATTAAAATTTTTATTCATGTACAAAATGAATTAATTTGGTAAATTTATGCCTAATATGTTTTTTTTTCGATTAGATTAGTCGCGTACTTGGCTTCATGAGTAAAATCTTATGTTATGTAGATGCACCGTTTAGATGCGCGTCAGTATAAAACGCATGCGCATAGAGGAGAAATAAGACTCTATACCATTCTCTCTCGCACAGATCTTGGCCATACTTTCGGATCATGGAAAACATATGCCATTCGTCCTCCATGTCTATATGCTCTAAGGTTTCAACAAGCATTNGATGACTTTGAGCTGCTGTTTTCTTCGAATTAAAAAAGTACAATAGCACTGTCCGCAAATGCTCTTTATTTGGCACAAAACTCGAACTTTTAAACGCAAACAAATAATATGTTGCTTT
>JAJVSH010000053.1:3246-19193 GCA_021460005.1 Tetramorium alpestre
GAGTAAAAACAAAAATAAACTTTTGTTTATAAATAATTAATAAACAAATACATTTTTTAGATTTAAAAAAAGATTTTTAAAACTAAATTAAGACACATTTTTTTAATTTTTCTGAAACAACAGTCTTTTATTAAACATTATAATTTCTTAACAATAACTTAAGCAAAAAAAGGCTGGGATTTGTAATCCGTGCTTGTAAATTTTTAAAAAATGTAAACACGTTAAAATATTGTATTGCACCCTGGTGAGATCGCAGTTAGAATTTGCCTCGACCGTATGGGCTCCGTATTGTGTGAATCAGTATACTAGAATTGAAAAAATTCAACACCGTTTTCTTCGTCGTATGACTTTTGTTATACATAAACCGATGGCCTTTTTTGATCATGACTACGAAAAGTTGCAGTGTGATATCAGGCTTCTGACACTGAGCGATCGCAGAGTCATGCTTGATTTGGTTTTTATGTGTAAATTATTGAAAGGTCATGTTGACTGCGCAGATCTGCTAGAATGCATAAGGTTTCATGTTCCCGGAAGATCGCTAAGATGTCATCAGCTTTTCTTTGTCGATACGCATAAGACATCCTATGGGAAACATAAGCCACTGGATCGTTTATGTTTGGTGGCTAATGAATTTTCTGATCATATTGATCTTTTTCATGTCAATCCTAACATGATAAAGAAGCAGTTTCCTAATTGGAATTAATTTTTGTATTTTGTATTTCTTACATAGCCGTTCGTATGGTTTATTTTCATTCAAGACTGATTTGTTTAACTTTTTCTATATAATTTGTTTGTACCAGAGGGAGTGTTGTCCCGTTAAAAGGATTGTAAAAATAAAATAAAATAAAAAAGTTATCATAATTTTTAGTTAATAATTTACTGCTATATAAACATGCACTTAACCTCAAAAACTAACCAAAATAACTTCAAAATATCACTTAATTATTGATGTGATTAATCGTACATAAATAAATTAAACGTTAATATTAATTATAAAATATTATATAAGTATCTTGTAATGTATATTTAAAATTATGAAAATTTTAATTATTATGTTGTAAATCGACTTTAAACGTCAGACCTTCGCTAGAGTTGGAATTGACGTCATTTTACTACTCCTTAGCGTAGTAAATATTGGCATATTGGCATATGCAATATATATGTGTATATGCAATAATATTCCTTCGATGTCTTCAATGATTTTAGTCAATTATAAGGTAATTTTTTTATATTTTACTGTTTTAATACCTAAATTTTATTTCAAAAGAATATTTGGACAGTTTCATAATATTGAATGTTTAGAAAATAAGTGATCAGAAATAGAGTCAATATGTTAACGTAAGTAATATATGTTTTCTGATCAGTTGATCGAAAAATCTAATTTGACCATGTGTATTTTTTCTTTTTTTAAACAGTCTACATAAAACCTAATTTATTTTGTTTATTAAACGTTTTATTTTCTATAGAGTAATTTCTGATCACATTTTTAAGTGACTAAATTGACTAAATATATTTTTTTCATTATGATATAAAACAACGATACATTGTATAATGTATAGTATCGGTCTGTAGTGATAAGCTTAAGGAACGACTCACATTTTTCGAAGTTCGAAATATATCTGTCGCGTCGTTTCAAATCCATAAAATAAGTGAGAGTTCTTGCCCGACGTGCATCAAATGCAATGTTAACAATGTCGGAGTAAACACCATAATTGATGAGATGTCCTTAAAGATGTATAATAGCAATAACAAATGAACGTTGTTTATCGCGTTTCTTAGGTCACTAAACACCAATTAAATACCGGTACACATTGATGCAGTTACAATAATACATTGTAATAATAATACACCATACACTGTCTGATTTCCGCGCATAAATTCACATAAATCTTTTTTGTAAATTTATTAACAAAATAGTGTTTTTCACTAATAATTACTTCTACTTTAGTCATAGTCAAACACAGTTTAACACTCATATTTATTATATATTTTTTTATAGTTATATATTTTTTCATTTATAGTTATATTTTATTAATTTTATTTATTAGTTATATTTATTTGCATATGTTGCAATGCACTCTATTTCTTTTTTAACTATTAAATTTAAATATTTACAAAATATTACTGTAATATATTTATAATGTTAGAAACTTATTTTATACTTGCACAAACACGCATATAACTATCTAAAATTTTTTAAAGAAAAGAACTTTTGGCATTTACTATAAATTAAAAATGTAAAAGAGTAATTGCGTACTTTTTTTACGTGTAATAAAATACTTTTGTATTGGATCATTTTAATCGATATTAATTCATGAGAAGCTGTAAATCCATCCCCAACTAAAACATCTATTTGTTCTGATGAAATTGGATAATTTAATGCTTCTCTTCGTTTATTTATCATTTCACGTCCTAAAACAAAAATTTCTTCTTCAGTAATAACATTTTCGTTTCTACCAAGTTTCCTCATAATTTTTTCAATGATAAAGATTTTTGAATTTTTTAATAACACCAAGTTGTCAGATTGAACTGATTTTAAAGTAAAATTACTGATTTTAATCAATGAAATAATTTTATAATTATCTTCACAATAGTTAAATAATGCAGCAGCATTATCTAGCACACATTTCGAGAAAGTATGGCTTTTTTTTATTTTTAGTCGATTTGTAGATTCTATTTCTGATAATCTATTAACTATCTGAGTTAACGGTTGTTTAGGTGATTTAACTAATTTTTTAAAAATGCTTATATAACTTTCACCCCAAAAAGCTGAAATGTTACTTAATGAAGTGTTAAAATTTACAGCATCATCTGCTAAATGAATCAAGTTATGCATATTGAGTACTTGACAGCTTTCTCCATATAAAGATGGTAATAACATAAAGATTGTGTCAATAAATATCTAGCATAATCACAACCATACACTATTAATTCTTTACTATTTAATATTCGACATGCTACAAATAATAATAAAAAATAATTATCGGTTTATAATAATTATCGGGTAGAATATCTTTTAAAACAATAGCACTACAATATAAAAGTAAAAATCTAAATTAAGTAGCTTTCCATCTTTAAACAAGATTTACGTCAAATTTTTGACTGTTCTTCCGAAACCGTCCATGCTCGAATTTCAATGTACTTTTGAAAACAGGTTTTTTTTACATTAAAACAATGTTTAAGAAAAGGATTTTTTGCGACTCAAAGATTAAAGCACTTTTTTAAATATATTAATATATTAAATATTAATATATTTAATATATTAAAAGTTGAGGTTGTTCAGTTAAGGTTACGCAACCTCCCCCCTGGGGGAGGGAAAGGGGTACTTGTATATATATTATAGTATTTTATGAGAGAAGTTCAGTGGTAGAACTCTTTTTTGTTAACTTTCATTCGTTTGACCTTGAAAACAAAAAATGTGATATAATCTGAAAATTTATTTTAATGAACTTTCTTGTGTTTATTACTACTGTATCTAAATTTTTGGCCAGGAGTGTATGTTACTGTACATGTGTTTATATTTCTTGTGGTTTTAATACTATAATATATCAAAATTTTTGGTCTGATTGATCATATGTGTGAATATTTGTGGCGACATGGAATAAAAAAACTGGAGGAGATCCATTTCGAGAATTATTAAATGATATAAAATATGTATATTCAGAAAATTAATAAAAAAATATACATAGGTTATATCTTATTGATTGAATAAGTACATTTATATTATCCACGCGAAACTATTCTTACCCTACCCGCTCCATGTTTCGAGGCGAAGCTAGGTCCACGATTGTACGTAGACATGTGCATCCCGTCCAAGCGTTATTTTTCAAATTCATAACTTCCACATAGGTTAACAACAAAAATTTTGCATCTAATTAGGCGTTGGATACTTAACACATTATCTAGTTAAGGGGTTGGGTAGGGTTAGAATNGTTCAGTGGTAGAACTCTTTTTTGTTAACTTTCATTCGTTTGACCTTGAAAACAAAAAATGTGATATAATCTGAAAATTTATTTTAATGAACTTTCTTGTGTTTATTACTACTGTATCTAAATTTTTGGCCAGGAGTGTATGTTACTGTACATGTGTTTATATTTCTTGTGGTTTTAATACTATAATATATCAAAATTTTTGGTCTGATTGATCATATGTGTGAATATTTGTGGCGACATGGAATAAAAAAACTGGAGGAGATCCATTTCGAGAATTATTAAATGATATAAAATATGTATATTCAGAAAATTAATAAAAAAATATACATAGGTTATATCTTATTGATTGAATAAGTACATTTATATTATCCACGCGAAACTATTCTTACCCTACCCGCTCCATGTTTCGAGGCGAAGCTAGGTCCACGATTGTACGTAGACATGTGCATCCCGTCCAAGCGTTATTTTTCAAATTCATAACTTCCACATAGGTTAACAACAAAAATTTTGCATCTAATTAGGCGTTGGATACTTAACACATTATCTAGTTAAGGGGTTGGGTAGGGTTAGAATAAAGCGGGGAGGGGGTGCGGGGGAGGGGCGGAGCCCACGCGTTATTATTTAAACTCACAACTACTCATAAAACGCGACTATAACATACTTTTTAGAGTATATTATATTTTTCGTTTTCAAGGTCAAACGAATGAGAATTAACAAAAAAGAGTTCTACCACTAAACTTCTTTCATCAAATACTACAATATAGAATACCCCTTCCCCTTCCCCAGGGGGGAGGTTGCGTAACCTTAACCGAACAACTTTAATATATTTAAAAAAGTGCTTTAATCTTTGAGTCGCAAAAAATCCTTTTCCTAAACATTGTTTTAATGTAAAAGGAACCTATTTTCAAAAGTTCATTGAAATCTGAGCATGGACGTTTTCGGAAGTTTCGCCAAATTTTTTTCTTTGAAATTCACAAGGCACATTTGGTGTTAAACTTAACATTATATTGCGAAAATTTGTTATTACTTTTCTTTTTAGTCGTGCAACATTTTTTTTTACAATCCAATTTTCCATCAAATATTTCATAACTCCAAGATATAGAAGATGCATAGAGTCTAAAACTACATCATTAACGATGTCAAAATTTGGTAGCATTACTAACGGAGACACCAGATTTTCTTTATGATGCTGAGATTGACTTTGTTCTTGAAATGACTCCTTTGTACATTTAGGACTATCAATTTGAGGATGTACTCGTTTCTTTTTAAACTTTTCTCCTACTGTAACCCCTTTAACAACACATCTTTCACAAGCATAAAGTGCACCTGGTGATTTAATGCACTTTATAAATGATCTTGCCGGAGAATCTGCAATAATTCCAATAATTCTAAATGAATATGTTTTTCTGTTAATTGTTACACCTTCAGTAATTAATTTAGTTGCTTCTGTTACAAAATCATTCAAATAATCAGAAGCATTCAGAGGTTTAGAATCTCCACAATAAAGAGCAACAGCAAAAGATTCACAAACGTAGTCTTTATGAAATATTTTTACAATTATCGGCCAAACGTGCATTTGAGAGTTATTGTAAATTTGAACACCATCAATATGAATTATTAATACAGAAATTTTTTCCTCAGTAAAGATATAGGGATCAATTATCCGGTTCAAACCATGTTCTATCCCAATATAAATGTATTCTCCGATAGAATTTTTAACGCTACGCATTTGTTGCAAAATTCGATGATGTTTGGTACCCAAAAGCGTTTGAGCAGTTTTTGGTAAAGAGGAATGACCTTCTTCTCTTAATATTCGAAGTAAATCCGATACAACATTTAATTGCAAACTGCCCAAATTATCCAATGTCCATTGTCGAATTTTTTCTGTTATGCCACTGACATTAACCTCTTCATCACATAATATTATATTTGAGTCACATGAAAAATTCTTAATGCTAACAAAATTTTGATCACAATTAGAATTATCTTTCAAAATAATACTTTCGTTACTTGAAATTGACATAACCTCACTAATTGTATTATCCATAAAAGTATGTTCAATATTAAGAATTTCATTGTCACTTTTTATGTCATTTTTCTCAACACTTATTAATTTTTCACTCTCATTAATTTTTAACTTTTTCAATTTTCGATACTTCTTTTGCTTGTAATAATTTTTCTTATCCTACGTACCTACATAGGAAGTCCAGGAGGAAAATGTTACGAGCTGCCTCCCGGATTGTCGAGACGACAATCCTTGAAGAGGGGGAGGGGGCAGTGTTACGTGCGCCGACCTTCCGCTCGCGTGAGTCTGTTGGCGAATCGTTCGATACTTTCGATTGGTCGCATCGAGCGGTTACCTGGGGAAATAAACAAGAGGAACTGAGTCAGATTATCACTGCGCTCGATGGCAGGAGCTCGTCCCGCGAATCTTTCAAACCAGCCCAACCTTGTATTCTTATAATGAAGTTGGTGCTACTCTCGAAATCGCCTTTCCTTCTTCGCGCGCGAGCGCCCACCGCGAGCGAAATCGGAGCGTGCTTCCGTATGCATCGCGAGTGTAACATTTTTTTTGCCAAGGTGGAAAGGAACTTTAGGGCAAAGCAAACTTATAATCAAAACCACGGTACGATTACGACAAGCGTCCTATGAGAGGCTTTATGTATTCAATGGGATATATAAATCTATGTTCATTCGAGATATAAAGAAAATTAAGTTTTAATATGTGAATTGGCTTTTTAATAAATGTGCAGTTAGAGTGGTTAGAGAGTTAAGCAGTCCATTTCCAATCTCATACGTATTCGAGATAATATAAAATTAAAAATATAGAGACAGATAATTTTAATTTAAGCAAATAAATACAAAAGAGATGGACAAAAAAATGGTACATTATTTTAGATATGTACATTATTGAGACTAATATTGACCACTTACTTATAGGTGAGATCTAAATTGTCACTACGTGATCTAAATTGTCACTACGAGATTTAAATTGTCAACAATCTGATAGACCATATCAATCGCCTGCCGAATGAGATGCTGCAGGAGATCTTCTGCATTGTTAATTACAAGATTCTAGTACGCTGTAAGCTGGTGTGTAAACACTGAAACATGATGGCAAAAGACTTTGAAGAAAGCCGATATTGGCAAAAAATGAAGATCATGAAGGTGATGGGCAAATGCCTATATGAAAATAAATATAATTTATATAGCTACTAGTAATTATATAAATTAGCAAAATTTTTACTTAAGAGGACATTACCAATCTTTTGATACCAAATTTTAATATGATCACTTATTTCTTTATTATTTTAAGACTGAAATTTGGACTACTTTGTCCAAATTTATTTAAATATAATAAACCAAAGAAGGGAGTCTAAAAATGGCCAAAATTCGCTCCGAACCAACACCTGGAAAACCAATTCTATAGAGTTCTTTGATGTATATATAAAAGAAAAATAACATTTATAATGCTGGAAAGTGCTGAGAAAATTACTGAAATTAATATAATATCATACAAAATATATATACACAAGGTGTCCGAAATAAAAGAAGGTCATGCTCTGTATCTGGTGGGACTAAAAGGGTATTGTATACTATGAGCTGCTACAACCTGGCGATTCCATTACGGGCGATCGGTATAGGCTACAATTGATTCGTTTGAGCCGTGCATTTCGAGAAAAACGGCCGGAATACGAGCAAAGACATGAAAAAGTTATTCTTCTGCATGACAACGCTCGGCCTCATGTCGCAAAAGTCGTAAAAAAATATTTGGAAACGCTCAAGTGGGATATTTTACCGCACCCGCCATATTCTCCGGACATCGCTCCTTCTGATTACTGGTTGTTCCGACGGATGCAGCACGATTTGGCAGGTCACCGGTTCACTTCTTTCGCAGAAATCGAAAATTGGCTCATAACTTGGATCGCCTCAAAAGATGAGACATTTTTTCGAGATGGAATTCGAAAATTGCCTGAGAGGTGGGAAAAAGTCGTAGCCAGCGATGGACAATACTTTGATTAATTTGTTCATTCATTTTTTTTCTGAAATAAATGCATTTTTGACCATAAAAAAACGGATCGAACTAATTTGTACTCCCAATATATATTTACGTTTATTTTTGATATTTTACGCAGCTTATACATAACAACCATTTTTAATAATTAAATATAATTTTTTAAATCACTTTTCGTCTAATCCCTGACAAGGCTCGACGTGATGATCATTAGCCCCATTTTTGTTTGTGTTTTTATAATTAAAAAATTTTTTTTATTTTATTTTTTATTTTTTTATTAGAATATGTAATAACTTAAAATAGTTGTCATAGGGGAGACTTGGATTATGTGTTTACGGAGGTTATATGTCCACAGTACTACTATCTCAGGTGTTAGGCAGTAGAGGTCGTTATCATTTTAAGAAGTTATTAAAAAAACATTATGTAGGCGATTCTCAAAGCTTTTGTTTTCCTATGATACTTTTGTCAGATGTTATATGCGTTAAAAAGAAAATAAAAACATTTATTAACATTTTTAGATGATCGAAAAATTTATTGTACGACAACAGTTTAATTCAAATTAAGGTAAATAATTTATAATATTACTATTTAATATTTAATTGTTAGATATGAAAAAGATTAAAACTCAATTCCGCATAATTTAAAATTCCCAACATGCTAAAGACTGAAAAATGTGGTCGGGACTGCCTGTCTACATTAGATTGGAGTTATATGTCCACACACTTCAATATTAATGGAATGTTTTTTTATAAATAATGTGCGCAACTACAAAAGGAAAACAGATAAGACATACCTAGTGATGTTATACTTCGAGCAATAAAAAAGTAAAAATTGAGCGAAAATCTCTTCGCAAAACAGCACTAGAGTTTAAGATACATGTTCGTACTCTCACTCGTTATTGTAAAAAAGTGACCTACGAGCAGCTACTTGATCCTGTAATTGAAGAATTGTCATCAAATTTTCATTTAAAAAAAACACATCAAGTAATTACTTTATTACATGCACACGCATGCGTGCAAATAAAATAGTAATAAAATAAAAAATATTCCCTGCAGGTTTTTAACGCTGAACAAGAATTAAATCTTGTTTTACAAAAAAATGCAATTTATTTCGAACTTATACCAAGAGAAGTACGACAAGTGGCTTATTTGTACGGAAAATTTATCCAAGCTAAAATTCCACCATCTTGGGTCAAAAATGAACGGGCTGGTGTCGATTGGTTCTCATCTTTTTTAAAAAGATATCCAATTTTATCTATTCGTACTCTAGAAGCAACAAGTCTTGCGAGAGCATCAGCGTTTAATCCAACCACTGTTAAAAGATTTTTTGACAATTTAAAAAACATCCCTTTATACCCGCTGATATTTGGAATTGTGACGAGACTGGAATTACAACTGTTCAAAAATCAACAAAAGTTGTTAGTAAAAAAAGTTAGTAAAAAATTATATATTAAAAAAGGTGAACATCAGATTGGTCGACTAACTTCGGGTGAACGGGGTAAACTTATTACCTTGATCATTGCTGTAAATACTATTGGCTATTAAACACCTCCATTCTTTATTTTTCCACGAGTTAAATATGCAAATTTTTTGGTTAAAAATGGACAAATATGTAGTGCTGGCAGCGCGAATCCTAGCAGCTGGATGAAAGAAGATATTTTCGTTGAATTTCTCAAGCACTTTGCCATGTACAGTAAATGCTCGAAGGAAAAATCTGCCCTTTTGCTATTAGATAATCATCGCACATAAGTATTGCAGCAATCAATTTTGCACGTGAAAACGCAAAACACAATAATGTTGTCTTTTCCTCCGCACTGTAATAACAAATTTCAGCCGTTAGACGTGTCTGTGTACGGACCTTTTAAGAAAGCTTATAATACAGCATGTGATAATTGGATCGCAAATAACCCCTGAAAAGTGATGACGTATCTCAGCATTCCAGGAGTTGTTAAAACGGCTTTTTCAATGTCAATTATGCCAAAAAAACATCATTGCAGGTTTCAAAAAGACAAGAATTCATCCGTTTAATTCCGAAATGTTTAAAGAATCCGATTTTTTACCAGCCAGCGTAACTGACAGGCCTATATCCATCAATAAAACAAGTTTAACAGTTCGCTGATAGTGTCAATGAATCTATTATTGACAATATTGAATTAAATACTTTGGAAGAAATAACACCTATTCCTGACCAACCAAAGCAGCACCACCATAATAATTATACCAGACTCAAGAAATTTTCAATCCTACTACTAATAAAAAATTGCCTGTTAATTTAATTCGCCCTCTTCCAAAAGCACTACCACGCAAAAACATTAAGAAAAAAATCTCGTGTTATAAGCACTGTGTTAACCTCATCACCCTCCAGAAATGCTGCTGAGGAAAAAGCAAAGGCTTTAAATGAAAAGAAAAAAAGAATTAAAAGAACAAAAAAAATGAAAAAATTATTTTAGTAAAAAATTTTTTAAGTTAAAAAATAAGTAATTAATAATCAATTATTTTAATTATAATTATTATATATTTTATCACTTCTTTTTAAGGAGGCCATTATAGTATTCTAAATACAAAATTCCAATTCTACGGATTTTCTTGCGTGCATGCGTGCGTGCGATGACACGGCNCCCGAATGTTAGCATTTCGCATAAAATTTGCATTCGAGACACCATTGTATAAAAAGCTTATGCGGAAGTTCCCTGCGTATAAACCGTCGGTAGAGTAAATATTCTGGCTCGGCATCACGATACGATTTACAACAATCAACACGACACGCTTCCGCGCGCGCGAGCACGGCGCGCCAACACTGATTAACTTTATTACTTGAATGATAAAGTTAAATGATAAACACGAAGCCTGTCGCACGCACGTCTTTAGGGAACGATGGAAAAATAAATTGACCATTATCGGTGCAATACTTGACGTAACTATTTACGTTAACTATTACGCCGATGAATCTGTAATGGCGGATTCCTTGGCGAAATTGGAGTCACTTTTTGTTAGCGAAAACTTCTGTTTTTATATCATATATTTTGTTATTATAATATATTTAGTATCAATAATTAAAAAATTTAGGCACGTTAGATTCATTTTATAAACAATTACAGATTGCTTTAATTGATCCTCAATGAGGTTTCGTCATCAGAATCATCAGAAGACTTTATTTAAAACTATCCGTTAAAAATTAAGACGAAATGAAATGAAACGCTCACTGAAATGAAACGAACGATTGGCTTTTTTAAGATAAATCTAAGTTTTCGTTAAGAAAAAAGATGAACTCCAAATTCATCGTCGTTAACAATTGTCATCAAGATTTGCGGTAATAATAGGACATTCTGCGCAGCAACGACTATCACCAAATTCACGCGTCGTTGGATCGTATCGTTGTAACTTTCATGAAAACCGCGACCTATCTACGGTGGCATATGGTGTAGCGACGGATCCTTGTTACCTGTATGCTATACAATCATGAGACTATCGAGAACGGACACTCGATGACTACTTAGGACATACGACGTCACTGTCACATCAAGACGACTACTAGAGTCATTATCAAGACATTCAAAGTAAACGAAAGACACAGCACCCCTAAATAAGTAACAACAACCAATAATCCGCCATGGTGAGCTTACCTGTGATTCATTGAATGAATCTTCTTGATATTCTACACTCTCCCTTCACAATCTATGCACGGGTGATTACCCGGCAGCCAACTCATATAGAAATTAGGGGCACCCCCACTATCGTAATATTCGGCAATCAAACGATGTGGAGAAATTAAAGGAGAGATCACTAATGCCTGAACTGCAAATACACCCAATGTTTTTTGGGTTCATCAAGCTCACCGTCGCGTTAGCATCCACCGCCACTCCAAACTTAAGGAGGGGAGGTGTTACGTCCAGCGAAATTTAAAGGGGCTGCGTAACGCGGTCAACAACCTCGGCAAGCTACCGATGTCAGTGACGTCTCACCGACACTCAGTGCGCGCCGTAACTATTGCACGTAGGTACCGAGTGCTACGCTCGCGGTCAAAATTCGCTTATAGATTCATACTTTCACGCGCCCTGCGAATTAACTTCACGTGGTCAAGGGATGCGAAACATCCCCTCACCATCCCTTGCCACCAAGCAATTAGTATATAAGGCCCGAGAAAACGAGACGAAATCGCAGAAGCTTTTCAAGATTCTTCCTGAAAAGTAAAACTTAGTCGCGCGCTTCTTCAGGCATTCTGTCTCATATTTCTTATGTAGCTTCTCGCCTTCCTTTTTCTATCTCCTCGCTGTAATACGGACTTAGTCGCAACGCGCTTTTTCAGGCGTTCTGCTCCGCGACTTAGTCTCCGCGCGAGAATTCGAACTTAGCCGTCGCTCTGCTCTGCGACTTAATCTCCGCGCGAGAATTCGAACTTAGCCGCAGCGCGCTTTTTCAGGCGTTCTGCTCCGCGACTTAGTCTCTGCGCGAGAATTCGAACTTAGCCGTCGCTCTGCTCTGCGACTTAATCTCCGCGCGAGAATTCGAACTTAGCTGTAGCTCCGCGACTTACAATTAGTTTCCACATGAGAATTCGAACTTAGTCATGGTAATCACCTTCCGACACGTGTTACAATTGTAATTCCTCATCTCTTTCGATTTAATTACACCCGCGATATATCCGACTATACTCAATCTCGATGTCTGCTGTATAGTCTACCACTGTAAACCCAATTTCTTTTATTTCTTTCTTTTTTTTCTTGTATTAAAAGTTACATTTTATTTTTAAATATTTTTCTCTCATTTCTCATCCTTTCACAAGCACATCTTTCCGCTCCTTCCAGAGGCAGCGCGCTTTTTCAGGCGTTCTGTCTACTCATCCTGCTAGCTCATCATCCATTCGATCCTCTCAGCGCAATAATCTAGATCGACTCGTACAATTATAATATAAATATCGCTAAAATAGGTTAGGCGACAGTTTCCCGAAAAGTGGAGGAGATAATGTTGGTACCAACAAAAATCTCTATACGATTATTTTTAATTTCTATGAGTTAGTACCAGTGTTTAAATAGTAAGGCTACTAGTTTACGTAACCTTTTGACATATGTGGGCGCGTGTGTATTTAAATAACAAATATCATATTACTATTATACATAAATGTAAATATAAAACGCATTATAGTATTTAATTAAAATAAAATTAAATAAAAATGATAAATAACTGAAAATGAAAATAATAAGACAATAAGTGAGAATATAAAGTGAATAAGATGAAAAGCAATCCCAGTCGACACAGAGCATCAGTGACATTACATCTATATTATAATTTTGCTGAACAATATAAATGTAATATAACATTGTTATATTACAATTATTGAGTGCGAAATTATAATATAGATGTAATGTCACTGATGCTCTGTGTCGACTGGGATGATATTTAAATATCACGTATTTAATAATTTCATGTATTTATGTATTCATCATGTATATATAATTTCATGTATTCATCAAATATCATGTATTTAATAATTTTAATTTTTCAATGTTTTGTCACCGTAACTACCACTTATAGTTGTAGCACAGTTCTTTGCACTGGAGTCAATTTGCCATCATTGTCATCAACAAATATATTATATCAGATAAGTAGCTAATATTCACGTAAAACAAACGATTAAGTATCTATGTGCTTTCTGTAATTGTAGATTTTGTTGAACCGATTTCTTTTCAGTTTTCCAGTCATCCATATGCTTGCAGAATATCGATCGCTGGAGAACAATTCTGTACGGAGTAAAATTGCTAAATTCTGAGGCTACTGTCGGGTGCGTCCTAATAAAAGGCAAAAAGCGTTGCACAAGCCGCAAAAACTGCCAAAAAAAATAATAGCTCAAGCAGGAAAAGTAAACTTAAGAAATAATTTAGAGGCCGCCTACGCAATACAATCACTCCACAATGTGCATAATATTTTATGTTTTATATGTTTATATATATGTTATATGTTTTATAACAAATAAAAATAATTTCTTTAATACTTCAATTATTCTTCTCCAATTTATCTCTAACTAGCGAGAAACTAATCTGCCGGTCACTAAATGATTAATAATCGGTATATTCAATCTGATCCATCAGTTACTACAAACAACGGTTACTAATAGGGCCAAATTTAAATCATACAGTCACTAATGCGTACATATATACATAGTCTGCAATTTCTTTTTTAATATTTATTATATTATATTTAAAATTAGAATAAAAAAAATTTTTCGATGCAAAAATGATAAATATTTAGTTTCGTATAATTGTTTTTTTTTTTAAATCTCTGAAATATCTTACTTTCTTATTAATTCAAACGAGAATCTTACATAGTCACAAATAAGGACATTTAACCTTATAATACACAATGCAAGATATAAGATTTATAAAATGTACTAGCTCTCTAGCAATGCTACTCTCTATTACTTAATGCCGATCTGTTTTCTCTGCCACGAACGTCGAGAACAATACAAATGGTACACTTCCGAAGTCGTAAAAGATCACGCTAAAGCGAACCTCGGACAGTCCTTATATACGATCCCGTGTCGCACTTTGAATACGAGTTAGCTGCTAAGGCCGTGCGCCGCGTAGCGGCGGCGCCTCGCACTACGTAGCAGGTGCGCGCTGTGGCGCCCGATGCGGCGACGGATCGCCACATCACATTTAACAATTAATATCTCGCCTCTCAGTGAGAACGACACTTTTTACTGCCGAATTCGTATTCTACGCATTAAAATATGCGAAATTACAAAGTTTTAACGAAATCGAGAAGGAAGATGTTCTTCTTCAGTATTATCTTTATTTGTATCGTTATACCGTAGTAACTAACAAAATTTTCTTCTTCTTTAGGTGGAGATCATTAATGAAATAAAGGAAAATGTAAGGCAACGTTCGTGTAAAAAGAAAACTAGAAACGGATAAGACGGAGAACAAAGAAAAGTAATTCTACTTGGAATAAGTTCCATTTAACACTCGCAACGCTCGTGAAATCATTTCATCCTTGTGTTCATCAAATATTAAACAAGGATCAACGATGCTCGCGACTGTTAAATGGAACGTAACCCAGAACTAACGGAAACTCTTCACAAATGTTAGAATTTTTATTTTTTCTGAGTCTTTAGAGAGAAAAGTGTCGTGCTGGAGCATGAAGTTAGCACATTTTTTAATTTATTTCTTTTATTATTAAAAATGTGGAATTTTTTAAAAAATTTATAAAGAACTGTAAAACTATGAAAAGTGCTACTGGAACTGTTTTTTTTTATTTATTTACACGTTTCTCCTTTTCACTGTTAACTATATTATAGCTATTACAAGTATATTTTTATTTTAGTATTATTCAGTATCACAAATATCTTGAAAATAATGAATAAATTAACAGAGAAATCTAAAAAAAATCATAAAATATGCAAAATTGATGAATTTATATTAACATATATTGTATTCTAGTCCCTTTTGTTGAAATAAAATATATTTTCTAAATATTTTCTCCATATGATCAGAACATAGTAACTGCTGCTAAATGTATATGTGTAATAGTATTATTGAAACTCTTAGGAAAGTAGCAGAGATGCATCAATAAGAAAAAAAATGTGATTAATCTGTGTAGTAATCTAAATTAAAATAAATTTAAATAGAATATCTAATGTATTTATCTATATATGTCATTATTCAGTATCATTAATTTTCTAGTTTGTTGCTTATGAATACTATAACGTGTGTGTTTAAAATTTTGCAATTGTGTTAAACTTCATTAATGCGTACATTAAATGCATCCAAGGAATTTATTGCTTTTACATTATTCTATTGTAAAATATAATTTCAATGTTAATAAATGTTCATATCTAAAAAGATAAATTGTTAAAATTTTTTTATGTAAAATATAAAAAATTTATCAAAAATGAACATATCAGAAAAAAACAATATTATTTTAGACATGTTATAAGTAATTTCTGTATGTGTGTATGCGTGTGTGTGTGTGTGTGTGTGTGTGTGTGTGTGTGTGTGTGTGTGT
>JAJVSH010000053.1:37799-56455 GCA_021460005.1 Tetramorium alpestre
AATTATTATCATTTCAAATTTATTATTAGTATTAAATCTATTTTTATGTATTTTTAAATGTTTATTATAGTAATGTTTATGAATAATCAGTCAATGGAAGTAATATCCATTTTAAATCCTGTTTTGGACATTTTATGGATGTCCGAAATAGTGAAAAACGGATGTTCTATGGAAGTTCACTGGATGTCCGTCGGATTTCATTTGGATATCTACTGGATGTCTCAATGTCTGAGCGCGGATGTCCACTGGACATCCATAGGTATTCCACGTGCTATCTGGGTTTATTGTGCGTAATTAAAAAATTAAAAAATTCAATACTTTACATTTCAAAATATGCAGACTAAGTGACATGATGAATTGACTAAATGACAGTGAAGAAATTGGATATCCAGATGTGATGCCACAATCTGTAGCAGGACAATATTATGTGACTGCAACTTTTCATCAGGACAATACATATAGGCAAGTTTCAGAAAATCAAGACGATCGAAATACACAAATATTACAAATTTTAATATTTTAATTTTCCTGAAGTATTCATATGTTTTATTTTTATTGTGTGCAATTAACATATAAAAAATTGAATATTTTACATTAAAAAATGTGCAAACTCAGGAAATTACATAGAGAAACTGGATATCCAGATGAAATGATGCTACCTGTAACAGAACAAAATTATACGGCTACAAGTTCCCATTAGGACAATACATAGGCAAACTTCTGGAAATCAAGGCGATCTAAACAGGTGAATATTACAAATTTAATATTTTAATTTTTCTGAAGTATTCATATACACAACAAAATTACCTTTTCAAAAAAGGTAAAAAAAAGCGCCAAGTATACGCGCTCAGAAAACGCCTAGAAAAAGAATTCTTGTGCAAAATTATTTTAATTTGACAATACAAAATGTATGAAATCACTACAAAATTACCCTTGTACAAAAAAGAATAAGAAATTTATTTTTCCTATAAAAATAGTGATATCAAGATAGTGCGCCAACTATAAAAATAAATTTTTTTTTAAATACTTGGCGCTGCCAAACCGAATAAACATCTTAAGTGCTTTATGTTAGCAATGATTTGTTATAAACTAAATTACGTATTAACTTATTCGGTTTGGCAGCGCCAAGTATTNAAAAAAAAATTTATTTTTATAATTGGCGCACTATCTTAATATCACTATTTTTATAGGAAAAATAAATTTCTTATTCTTTTTTGTACAAAGGTAATTTTGTAGTGATTTCATACATTTTGTATTGTCAAATTAAAATAATTTTGCACAAGAATTCTTTTTCTAGGCGTTTTCTGAGCGCGTATACTTGGCGCTTTTTTTTACCTTTTTTGAAAAGGTAATTTTGTTGTGATTTCACCCATTTTGTAGTAATTAAGTTTACGAATGTATATAGTTTCCAATTTATAAAGTTCCATAATAAAATAAATCTCTAATACATTGAGCTTAATGAAACTTTATAAATTGCAAACTAAATTTATATACACACTTAAACTAAATATGTTATTAACAGATCATATAACTTTCATATAAAATAAATTTTTAGTATATAGAATTCAACCCTTGAATATATAATAAATATTAATATTTAATTTAATAATCACATTCGAAAAGACGTCACGTGATGGCAAGTCAACGGACAACGGCCACGTGCAATATATCTTGATATTTTTGAACGTACACGTACACCTACACATACACAGTTAACCTACACAGTTAAATGTCTTTCTTAAGGCCGCAGCACATAGAAAAACTTAAGCAGTAGAACTTAAGACATAAGGGCCGTGGCACATAGAAAAACTTAAACCATAGGACTTAAGACTTAAGAATTTCATCCATACGGAATTCTCGNTGTCGCTTAAGTTTCAAAATGNCTACCTTACTGCTCGACCGTGATTGGTTGATTCGCTTATGTCTTAAGTTCTACTGCTTAAGTTTTTCTATGTGCTGCGGCCTTAAGCGAATCAACCAATCACGGTCGAGCAGTAAGGTAGCCATTTTGAAACTTAAGTGACACCGAGAATTCCGTACGGATGAAATTCTTAAGTCTTAAGTCTTATGGTTTAAGTTTTTCTATGTGCCACGGCCCTTAATGACATCTTGAACGCTTGGTCGTATCGTCTCTTTTCGGGGACGGGAACCATTACATTACCAGTACCAGTACCAGGCCCTTAATGACACATTGAGGTTATGAGTCGGTTCGCGTTAAAGCTGTCAGTGCAGAGCAGACGCCGCGTAACAGTACGCTCTTGCGGTAGAAAAGCGAACCTGGACATTTTTCGGGGCGACGATGATGATGTTTCTTAAATGAAAATTGCCCATTTTAGACTTTTTCAAACTTTACATCGCGATATCTCCGCTCGTAGTTCACGTAGAATAAAAATAAAAATACTTTTCTTATATAAATCGATCCCAAGCTTTCGATTAAGCGTATTTAGAATTCGATCGGTTCAGTCGTTAATGAGATCCGATAATCGAAAGATTTCTCATAACGAATGTCTCGCTAAATAGAGGCACGGCCGTGTCCCGGCGCCCCGCTGCGCGTAACTTGGCGCGCGAGACACTACCGTGCCTCTTGATTTTATTTTTATTGTATATAATAAAAATTCATTAAAAAATAGATATTTCACATTTCAAAATATACAGACTAAATAAATTACATAGAGAAACTGGCTATCTAGATGTAATGGTGCCACAATTTATATCAGAACAAAATTATTCGACTATTTTTCATCAAGGCAATTCACAATGGCAAACTTCTGAAAATCGCGAATGTCAACAGCACTAAGTGTGACAAATGTTATTGTACAACCAAATTTTTTAAAAATACATTTTATTATTTATAATTAAAAATGTACACTTAAATATAAAATGTACACTGGCGATCAAAATTATCGCACAGATAAATCATGCAAAAATATCACATGATTTACCTGTGCGATAATTTTGATCGCTAGTGTACAGTTTATATTTAAGTGTACATTTTTAATTATAAATAATAAAATGTATTTATAATTTTTTTGTTTTGAAGCTTAAAGTCTCTACTTTAACCCTTTGAAGCACACATTTTTCTAATTACACAGCCCTACAAAAAAAAAGTGGTCGGTCCGACGGACTAGACCAGTATATCGTTATGTATTTTGATCCTCCGAATCCGAAGTCAGAATTGTCAGAGTGCTTTGTTTTTCATCCCTACAAGTTAACCAACCTAACCTCAAAAAACACCCGTAAAAAGCCGATTTTCCGCCTTTCATACTCACATCAATGAGTAGTCAGAAAAATTTTTTTAAATGTTAACTTTATGATCTCATAATATCATAACTTCATATTACTGTAACCCCCTAACTCCGGGTTATGTTCCAGAACTCGATTTTAGCGTATAGAGGCCTCAATTTTAGTCGAATTTCAATCAATTTTTTTTTTAAATTGAAGGTTTTTAATTTCCTAACGGTCTCTCGTGGTCAATTTCCGCTGTAATCATTTTTTGTTGGCCTATGTTTTTTTAACAGTTTTTTTAGTTTAAAAAACTAGAGGGTGATGGCGCAATTCCGACTTCATATTTGTTTTCAGCGGCCCAAAATACGTAGGAATAGCTTAGTCAGATCTCCAGCACAACCTACTTTTTTATTTTTGTGGGCCTGTGTTATCAACGCCTTCGTGCAAAACGTACGTGCCGCGGACAAATGACATTTCTTTTATGATGAAAGGAAAACGAAAGAGATAAAAATTCTGTTTCTCATATGCGATACAGTAATCACAAAACATTACATACATTATAATTAATTCTACAATAAAACAATATTTTATTCAATAAACTAATAAAAAATGAGATAGTGCCGTACAAAGATTAAAAAGTAAAAAGAATTAAAATACATTATTTGATAAATATTATTTTTTTTTATATCTTCAATGATTTTGCTATAAAGGCCTGGTTTTTGCAATCTATCGCACAAATGTGGCTTAATTAATTCGATTATCAATAATATATTAAATATGACAAAACGCAATCTATTACTGTAAACGTGAGTCAATTCGACCCAACGCTAACTTCATGTGCTCATCAGAATGACTTGATGCGAACTGGCAGTTTGAAATTTTATCTGAGGGTTCTCCTCCCGAGTATAATTTTTTAGGATGGGAATAGGATTTGCCCTTTTCCTTGGTTTGAAAGTAATTAACAATTGGAATTTTTGCCTGGGTCAAATCGACCCAGGTTTACAGGAATCGGGTTAAAATTTCATTTTAATCGCTCTTATATTTCTTACACACCCTTTAAATACTATTTCAAATAATATTTTAAATAAATAATAATAATACTATTTTAAATTAATAATAGTAATTTTTCTGTCAACCAATACTTATGATTTAATGCAACAAACATTTAAATTTTTATTCAACATTTTGAGAAAATGTTTTCTAACATAAGTGAAACATGTACAAGTCAAATAAATCACAAAAACTAAAATTTTAAGATGTAAAATTAAAAAATTTGCATAATATCAAAAATATTTATTTATCAAATTAGATTCATTTTTGTATTACTAAACTATATAAATATTAAACTATTATAAAAATAAATATTAAACTATTAATAAAATATTAAATTTGAACTGTTTTGAAAAATCATCATAAAAGTCTAAAAATGGTGGACATTGTCCAAACTTTTGAAAAGTTCTAGTAAGTTGTAACGAACACCGTTCGTTTCGATAGTAACTAGCCAATAAAAACGTAGCACAAACTGGCGCCAACAATGGCCGCGCTAAAAAGTAGTTGCTCGATATACAAATCTATAATTCTGAATGTAATTGTTACATGTCATAAATATCAAATAGATTATAGATAATATTAAATAGCAGAGAGGTAATTTGTTCTCTATGTTACACTAGATGTGTAACTATTAAAAAAAATACTACATAAAATCAACTATATTAATCTAGTTTGGACTCGTCTTCGAGATGAGAAACTCAGTTTCCGATACGCGCGCGCCAGCGAGCCGCGCTTCCATTGGTCATCAGAGGCGCACAGTCGCGCAGCGCCGTGCGCGCGCATGCGAGAAAAAGGAAACTTCGCGCTCGACGAGCGGAGCTGGCGAACGGGGAGGAGGTAACGGCGGCGGTGGCGGAGGAGGAGAAGCAGACAGAGGAGGAGCGACGCGGCAGACGGAGACAGTCGACTCGCAGGTTGACCCGTGTTTCTGTGCTCCAGTGTGCCCGTTCCGCTCGCGAATCTCTACTGGCAGGCAAACATCGCTGCCGACCTGCTGTCGAGTTCAGTGAATCGGGGCGTCACGTTCGCGGAGCCGTTGTCGCGTACCGTCACGAGGCGCAGTGTGTGTGCTGTACGTGTCTCGCGCTCGCGCTAGAAAAAAAGAGCGCGGTGCAACTCGTGTGCCGTTGTATACAGAAGGCTGTGGCGAGGTAGTATAATGATCTGATCGCGCGATCCCAACATGACTGTGGACTTTGTCGACTACTTCTGGGTGAGTGACGACTAAGGCTATGTTTCTCTCTCTCTCTTTTTTCACCGTTTCCCTCTCCCTGTCCCATGTCCGACGAATTTTCCCAAAACAGCAAGACGTTACTCTCGCCAGTCAGTCAATGTTTTTTTGAGGGCGAGATATTTAACGTGCTTCAATCTGCATACAGATACATAGCACTCTTCGCTCATAAAAGTCAGTCAGCGCGCGTGAATTTAGGTTATGTCGCGGGAGAAGGTTGCTCGTCCGCCAGAATCACCTCGCCGTCGTGATTCCCGTCGGTTGCCCTGCCCTGCCTGATTCCCCCCCCCCCCCCCCCCCCCNCCCCGCGCGATCGTTATCCCTCTCGATAGCCTGCTCCGGCGACGCGATATACTCGTCAATGAAGTCTCTTTCTCCCTCGTCCTCTTCCTGTCTGTCGCTTACCGTACTCTCTCGTTCGCNACATGCCGAGATGTCTTATTGGTTTTCGACACTGTCGCGCCGTTAGCTCACTCTCTCTCTCTCTCTCTCTCTCTCTCGCGCTTTTTTCTCCCTTTCCCCTCTACCTCTACCTCATCATACGTGCGCTTACCCTCTCACGTCTCGCCATGCGGGACGAAACGTTCGTAGTGTGAAACATGCGTGAATAAAAAAAGATCCGCGCTCATTGAGCTCACATGTGCACCGCATTCCTGTGCACTTGCTCTTGTGCCGTACACACAGAGTCCGGGCTGCGCGTGTATTTACCGCGCGGTCGAAGGACACCTGCCGTGCATCGGTTTCCCTCCGCGCCGTGTTTATACCGTCTCGCAATTAGCCTCCTCTAATTGCCGGAGCATTCACGCGCGCGTTCCTCCGCGCGACGTGTATCTACGGCGAGAATCTTCAAAAGAGATCGCTCGCAGAGAAAACCTTCGCCAGGTTGTCGTATCGAGCTCGCGACTGTGAGATTTCGTTAAGAATCTCTCTCAATGTCGAAGGGATATCAATATAATCTGAATTGAGCAAATCAATCAGTGGAGTCTATTGACTGAATTGTCAAGATTCAGATTCTATTAATTGTTCGATACTTACAACCTTTATATTTGTGTAGTATTTTTTTCTTTTAAGTTAATGTTCACATTTACGTGGGGTATATTTTAAACCGGAGCATTTTTTATATTTCAATTTTCATTGCTTTCTTTAATAATTTACAATTAAGGAGCTAGATACACTTAGAATAATTTTTAATAACTTTTTTGTTAAAATATTTTTTCTATGCATACAGTATACGTATATGTATATGTATATGCATTTGAAGTGTGTACTTTTATTTATAAAATATGAAATTTTCATATAAAAATATTAATAAGAGTTGTAGCCACCTCAGTACAACGAATTTTTATAAAACGGCTTCTACGATAACTAGAATAATTTCTTTATTTTTTATCTGCAAACACAAATGAAACAAAATTACAGATTCTCTTTAAAAGAAATAAATAATTAGTACTTGACGTAGCCGATTTTTTTATTTGTTTTGCAAAATGGACATCTGAACATGAAGGTTTGATTTTTCACTAACATTCACGTGATTTTCTTTAATTTATAAAAAATGAATTACAATGTTTAAAAAAATCCTATGATAAAATCTAGATAATTGTATCAGTATTGTAGATAAATCCATCTATTAGTTTTTGAGATAAACCCCTTGTCCATAAACTTGCTTTAAGAAAGTATTTTAGCTCTAAGCCATAAACTATAACCAATCACAGTCGATTATTCTCCTCGCATTCGACTGTGATTGATCACAGCTTATGGCTTAGAACTAAAATATTTTCTTAAAGCAAGATTGTAAACCAGAGGATAATGTTTACCGTTTTTAAAAATAGCATTTTAAGAAAAATTCAGTTAAAATTTTAAGCACGATTCAACATTACGATTGACATAAATTTCTCTAATATTGATATTAAATCATCGATTCTTGATTTATAAAAAATATTCACCTTCGTTGGATATTGTAGTCTCCGAATAAATATATTTTTGAAAAATCGGTTTTTTCAATTTCTGATGTACACACATGGTCATTAATGCCTGGACATACCGACTGCGCCAGTTCAGAATGCGTCTCTTTCTTTCCAATATGGAAGCATGTGGAAAGAGAAAGACGCACTCTGAGCAAGCGCAGCTGGTATGTCCAGGCATTAATGACCGCGTGTGTACACGCGGTCATTAATTTACGTTTTTGTTTCGAATTTATCTTATTCTGTTCAATGTGGAAAGAGATAATGGCAATAGAAGGAAAAAGATAAACTCTAAACGCTGCCAACTTCATGTGGCTAGGATGATTAATTTTCGATTCATTAAATCTTCTAATTGCCTTTACAGATTTAAAAATCCTTTTCCAGAATCAAAATACAGACAATAACACACTGCGTACGTGAACTAATCTACTGCTATGTTTTACCTTTCCATCGATTTCGCATACAGACAAAAATTTTCACATATGAAATCTTCAAATAAATTAAACTTTTTTATTGAAGCATCTAGGCTTATTCTAAAAACACAGAACATATGTATATAAATGATACAGAAAAACAAACTTTTACTATTCTTTTAATGTTAACTCTAAAGCGGAATTAGCTTGTTTTACATGTACAAAGTGTAAAACTTTTATTTAAGCAAATATTGTTACGAGTCAACGTCAGAAGCCAATAATTCAATTTTTTTCGTTTCTCATGAAATTATTCACATAAAACAAGCTAGTTCTGCTTTAGAGATAACATTAAAGAATAATACTGTATTTTTAAAATAAGCCTAGATGGTTTAATAAAAAAGTTTAATTTATTTGAAGATTTCATATGTGAAAATTTTTGTTTTGTATGCAAATCGGTGGAAAGGTAAAACAGCAGTAGATTAGTTTACGTACATAGTGTGTTATTGTCTGTATTTTAATTCTGGAAAAGGATTTTGAAATCTGTAAAGACAATTAAAAGATTAATGAATCTGAAATTAGTCATACTTGATCGGTAAAACAGGACTTTAGAATCTTCTTAAATAAAAGTTGATAATATTTTATCTTTTACATAAATATAGGTGCAAAAGTTTTTCTTTAATTGGAAAACAATTTTTATAGTATTTTATCGTTAAGGGATGTTAGTCTCTGAATTTAGTAATTTTATTTTTAAGGTTGTGATGTATTTTACATCCCGCGCGATTAACAATGTTTGCATTATATTGCAATAATATTCAGAACGGTATTCATAGTCCGAACTTAAACGTCGTCAGACTAAATTACAACATTATCGGCAACATGTGTCGCCGACAATGTATTCGACAATATTCAATTTTGATTCCAAGAAATTGTCGGATGTTATCGTACAAATGGTTGTCAACGAATATTGAAAGCAACTTAAGGATGTGACATCGTGTCAATAACAATATTATCTACAAGTTTATATTTTTTTATAATCAATGTGAATGAATGTACATGAAATTTTGACAATATTGTTATATTATCTCTAATAATACTTAATAGTATTTTTTAATATATTACTATATTGTCCAATTAATATATAAATAATTAAATAAGATTATTGTACAATGAATTATATTTTTTAAAGAATCAAAAAAAGTATATGAATTTTATGATATTATATCTTTTTTTACCTTCAATGATTTTTTTAAATGTTAAAGTGTGACGTCTGAAAAATAAAATATGACTTTAGATAAAATTATTTTTTATTAACTAAAATCTTTAAAAAGTAAGAAATTGACGGTTTTAATTAAAATTATTTACAGTACAATTCTAATTCTTAGCGGAAAAATAAAATATAAAATAATTATAATATAAATATAATAAAATATTATAAAATATTATAAACAATTATATTTTATCTTAATGATATAATGGATATAATTATTTGAAATTTGCATGTAGATAACAGTTTACATTTATTTTAGAACTGAACGCAACATTTTTAAAACTATTGTTGTTCTTTGATTCCTTACACTGAAAAAAAAATATTTAGATCCAAGAAAATATTTGTTTACATACTAATGGATTTATTTACTTAATATAATCACATATTTATTTAAAATTAGATATTTTTACTTAATTGAAGTAATAAAGATATCTAATTCTAAATAAATATGTGTTTATATTAAGTAAATAAATCCATTAGTACTATGTAAACAAATATTTTCTTGGATCTAAATTTTTTTTTCAGTGTACATAGCAAATCTCTGCCACATTTTAGTCCACATAATAAAACTTTACTATTGTATTTTTCTCGCGTTTTAAACTAAATTGAATCCAAAATCTCCTTTTTGAAGAAATTCGCTTACCTAATGTAACTATACAAGTGAAAAGAATTTATAAATTATCATTCGACAACTTGATATAATATACTAACATTAAAAAAATGCGATAATAAAAAAGTCACTGATGTCAAATACATTGCCAAATATATTATATCAAATATAGATTTAATTAATAAAAATGATACAGTCATCATAGAATATTATATTATAGTAATATTGTAACATTTCAATTATATTTCTGTAAGATTGCTGGAATATTCTATTTATGTGTCTGGAATATGCTGTGTATATTTGCCATAGTTATTACAATTGATCTACATTTGGTTCTTACATTTTTGTTATCTAGAATGTCGACACTATGTTACGTAGTCTAGACGAAGCTTTACATTCAAGATCATCTTACGTCTGATCATGTGCAGAGTTAAAGTGCCATTTAACCGATGAAATAAGACGTCATCTCGAGATCATACTTCAGATGATCTTGAATATGAGATCGGACTATGAATACTGGCTCCACACATTAAATGTTAAAAGGTCAAATTTAAATCAATTCCTTGAGTTAAGTTAAAGTAAATAATATTTGAGTTATTTTTAAGTATCATGTATGTCGAATTATTATTTCAACACAAAATATGTTGTTATTTAATTCTATAATTTTAGTTAAATTAACGATATATTAAATAGAGTCAATAATAATCTAAAAAATAGTTAAAAATGATTGAAATTGAATATAATTTAACATTACGAATTTAACAGTGCATAGAATTTTACAAATGTATGTATACCTTTATATGTAGTCAATTACATAATAACATTCATATACTATAAATGCCATTATATGTATACGAAATAATTAAAAATGGCTGAAATTAAGTATAATTTGACATTATGAATTTAACAGCATAGAATTTTACAACTGTGTGTTTATCTTTACATGTAGCTAATTACGTAATAACATTCATATATTATAAACACACAATTCATATACTGTGATGCTATTATATGTATAAAGAATAGTTAAAAATTACTGAAATTGAGTAATAATTTGACATTACAAATTTAACAGTGCATAGAATTTTACAAATGTATGTGTATCTTTATATGCAACTGATTACATAACATTTATACATGTATAATGCATTTATTCTGAATGCTATCATACGTCAATGATAAATGTAAAGAAAATGCACATATAAGTAGACATTTACTTATTTCTATACTATTATTGTAACAAAGAAACATAAAACGTTGTTAAAAGTATGAATCTGATTACGCGTGTTTTGTAATAAAAGGCTTCTTTTAAGAGTATTACAAATTTATTTGACCAATGCTACACATCTATCTGCAACTCTTTCTCTCAGGACGCGCATTGTCGAGATAAGATAGTTGTCATTTCCTTTTTATTTTTTTGACATCGCGTATCCTACATCATAGATTACTTTGAAAATGATGTAAAATATCCGGCATTGGAAGATATATTTTATATTATTCTATATTTTCGAAAGATTTCTCCGTAATAAAATCAGAACAGAAATTGAGACGTATAACTGCCGCGAGTAATAGGTACAATAGGATGACAAGGGCAATAATATGTAATGACGGTTTATTACGGCGACGTCATTCGAGCGGTTCGGTCCAATGTGGATTTACCGCGTGATCAGAGTTCAAGTGTTAAACGACTAATATTCATTTCTACCAATGTAGATTAACTATAATCTCGGTTTAACTTACTTTTTTATCTTTTTCTAATTCTTACGCCTAGAACTACTTTTACTAGTAAAAAGTAAGTTAAATTGAGATTAAAGTTAATTTACATTGATAGATTAATTTATAGATTTTATTTTCTAAGATTCGAATAATATTCTAATTCTTAAAAGTGGAAAAAAATAAAAAATACGTTAGATCAAGAATAAAGTTAATTTATATTAGTAGATTAATTTAAATTTTACACATTTTCTAGGATTCGAATATTTTAATTCTTAGACGTAGAAAAAGATAAAAAGTAAGTTAAACTAACATTAAAGTTAATCTACATAGTGGAAATGGACATAAGTGGTGTTAAATATCGTTCTAATATTTTTTGGTCACAATATTCTAATAGCGGAATTTTTGTATGATTTTCTGAGAAAAAACGGGTCCTCCTCCTCGTCCCCGTCTTCCTCGTCTCCCTCCTCCTCGTTCCCGTTCTCCTCGTCCCCGTCCTCCTCGTTCCCGTCCTCCTCGTCCCCGTCCTCCTCGTCCCCGTCCTCCTCGTCCCCGTCCTCCTCGTCCCCGTCCTCCTCGTCCCCGTCCTCCTCGTCCTCGTCCTCCTCCTTCGGAGGACTCTTCTCCTTCGGAGGACTCTTCTCCTTCGGAGGAGAACGAGGAAGATGAGCAGGACGAGGAAGTGTCCGAGGACGAGTAGGAGGATGCGGAGGAGGAGGTGAATGAGGACGAGTAGGAAGAAGATTCATCCTCCTCCTCTTCCACTTTTTGTTGAATATTGATTACGTTTACGGTAACCATGCTCTTATCATCTAATTCAAGGCAAGCACGTTTAAGATTTCTTTTACCAGCAGCTACTATTGTGGTATGTCCGATCTAGAGAAAGGGAACATAATTTATGTTATATGAGTATGTCCATTTTTATCAATACAATCATATTGTATAAAATGTATTCCAATGTACATTTTCCATTCAATTATCTGCTGAACTATCTATTGTTCGAAAAAATGTTTGAAATAGATCTATTGTGTGGTGGATGTCCTATTGTGAACATAAGTCTTATCTGGGTGGAGATATCTTTAAGATCGCAAGATAATCTTTTTTTTCAATGGAATTATATTTTTGTTTAGTTGGGTGTATAACTCATTCGAAGATGAATTTATTGATCTATGATAGATCATATTGATCTTCCTAGGTAATTCAATATTATTTACCATCATTTAAATTCTCCCTTTTCTGAATGCTCAATAATGTTCTTTATCTTCTGTATTTGAAATCACGACCTTGATCAAAACACTGGTTTAGTCTGTTCTTGAATGACATTCTCAAAAGTTGTCCTAATGATTTGTTGGTAAGCATCCGTGATCCTTATATTACCATCAGAGTGATAGATTTTTCTTTTAGTGATTTTCAAATGAATTCCAAAATCTTCTGGATGTCGTTCTACTCACCAAAGTACGAACGTGGTTCCAGTATGATGGTTCTTCTTGGTTCATTCTCTAACCGCAGAGTTATTATGAGTATGAGTTATTATGTCGTAATGATCAAGGTCGTCCTTTTGAATACAGAAAGATAAGGACATTACTGGACATTCAGTAGAAAAGAGCATTTAAACGGTAAATAATCTTGAATTATCTTAAAAAATTAACATATTATAGGTGATGAATTTGTCTGAAAATGAGCTAGACGCCTAGTTAAACGAAAATATTGTATAGTTTTATTTTAAAAAATTAATCATTTTGACATTTCAAAAGTACCTCCATCTTTTATATAATTATTTTCCAAAACTTGTGCTCATAACGAAATATTCCCTTCGAAATAAGTTTGAAACATTTTTTCGGACAATGAATAGGTTGTCAAATAATTGCGTAAAAAGATTACGATAAGACATCCTATGAAAGAAAAAAGAATGACATTTATAAATATTTATATAATTCGTAAACGTATAAATGTAGATAAACGTAGAAATATTATTTCTTAGGGCCGATTTTTCCAACTTCTTGGTAAGCTAACTAATACTTATTGTTAGTTAAATCCTACGTCTATCTTTGTTTTATCTTGAAATTAGAAGTCAAGTACAGAGGATCTGTGTGAGAAGCTGGCACGACATTTTGTTAATATGAAAAAAATAATTAGAGTTTCAGTAGCATTTTTCATAGTTCTCGAGTTCTTTGTAAAAATAAAACAGAATTCTGCATCTTTTATAGCAAAAATATAAAAATGAAAAAAAGTCGTGCTAATTTCGCGAATCTAGCACGACACCTTTCCTCTAAAGTACAATAACACAGTAAATATTATGATTTTTAACAACAGTTCCAATTAGTACTATTCGAGTTCTATTATTATGTACAATTTAAAAAAAATTTTAACAGTGACTATTTTTTTTTACACTTTTAATAATAAACACTGCAGAGTACAGACGTATAGTACAGACGTATAATAAGACGTATAAGTACAGACATATAACTATTAGTTAGTTACCAAGAAGTTGGAAAAACCGACCTATTAAATATAAAAATATATGTATAATAAAAAGTGGAGATAGCAAATTACAAATAATAGGATAAGATAGGAATAGAATAAGAACCCTTTGACATTTTTCTCGCAATACGCATGATAAATAAAATCACATTATTACTAAGTCATCATAAAATCAATGATCATTATCCACTTTATGAAATCAAATTTTCCTAGATATGCCAATTAAAATGGTTTTTACTTAATAATATTTATCTAAATTTTAAATTCTTTGCCTAAGTACATTACGGGAATCTATTGAATAAAATGAAACAAATCTAATTCAAATTAATAAAGTATTTATATTTATTCTTATAATTGTTTTCCAATGCTACATTGAATCATTATTTTTTATATTGAATTGATTTAAAGCAAATAAAAATCCTAAATATTAGCTATCTTTTAATAAAAAATTTACATTTGAAGAAATAGCATAGGGATTCATTGGATCTTAATCTATAGCTGTCCGTCAATTTTATCTATATTTTCTTCTGTATAATTTTCATATTCTATATGATATAATTTTACATAACACGCGCGATGAACTTTACCTTATCTCTTTCGGAGATTTGAGCAGTAATTTTACTATCGGCCGGATTTATTGTAGGAAAAAGTTACGACTACTCCCAGCATCCATAAATTTATTGTCAATAGACTGCTACAAAGAGTATTTGACATTATTATTGATATAATAAATAATAATAACCTGCTTTATAAAAGTTTTGATAAAGAGTTGAAATATTTGCAAAAACTATTTTGTTATCATTGCGTCATGTCTTGTCATTATTGTATCATGTTTTAGATTTATCCCATAATTTATTCTCAATATTTTTTATCGTTTTTCAGTTTTAATTAAAATATTGTAAAATTATTGAAAAAATCACGTTTTTGTAATTATTTTAAATAAAATATTCTTCGTAACATTTGAAAAATTTTTTAATGTAGATAACACAAGCATTACTTTATTAATCAATTTTTAACCTTTAAATATTTAATTTCGAACGAATCTAATATTTAATTAATTTTAAAAATATTGCTATATTCAATTTAAAAAACAGTGAGTCCTTACGAATTCTATGAAACAACTGACTTACTTGAGTACGTTTAACTTCGTTTTGCTTTGCCATCGACCTCTCGACAATGTCTACACTCGACAATAGTTGATGGACAAGTTCTTGTGCAGCGTAGATGATAATGATAACATTTCTCTAATCAAACTATCTGTATCTGCGATAAGTTTTAATGTAATAAAATAATTAATATAATTATAAAATAATTATAATAAAAATAATAAATATAAAATAAAAAATTGTTATTAAAATTAATATTAAAAAAACTAATATTTGGTAATTATATACATTTATATTACGCACGTTTTCTTCCTTGTTATGCGTTGTCGTCAAATTTCAGAACATAAATATCAACAAGAATAAGATTTTCTCAAAATTATTGAAGTATTAAAGATCAATTTTTTCTTAAATTACGTGATAAGCT
The DNA here is from genome assembly GCA_021460005.1 of Tetramorium alpestre. Classification (NCBI taxonomy): domain Eukaryota; kingdom Metazoa; phylum Arthropoda; class Insecta; order Hymenoptera; family Formicidae; genus Tetramorium; species Tetramorium alpestre. Next base: position 53,281 of record JAJVSH010000053.1, read on the forward strand.
GATTATATTTTGTAGTCTATATGTTCATTGAAAATTTCAATTTATATTATTGTTTTTTGTTTTGTTGTTATTAGTATAAGATAAGAGATTTTGTAGATAAACAGTCCGTGTATGCATTGTTTGCCACAAGAATACATCTTATAGATAATTATATTTCATAATAATTTTCTTAAAAATAGTATGATAAATTGAGGATAAAGTTCCGAAAAGGTTGGACCTCCGATTGTTTTGAAACTATGTGGTTCTTATGTATTTTGACGCGCTGATTACAGATATGATAGTGAAAATTGGCGCAAATTTGATTTTCATGGCGAAAATCATGAAAAACCCATAAAAATGATGGTTTTTAATATTTATCTTAACAAATATTGAAAATTTTGAAAAATGTATCAAATAAAAGTTGCAGATCTTGTTGAAACACATATTTTATATTCTATGCATTTTTGTAGTACGAGTGACAGTTTTTAAGAAAATCAATGTTAAAGATAGCTTCGCCCCGACACACGGGGCGGGTGGGAGTAGCTTCGCGTGGAAAGTTGCAAACCCATGTTGAATTGTACAATCGTAGACCTAGCTTCGTCTCGGCACACGGGGTGGGTGGGAGTAACTTCGCGTAGAAAGTTGCAAACCCATGTTGAACCGTACAATCGTGGACCTAGCTTTGCCCCGATACACGAGGAATTATTTCTCTTAAAATTTGTTAGCCAGAGAAATAATTAAATTCAAGATCTTTTTTTCTGTCTAAAGCGGACAATCTTACCTTTAAATTGAATTATTTAAATTGAATGATGAAAATTGGCGTAAATTTGATTTTCATGGCGAAAACCATGAAAAACTCATAAAAATGATGGTTTTTAATATTTATCTTAACAAATATTGAAAATTTTGAAAAATGTTTCAGATAAAAGTTGTAGATCTTGTTAAAACACATATTTTATATTGTATGCATTTTTGTCGTAAGAGTGATAGTTATTGAGAAAATCAATGTTAAAGATAGCTTCGCCCTGCCCCGTGTGTACGACAAAAATGCATAGAATATAAAATATGTGTTTTAACAAGATCTACAACTTTTATCTGAAACATTTTTCAAAATTTTCAATATTTGTTAAAATAAATATTAAAAACCATCATTTTTATGAGTTTTTTATGGTTTTCGCCATGAAAATCAAATTTGCGCCAATTTTCACTATCATATCTGTAATCAGCGCGTCAAAATACATAAGAACCACATAGTTTCAAAATAATTGGAGGTCCGACCTTTTCGGAACCTCACCTTAAATTGATACCAAATTTCACATGTAGGAACAAAATACGTTAATGGTCATCTCAAAATTTTATAGTAATCATTTTATCTTTGAAATTCTGATATACACTTCTAAATATTAGAATTAATATTAATAGTTGCAATTAATATTTTAAGTAAAATAAAAATAAATTTAAAAACTTGTGGCTACTTTTGAATTTATATCATAACGAAGAGACCTTTCTCTTGTAAGAGAATGCTGTTTTGAAATACGATTTTATAATAGGCATGTTTTACATCAAATACTTAGGCTAATCCAATGAATTTTTTATATTATTGAGAGAGAGAGAGAGAGAGAGAGAGAGAGAGAGAGAGAATAAATGCTTTTGCAAAATTCACCTTGTAGTCTTTACTTCAATAATTCGCCGTCTTTTATTGATTGAAAATAACTTCATATGACAATAGTTTTTAACATACAATTATCGTCTCTTTTTCTGGTTCTTGATAATTTTTGTCTCTTTTAATTAATTTTTTTATAACAAATCTTCCTTTTAACCTTTTTGAAGGAGATTTATTATAATTTAATACCATACTTTTTATACTTCTTAGTTTTCTTATATTTTTATTTTTTACATTTTCTTTCATTTCTTAATTTTAAGGAAGTCAGATTCATACCAGAATGACCAGCCTCATTATTATTTGCCAACAGTGTTTACAAATTACTATTATAATACTATTATAATGGAAGAAGTTTTTGCAAAAATATAATTTTTTTTCAAATAAGTAATATCTATTAATATAAAATATTATATGTGTATAAGTAATATAAATAGTATAAATAATATAATAATACTATATGTATGTATACATATAAAATAACATTAGACATATAGAATGTTAATTCTATGTTTTAATTCAGTCGATAAAAGAATAATTTGTTTCATAAATTGATAATAAAATCAAGATAACTTGTGTCTTATTTTATATATTAATTTATATATTAATTTCAAAATTAACTAATAATTTATTTAGGAATAAATAGCAACTGAAAATTAAATACTTAAATTCAGAAACTATTCTATAATTTAATAACTTTTAAAAATTAAAAATTTTTTTATTATTTTAAAATTTAACAAATTTAAATTGTTTGACTAGAGATGCTATTATACATCTTTAAATATAAATAATAATCTTGATGCTGTAATAAAGATCACAAAATGTTTATTATATGTATATGATATATACAGGGTGTCCCATAACTGTTAATCGCTACTTCAGGGGGTGATAGAGAGTGAAATTTTGAACAAAAAATTCTTTTTCCGTTTTTGGCTCGGACCATTATTGACCGAGTTATTAAGAGTTACAGTTAACTAATCAGACAGCGCGCGGCCGGAGTACGCAGGGACGCAGCACGCCATGGNCCACTCGCGCTTACCACACCGATTGTAAACAATTTATTTAGAGAATGTTTTTGCTAATAATCTTAAATACCCATGGCAAACATCCCGTAGTTCGTTTTTTACCATCGCAGCTTGATTAGCTATGGGAAATAATGAATTAAATTATTGAATAAATGCATAAAAAGATTAATACATAATTAAACAAATAAACAAAATAATAAGTAAATAGTAAATAAGAATAAAAAATAATCAGAAATTGTATACATTCTTACATTTATTCTTATTTATTTATTTATTCTCTTATTTATTTATTTATTCATAATTGAACGAGTTAATGATTTATTTATGTATTTATTATTATTATTATTAATTAATATGAAAAATTAAAGTAGAATTTTCACCGAGGAAATCCGTGTGGTAAGCGCGAGTAGCCCATGGCGTGCTGCGTCCCTGCGTACTTCGGCCGCGCGTTGTCTGATTAGTTAACTGTAACTCTTAATAACACGGTCAATAATGGTCCAAGTCAAAAACG
>JAJVSH010000053.1:63834-107911 GCA_021460005.1 Tetramorium alpestre
GTTAATGCAATAAAATAATTAATAAAACTGTTAAAACTAATATTAGGAAAAAAAAATATTTGGTAATTATACATTTATATTACGCATGTTTTTTTCTTTGTTTTGCGTTATCGGCAAGTTTCAGAAAATAAGTATGAACAAGAATGAGATTTTTTCAAAATTATTGAAGTATTAGAGATCAATTTTATTTTTAAATTACGTGATAATCTGATTATATTTTGTAGTCTATATGTTCATTGAAAATTTCAATTTATATTATTATGTTTTTTGTTTCGTTGCTGTTAGTATAAGAGAAGATATTGAAGATAATGGTCCGTGTGTACACTGTTTGTCACAAGAAAACATCCTATAGATAATTATATTTCATAATAATTTTCTTAAAAACAGTATGAAAAATTGATACCAAATTTCACATGTAGGAACAAAATGAACTTTCTATATTATTGAGAGAGAGAGAGAGAGAGAAAATAAATGCTTCGCAAAATTTACCTTGTAATCTACTTTAATAATTCACCGTCCTTTGATTGAAAATTACTTCATGTGACAATAGTTTTTAACATACAATTATTGTGTCTCTTTTTTTGGTCCACGATAATTTTTTGTCTCTTAATTAATTTTTTTATAGCAAATCTTCCTTTTAACCTTCTTGAAGGGGATTTATTATAATTTACCATACTTTTTATACTTCTTAGTTTTCTTATATTTTTATTTCTTACACTTTCTTTTATTTCTTAATTTTAAGGAAGTCAGATTCATATCAGAATGACCAGCCTCATTATTTGCCAACAATGTTCGCAAATTACAATATAAAAAAGTTTTTGCAAAAGTATAATTCTTTTTCATTATCTTTTAATATAAAACATTATATGTATAAGTAATATAAATAGTATAAATAATATAATACTATATATAAAATAATATCAGACATATAGAACGTTTTTAATTCAGTCGATAAAAAAATAATCGAAAATACAAATTTTGTGTTTCATAAATTGATTATAAAATCAAGACAGCTTTTGTGTCTTACTTTATGAATTAATTTCAAAATTAACTAATAATTTATTTAGAAATAAATAGCAAACTGAAAATGAAATACTTAAATTCAGAAATTATTCTATAATTTAATAACTTTTAAAAATTAAAAATTTTTTTAATCTTTTATCTTAAAATTTAACAAATTTAGATNGTTTGACTAGAGAAGCTNTTATACATCTTTAAATGTAAATAATAATCTTGATGTTGTATAATAAAGATCACAAAATGTTTATTATATAATGATGGAATACTTGAACACATCTTATATTTTCAAGCATATGCTTCATTCAGCATATGCTTCAATTTCTCATGAAATATCATCAAATATTGAATTATTATATTTACGAGATAATAAATTAATAGAAAAATAGATATTATATCATTCAACTTTTGTCTGTCTTCTTTCTATCTTCAAGATGCTAGAATCTAATTACGTGACACTGTGTGTGTATTATTAGATCATTTTAAAGGCTTTATTCACAATCTAACTGTTTGTTAGACGATAAGAAGATATAACTTTGGAAATGGATTAAACGCAATAATTTTTGTCACAAGTTTTCATATTATTTTTATAGATTTGGAAATCCTTTTTCAGAATTAAAGTATACGTATTAATACCATTCTGCAAGGTGGAACTTATGTCTAAAACGAAACAAATTTTTTATTCACGTTTTCATTACCATTTATTAGTTCAATAATGGCATCTGGAGCTGTCACGTCGTAACAATATTTGCTTGATATAAAAGCTCTGCCATTTGTATTCATGAAATTGAAATTTACAGACACATAGATGACACAAACAAACAATTTCTAGTTCCTAAAACTTAACTTTGATGCCAAATTCGATACGAATTTTTTTGACAAAAATGTATGTACATTATAACCTAACTTTACATTAGTTATTTTTCTAATATTTTACAATATTCTGATAAAGAAGCTGTTGTAAAGCGAGAAATGTACATACATATATACGTATATACATACATATACAAACAAATCAATTAAATTTTATACCTTTCATACCTTTTCTTATATCTCATTTTCAGTTTCATATTGTGTTTCATCGACCTTGATATCGCTGTTTACGATCGAGTTATTTAAGCCTTGCCATAACTTCCACACACAATATAATTGAATAAGACCCTTCTCGACTTCGACCCTTCTAGGGAATCGTTCTCCTCCTCGTCCTCTTTGTCCTACCCCTCCTCCTCCACGTCCTCCTTGTTCTCCTCCTCCTCCTCCTCCTCCTTCTCGTTCTCCGTCCTCCTCCTCCTCTGAGGAGAACGAGGACGAGGTGCAGGAAAGGAACAACGACGACAAGTAGCAGAAGAAGCAGAACAAGAACACGGAGGAGAAAGAGGAGGACGAAGAAGAAGCGCAGGAGGATGAGTCTTCCTCGTCCTCATTCTCTTTCTCCTCCTCATCCTCCTCCTCGTCCTCATCCTTCTCGTCCTCGTCCTCCTCCTCCATGTTCTTGTTCTCGTCCTCGTCCTCCTCTTCCTCCTTTTCCTATTTTTTTCGAATTTTCATTGCTTTTACGGTAAGCAGGCTCTTGTCATCTAATTCAAGGCAAGCACGCTTCAAGATTTCTTTTACCAACAGCTACTATTGTGGTATGTCCAACCTAGAAAGAGGGAACACAATTTATGTTATATGAGTATGTCCATTTTTATCAATACAATCATATTATATAAAATGTATTCGAATGTACATTTTCTATTCTATTATCTGCCGAATTATTGTTCGAAAAATTGTTTGAAATAGATCTATTGTGTGGTGGATATCCTATTGTGGACATAAGTCTTGTCTGAGTGGAGATATCTTTAAGATCTCAACGTAATCTTTTTTTTTTTTCAATGGAACTATATTTTTGTTTAGTTGGGCGTATAATTCATTCGAAGATGAATTCATTGATCTATGATAGATCATATTGATCTTCCTAGGTAATTCAATATTATTTACCATCATTTAAATTCTCCCTTTTCTGAATGCTCAATAACGTTCTTTATCTTCTGTATTTGAAAGGACTTTGATCAAAACACTGGTTTAGTCTGTTCTTGAATAACATTCTCAAAAGTTGTTCTGATTTGTTGGTAAATATCCGTGATCCGAGTTTTCGTATTATCATCAGAGTGATAAATTTTTCTTTTAGTGATTTTCAAATGAATTTCAAAACCTTCTGAAAGTTGTTTTACTCACCAAAGTACAGACATGGTTCCAGTATGATGGTTCTTCTGCTCATAATAACCGCAGAATCATCATAATGATCAAGGTCGTCCTTTCGAATACAGAAAGATAAAGACATTACTAGACGTTCAATAGAAAAGAGGATTTAAACGGTAAATAATTTTGAATTATCTTGAAGAATCAACATATAAGTGATGAATTTGTATGAAAATGAGCTATATGCCTAATTAAACGAAAATATTGTATAGTTTTATTATAACAAATTAATCATTTTGACATTTCAAAAATACCTCCACCTTTTATATAATTATTTTCCAAAACTTGTGTTTATAACGAAATATTCCCTTCTAAATAAGTTTGAAACATTTTTGGACAATGAATAGGTTGACAGATAATTGCGTAAAAAAAATACGATAAAGCATCCTATGCAGAGTGAATTTTAAGATTCTTGACAGCGGTCATGAGAAGATAGAAGGGATTGAGATAAACAAAAATGTCCTATACCATTTTGTGATATTTGCAATAGTTAACGAGATATTAATGATTAAAAATCGCCGTATTAGCCCGGCCTATCGCCGAGTACAAGCGCGCGGAGAGATACGCCCAGCGTCATTGTTTCCAAGATCGCGAGTTGTTTTCTATAAATGGCAAAAAACAGGGGGACAATTGTAGCTCAAAACCGCCGCTTTTAAGCATTGCCGCTTGTAGTAAACAACTCCTCGCGATCTTGGAAACAATGACGCTGAACGGTCGTATCTTTCCGCGTGTTTGTATTCGGTAGGCCGAGTTAATACAGCGATTTTTAATCATTAATATTTCGTTAACTATTGCGAATATCGCAAAATGATATAGGACATTTTTGTTTATCTCAATCCCTTTTATCTTCTCATGACCGGTATCAAGAGTCTTAAAATTTACCCTGTATATGAAAGAAAAAAGAATGACATTTATAAATATTTATATAATCCGTAAACGTATAAATGCAGATAAACGTAAAAATATTATTTTTTAGGGCCAATTTTTCCATCTTCTTGGTAAGCTAACTAATACTTACAATTAGTTAAATTATACGTCTGTATAAGTCTTTGTCTGTCTTTGTCTGTGTTTTTATCTTGAAGTTAGAAGTCAAGTATAAACGTACGATTTAACTATTAGTCAACTTACCAAGAAGTTGGAAAAACTGACCTATAAAATATAAAAATATATAATAAAAAGTGGAGATAGCAAATTACAAGTAATAAGATAAGATAATTCTTTGATATTTTTCTCGCAGTACATGATATATAAAACCACATCATTACTTGGTCATCACAAAATCAATGATCATTTTCAACTTTATGAAATTAAATTTTTCTAGATATGCCAATTAAAATGTTTTTTATTTAATAATCTTTATCTAAATTTTTAATTCTTCGCCTAAGTTATAAGTACGTAAGGGGAATCTATTGAATAAATGTATTGAATAAAATGTAACAAATCTAATTCAAATTAATAAAGTATTTATATTTATTCTTATAATTGTTTTCCAATGCAATGGAATCATTATTTTTTTATATTGAATTGATTTAAAATAAATAAAAATTCTAAATATATTTAGTTATCTTGTAATCAAAAATTTACAATTGAAAAAATAGCACAGGGATTCAATGGATCTTAATCTATAGTTGTCTGTCAATTTTATCTATATTTTCTTCTGTATAATTTTTATATTCTATTTGATATAAAGAGTTGGAATAATTACAAAAACTATTTTGTCATCTTTGCATCATGTTTTGGATGTGTGAATTTAGCACCCCAACATAAAAATTCTATAGTTCTGATTAGAGTTCTAGCTTCCGTTTGAAAAGTTTTGAAGTACTTTGTTAAAAATTAAAAGAGTTTCGGCGACAAATAATATTTATTTAAAATAAACGTATCCAACAACTAACAAGTTATTTGAAAGAAAATAATTTTTGTTCAAAATTACGTTAAAATTTGACAAAATTATTTTTGAAACGTTGCAGGTATCAGTTTCGGTATCATAACGTTATGAAAATAGTTATAACGGATGAAAAACTCTAATCAGAACGGAATTTTTATGTTGAGGTGCTAACTTCACACACCTTCATGTTTTAAATTTATCCCATAATTTATTCTCAATATTTTTTATCATTATTCAGTTTTAATTTAAATATTGTAAAATTATTGAAAAAATCACGTTTTTGTAATTATTTTAAATAAAATATTCTTTGTGACATTTGAAAAATTTTTTTATGTAGACAACACAAGTATTACTTTATTAGTAAATTTTTAGCCTTTAAATATTTAATTTTGAACGAATCTAATATTTTATTAATTTAAAAAATATCGCTATATTCAATTTAAAAAACAGTGAGATTACAAATTCTAACAAACAACTGACTTACTTGAGTACGTTTAACTTCGTTTTACTTTGACTTCTCCATTGACTTCTCGGCGATGTCTACACTCGGCAATAGTCGATGGATAAGTTCTTGTACAGCGTAAATGATAATGATAACATTTCTCTAATCAAATTATCTGTATCCGCGATAAGTTTTATACTGCAATTCTAAGCAAATCTATGAATCATTCGTAAAATTGTAGAGTCGTAGCTTATGAAGCGATCGTAAAAAGCTGAATATAGAGTATGACATATAGTGCGCATAGAATTGAAGATCTACTCATAAGTTCTTATGAATCTTACGGAAACAGGTTACAAGTTTTACACGTCTATAAAGCTGGCACAGCCACTTCAGCACAATTAAATAAAATTTGTATAAAAATTTAGTGCTAATTTGTTGTTAATTTGTTGCTCTATTGCAGATTTTGTTGCTGCAACCATTTCGGAAAAACCGATAGCTGTGCTAGCTAAAGTGTAAAGTTAGCTCAGCCACTAAAAAAAAATAAAAAAATTAAAAATTAAAGTAGATTATTTATTTTAGTGCTAATTTATTGCTCTATTCCGGATCTTGTTGCTCCATCCATTTCCAAAAAATCGATGACTATACAAAATTCGGTGATTGTACTGGATTCGACTCAAGATTAAAGTATCTAAAGTACCTAAATAAATTTGTTGCTCGGCGTATTTCTTTCCTAAAACGTTTCTGGAATTTTTTGCTCGCAAAATACGCCGATTTACGTCATTTGTTGCTCATTGTTTATAACAAAATTCGATAGCTATGCTGGATTCGACTCAAGTGTAAAGTATACTTGTGTATACTAAGTGTAGGATATAACCTAAATAAATTTGTTGCTTGGCGTATTTTCTTCCTAAAATGTTTCTGGATTTTGTTGCTCGTGAAATACACCGAGCAACAAATTTATTTAGGGTACTTTACTCTTGAATCAAATCTAGCACAGCCATCGAATTTTATTATAAACAATGAGCAACAAGTGTCTAATTTGTAAGAATTTTGTTTAGTCATTGATTATTTGGAAATTAGTGGAGCAACAAAATCCAGAATAGAGCAACAAATTAGCGTTAAAATAATCTTTCATTTTTTTTCTTTTTAGTGACTGTGCTAACTTTGTACTTTAGCTAGCACAACCATCGGTTTTTTCCAAAATGGTTGCAGCAACAAAATCTGCAATAGAGCAATAAATTAGCACTAAATTTCTGTACAAATTTTATTTGATTGTGCTGAAGTGGCTGTGCCAGACGTGAGTTTTACGATTTTGTTTAGAATTGCAGCATTAATATAATAAAATTATTAATAAAATTGTTATTAAAACTAATATTAAGAGAAAAATTAATAATTGGTAATTACATTACGCGCGATTTTTTCCTTATTATGTGTTGTTGTCAAATTTCAAAACATAAATATCAACAAGAATGAGATTTTCTCAAAATTATTAGAGTATTAAAGATAAATTTTTTTTCTTAAATTACGTGATAAGCTGATTATATTTTGTAGTCTGTGTTCATTGAAAATTCCAATTTATATTATGTTTTTTGTTTCATTGCTGTTAGTATAAGAGATATTGTAAATAAACGGTTTGTGTGTGCACTGTTCGCCACAAGAATACATCTTATAGATAAATATATTTTATAATAATTTTCTTAAAAACGGTACAACAAATTGATACCAAATTTCACATGTAAGAACAAAATACATTAATGGGCATCTCAAAGTTTTAATTATTTTATCTTTGAAATTCTTGAAATTGATATACACTTTTAAATATTAGAATTAATATTAATAGTTGTAATTGATATTTTAAGTAAAATAAAAATAAATTAAAAAACTTATGGCTACTTTTGAATTTATATCATAACGAAGAGACCTTCTTTCTCTTGCAAGAGAATACTGTTTTGAAATACGATTTTATAATTGACATGTTTTACATCGAATAACAAATACTTAGGTTAATCCAATGAACTTTTTATATTGAGAAAGGAGAGAGAGAGAGAATAAATGCTTTTGCAAAATTTACTTTGTAGTTTTTACTTCAATAATTCACCGTCCTTTGGTTGAAAATAACTTCACGAGGCAACATGGGGCACGTTTTTAACATACAATTATCGTGTCTCTTTTTCTAGTCCTCGATAATTTTTTGTCTCTTGTAATTATTTTTATAGTAAATCTTTCTTTTAACCTTTTTGAAGGAGATTTATTATAATTTACTTTTAATACTTCTTAGTTTTCTTATATTTTTATTTCTTACACTTTCTTTCATTTCTTAATTTTAAGGAAGTCAGATTCATACCAGAATGACCAACCTCATTATTATTTGCCAACAATATTCGCAAATTACAATTATAATATAAAAAGTTTTTGCAAAAAGTATAATTCTTTTTCAAAAAGTATTATCTATTAATATAAAATATTATGTGTATAAGTAATATAAATAGTATAAATAATATAATACTATATATAAAATAATATTAGACATATAGAATGTTTTTAATTCAGTCGATAAAAAAATAATCGAAAATACAAATTTTGTATTTCATAAATTGATTATAAAATCAAGACAGCTTTTGTGTCTTACTTTATGAATTAATTTCAAAATTAACTAATAATTTATTTAGAAATAAATAGCAAACTGAAAATGAAATACTTAAATTCAGAAATTATTCTATAATTTAATAACTTTTAAAAATTAAAAATTTTTTTAATCTTTTATCTTAAAATTTAACAAATTTAGATAGTTTGACTAGAGAAGCTGTTATACATCTTTAAATGTAAATAATAATCTTGATGTTGTATAATAAAGATCACAAAATGTTTATTATATAATGATGGAATACTTGAACACATCTTATATTTTCAAGCATATGCTTCATTCAGCATATGCTTCAATTTCTCATGAAATATCATCGAATATTGAATTATTATATTTACGAGATAATAAATTAATAGAAAAATAGACATTATTATATCATTCAACTTTTGTCTGTCTTCTTTCTATCTTCAAGACACTAGAATCTAATTACGTGACAGACTCTGTATGTATATTATTAGATCAGTTTAAAGGATATTCACATATAACTGTTTGTTAGACGATAAGAAGATATAACTTTGGAAATGGATTAAATGAAAAGTATAGCGTTTGGATATTAAGAAAAAATTTAAAATGTTTATAGAATTTTATACCTGAAAAATTTTTAATGGGGACAAATTTTCAATTTTTTTATATTTTTCATGTGAAATGTTTACTGCGACATTTTGGATAGTCTCATCAAAGGCTTAATCTGAAATTGTTCAAAATCCCCTTTAATTCAAGCTTAAAAATCTATTAAAGAAATTAAAACTTAAATGACTGTAATCTCCAAATATAATATTCATGTACAGTTAAACCAGCTAAACGTTACATTTAAACATGACATCGTTTAATTTCGATCATACTATTTACTCATGTCTCGGCAGTACAAACTGTTTGTTTTGCCTCTCCATCTATTTTCGCCAATTCTCTTACGGATCACTTTGTGCTTCTTCGATATTGTAACGGCAGTCTCGTTCGAATAAAGCTAATAGTTCTCGAATTCTTTTCTCTCTCGAACCACGACCTTCTCTATATCAAGTGATCCGCTCCTCTCATTTATCATGACATAAATCATTACAGAAATCCTAAACCTAAATATTTAATGTATTAAAAAATGTATACTGTTTATTGAAATTTGATAAAGGTAGATTTAAACATTATGACTTTCCTAAAAAAAAATTATGACCTTTTTTCCTAAAATTATTTTATGTAAATTTTTGTGAAAAGTCAAAATATTAAAATCTTTTTTGATCAAATAAGTAATACATATGTAAAAAATATACATTTATTAAAAATTAAAATATACATTTAAGTTTATGTATTTCAAATCAAGCTTTTGTGACCATAAATTTCGTATGGAAGATATAAAAAAATTGGAAACTTCTTTTTATTTTATAGTTTTTTTTAGATACAGAATTATGCACAAACAAATGCATTTTCAATATATCAAAATATCGTACATTTATATTTCGTTTAATTCATTTTTAACCCTTAAGGGGCACTCTGGGTCAAATTGACCCGAGCGAAAGTTTACGATTAAATATCTGAAAGAAAATATTTAAAATTGGGACTTATAGCACCGTCTGTTGTTGATTTGACTCTCCTACTTTACGATTGTATAGCATTTTTTAATTACATTTTTCAATGAGAAATGTTATGTAAATTTTTTCCAAAAAAATCTAAATTCCAAAAAAATTTTTTTAAACATTCATACTTATCATTTTTATCTTAAAGTGTAGGGTTTCCAGTATCGGGTTAAATTTTTACGAAAAAATTGATAAAAATTGATAAATGAAAAAGTTATCAAATTTGAAGTGAAAAGTCAATTTTTCGGTTTCTCGTAAAATTATAATTTTTTTTTAATATTTAAAATTCTTTTTTTTTTTACATTCTAATAATTGTATCTTATTTTTGTTTCTAAGTTATATAATTGAATTTTTTTAACTAAAAAAAATGAATAATAACTTTGTAGCAACCGATTGAAATTGCTCGGGGTCAAATTGACCCAGGCATGCCCTTTATGTTTCACTCAGGAGGTGTACCCTTTAAGGGTTAAAGTATTTCTTCACCATATCAGAATACATTCACCATATTACCATAAAATATACAGAATTCTTAAAGCAATTAAACTAGAGTGAACATTGTTTTAAGAAACGACTTAAGTTTGACAAATTGAATTTTAGATTTAATTGAAGAAAAATACTAAAGTACTCTTTTTTGCTATTTAAGGGCGAAAAGAATAATGGATTTGACGTGTTGTATCATAACATGAAGCATGGTGTAATCGCCAGCAAGGAATTGGCTGAATTTTTACGAGAGAGATCAGCTATAGAGGAGAACAATTACAAACTCCTTAGTAAGGTAGCGAAACAGGCGAGCAATAGCACACAAGGAACATTCGCACCTATATGGGCCGCCTTAAGAGGCGCCGCCGAGAAGCTCGCTGTTTTACATTTCCAAATGGCTCAGCGAGTCTCCGAACTCATAAAAGATGTGTCAAAATACGCGGACGAGCTACACAAGAAACATAAGGCTGTACGTAATTATCTTTCTATTTAACTTATTGGCTAAATGTACTTTTTTTATTTAAAAAAACCTAATATTTTCCTCATTGATTTGATTGCGGTATCACAAAATAAGATACAATGTTATCTTTTTTTTTTCACGACTGCTTTGTAAAATATGTCAGATACGTGTCCCATAAATTATCAGTATCCGCCCACACTGTCGGATCAGTAGGCTCTCATCGTCAGACAATCAAGTCGGCAATGCGCAGCGGTCCTATCTATCATAGCATGCATATCAATTTCATTTGCGTTCATCCGTAATGAGAACGGTTTAGTTTATAGCTTATATAGAGAAACGTACCGATTGTGTACCGATGCATCTAGGTGAAGGAAGAGGAATCGTCTACTTTAGAAGTTGTACAAAGTATACAGGCCATTACGGTAACGTTACACAAAACGAAGGACATGTGTATGCAAAAACGCCTAGAATTAGAGAAGTTGAGGAAGGACAATGCCAGTCAAAGGGAGCTGGAGAAGGCGGAGGGCAAGTTCAAAAAGGCACAGGACGATTACAGGACGCTGGTGGACAAATACACGGTCATACGAAACGACTTCGAGGCAAAGATGACTCAGGCTTGCAGGGTACTAATTCTGGATTAAAAACATAGAAAGTTAGGCTTCGCGAGATAATGTATGCTGCGCGGGCGATTGCAGCGAGGCGTACTAATCGATGTACGTTTTCGTTACCAAGCGGTTCCAAGATGTGGAAGAGACGCATCTGAAGCACATGAAGGAATTTCTCAATACGTACGCCGACGTTTTACAAACCAATCACGAGCAGGTCGGCCAGGTGCACATCGACTTCAAACGGCAATGCGTCGACATGACAGTGGAAAAGTTGTTGGAGCAATTCGTTCAGAGTAAATACACGGGTTTCGAGAAACCAGGTAAACGAGATAGTGTTCGTGAAGAATTTTTTTTTCTACATTCCTTGATATATTCCACTAAAGTGTTTGTAAATCAGGTGTGATCGAGTATGAGGAAGTTATGACAAGTTTGGCGGAAATAACCAGCCATTCGCAGTCGGAAGGTGGTGCGGAGACACCTAAGGAAACATCAAAGGGGACCAATGGCGAAACAGGCGTAGCCGGTAACAGTCACAGTTCAAAAAAAGATCAGGGATTAAAGGGGGAGGGTGGTGTTTTGAGGGTACTGGACGGGGACAGGGGGAGGGTGAGATTGGAAAAAGATAGAGAAAAAGATAGACACAAGGAAAAGGACAGAGAACTGTCACATGCACAAACCACCAAGGCTTCCCGTCGTACTACCTCGCTACTCAACCTGTTCATGTCCAACTCCCAGGGTAGGTTTCTTTCTCTCTCTCACTCTCTCTTTCATCGAAGTTACATAGACTTTCTCAAAATTTTATTATCTTTTTAATTGCAATAGTATGAACCTGCCTTGACTCGATGCAATGTCTCACATGCGACATTGTTTCTTCTTGTTTCTTGTAACATTTTTACATTAAATCGGTACTTTTGCATCTAATGTTGTTATACAAAGGATAGTTACTACATTTCCGAAGAAATTAATTTTGTTAGCAATCTAATGTTGAATATTCATGAAACAAGTATCGGCATATCATTGCATATGTCCGGGTAGGCTCGTTCTGCCGTTTTTATTTTATATTCGTTAGTACCATATTGATCACGTTATACACTTGCCCAATTGAATTGCAGCACTCGATCACAGATATATCAATTCGAATATGAATACGCAGTACGGTTTTTATACGACTTGTTTATGCTTATGTGGTTGTTGTGTTATATTTGCTTCTGCGTAACGATCTAACATTAGGTGGAGGATGACATATAGAATACCATTGTGTTCCAGGGGGTTTGTTTTGTTTTTTAATTTGATTGCTAATTATATATACATTGCAAGTTATTTTTATATATATTAGGGATACATATTACTTTGCTCATCCATAATAAATGAACAGTGAATTAGTTTTTTTGCGCAGTCAATTGTGCAGGCGAAAAATTTATTATAACTACGTTTTTACATTTCTTTTTGCAATTACAATTTAATTCTCAGATTTTTGCATATTTATGCATATAGTTGAACATTTCTATAATTATATATCCAGACGCGAAAATATATATGAACAGATGTATTATGCGGTCATTTAAAATATTCTTACCCCTCTGGAACGCTTTGAAATGCCACTGAAAGTGCAAAGGTCATTAAAATTCGAATCGGTACAACTAACGTGCATAATAGTGCGAGACGGAGCAAGAGAAAAAAGAAAGGGCCATCAGTTGACGGAAGGTATTCGAAGTCGTGAGAATGATGAGTGTTGTTTCAGACAAACAGAAGCAAGCAGGGTCGTCTGGTTCGGCACCTGCCACCCCTCAAGGGAACAACCTGCCTCCTGCTGTTCCACCTCCCAGCATCTCCAGGAACCCTCTCAGAGGATCTAAATGTAACAATTTACATTTTATTCCTGTGCCCTGTTCTACCATACCCTCTCACTCTGTTGTTAGAATACAACATACAACATGCTGCCTTAGAAATTACTGACGTTATCTGCCGAGTATGATAATACACATGATAAAATAATCAACTCTGTACTTGATTCTCGTTGATACAACGTACAATTAACGATTATCGCGCTTCTGTTTGTACGGTTTCTACTTATCTTCCTCTCTTCCTTTTATTAAAGAGATATTTAAACAGTATGAAACGTAAAATAACTTTGCACACAATTTTTCATCTGTTGCCTTTAAAGTTATCACAATTTTAACGCTGACGATCTTACTCGGACATCTATTATCTACATTAGCTCGAATATGAATGGTCAATTATTAATTTGAAAATGTTCGTCGTAAATATTGTTCACATAAATCACATAAATACTTAGATATAAAATTTACGATAAAATAAGATTTTCTTTCATTAATTTGCAATAGGATCAGTCTTATTCGAGTATTTCCTACGTAGCTCTTTATAATGTTTCTCTGTCTGTTCTCTCTTTATGGTACTCGGTAACAATGACATTACTTTCTTTTTAAATACTTCGTATATTTATGGTCATACAAAACGTAATGTGGTGAAATAAATTATCTACTGACTTATAGTGGTTGCGCATATTATGATTCCTCCACTGTGCTCACTTTTAGAACAGCAATGTACGTATACTAATATTATTCAAACGCTTTAAATTAATGTTACAAACGTATCTTTCATCAAAAAAATTTATTATACATACAATCCAATGTAACATTAATTTTTGCTTTACATTTTACGCTCGTGCAAAATATTTCTTCACTTTAATTTACTTCTGCGTTTGAAATGGACCGGGAATGTATTTTTATTTGAAAGAAGAAATATTTTTTTATTTGCTATATTTTACTAACATTAAAAGACGCTTGTATAGAACATAGATATCTAGAATTAGAAATGTATGGGAGTCTAATTACTTTCATCCATAAAGTTTCACCTATAAATTGTTTTTCTAACAATCCTCTCTGTGGGAATATACATATATTATGCGATTATGTACGATGCACGCACCAGTTATCTTACACAACCACAATAAGAAGATCTATAAAAGTCTTACATATTTTACAATTTTTATAAACTATATCACCGAGTGCATTTATTATAAAATCAATATTCGATAAAACTTGGAGCTTCTGTATATTGTATATTTTTTTAACCGTGAAAAGTTAAAGATTGAATAACGTCGTATTGTTCACATATTTCAATAGACATTTAACAGAACTTCACTTTTGTCTTTCTGTTTAACTTTTTTTTATTTCACAAAGTCAAGAATAAATGCCGGTTATATAATTGCAAGACTACAAACCATATATTTAACTTCTTTACACATCATACACATGTAAAGAATTTGAATCATTGTGATCCAAATAACACGTATTACTAATGAACGTCCTGAATAGATTCACAATTACACAGACTACGGCATATAATTCTGTTTCTAAAGTTCATTCTGTAACATTGGTGCAGTGAGATTAAAACAGAAAAAAAGAGAAATATGACTAAAGGGAGTTGGACTTGAATAACGTTGAGATACAAGAGTGGGGTTGGCTACCGACGGGGCCTCAGGTGAGCCGTTTTTATAAAACTCCTAATTTGCATGGCTCACATGTTCATACCTTTACATTTATTTTCCAAGTGCAGGAATATTTTTCTCTCTTTTCCAATAGCGTAATATGATTCTGAAAACAAACTATTATCCCGTGCTATGTTCTTGTCCTCGATGACGAAGATCATTTCCGTAGCATCTTCCTCAACGTTCACGTTCATTTTGATAGAGAGATTACGTTCTTATAGAATCTCTTTCTCTTTCGATTACTCTTCTAAATATTTGTACACCTAATATGTCCAAGACTATTTTTGCATGCAACGATTTATTTAGATTGGCTTTTCAGAGGACACGTCCCTCTGAGTATATTAATCTTCCAAAGAGAGGCGTGCAAGAATGTGCAAATGCATTTATTATAGTGTCAATATATAGGTAATTAGTAATTGTTAGAAAAACAATTTAAGAAGAGAGTAGACGATGCAGAGACTGTAGGACTTTTGGTGGTGATGGTGCGTGGGATATCTTCACATTTCTACTAACGCGACGTGCTCCACTTCACTACTGAATTTTCTTTTTCTGTATACTTCACTTTTTTTATTTGTCTGCATCCTTCGTTTGACGTAGGTATTCACATATTAGTCGTTGTTTTACCAAATGCTGACACGCGTTTCCTTGAAGGGCGAAACTTGTAAGAAAACATTAAAAATTCGTTAGAGAGATTGACTATTTTTATGATTAATTCCTTAAAAATGACGTTATGAATTTTTTATAACAATAACATTTTATTTAAATGTATATATAATGATTTCAATATTAGACTGCAAGAAAACTCGTGTCTCCATCATCAGAGAATGTGAAATTAATTAATTAATTAGAAATGCATACAAGAGAATGCTAGTTATACGACATCGGTTAGTTTTGTATTAGATGCTATTTGATCATGTTGCGCTACATTTCGATCACTTGGAAAGTAAATTCTTCAATTTTCATTTCTTATTAGAGTTCTTTGAATTATACATATAAGTACTATGTATCGTTCATTCAAATGTTGCAAATGTTGAAACAGAGTATAATAATTCGTATATATTTTTTCTTTGTACAAGCAACAGCAGTTCTCATTTAAATTATATTCTGTATATTCGAGTAGATATATATTCATGTAGATAGTAATGCAACTAATGTAGTTTTTTCCGCCCTCTTTTCGTTTTATTTATACCTAGTTTATAGTTGTGTTATTAGTAGAAATCAATATCTCATAATACTTTTTTAATACCCACATCGGTTGTTTTTCTATTATATTTTCATGGTACTAATATCAAATCACGTAATTATCTTACTTTTCTTTGTGCAAAATTTTATTAGCACAATAGCAAATGATAAAAGTAGATGTTAAAATTTATTTCCAAGTGTATTCTTCATAGATATTTGAATGTTATAGATTTAACGAGAATTCAGAACATTAATTTTGCAGATGAATTCATAATTCGGTGTAACTGTAAGAACATAATTCGCATAAAAGTATATGTTTAATGAGTAGCTAGTGCATATATCACAGTACATATACCGTCCTATTGTCTACATTTGGGGTGTCCACGATCAACAGGGTTCCTACGCAGTAGGAGAGAAAAACGAAAGGAGAAGAAGGCGAAGAAGAAGAAGGACCTCGTGGACACGAGCAGCAACAAAGAAGAAAAGTCTGACCTGTCAGTACATGCATGCACAGCAGACCTAGTGCACATAGAGTCAGTTTCACAACTAGCAGACAAAGTCTATCTACATTCTAAAAGAAAGATGTATATATCTCAAATTTTAATGTACATTAAATATATTTTTGCTGGATGTGAATCTCTGATTTGGAATGATTTGTTGTTGGATATTTCATTTGTTTGTCTCAGATACATATTATAATTTCCTATCAATCATAATAATTATATGTGGGATACATCTAAAATATTTAGAACCTGAGTCTGCGAATGCTTTCTTTCCATATTACAGATATTGAAAGCTGTACATTATTGAATGCTCAAATAAACTGTCAAGCATAATTTAGAAGATAAAATTAAGTATCTAGCTGTTATTTTGTTCAGACGATCAACATTTCGAAAACATATATTACTGAACTGAATGAAATCAGATCAATTAGTTTTTTATAATATTTATTTTTATAAATACATGTATGAATGTTTCTTGTGCACTATATGATAATACTAGAATGATAAGTTTCTTCTACTATATAAATAGAAAAATATTTAACTTTTTTCATTCTATTATATACAAAATAATAGTTATTTCATTTCAATTATCTTAAATTATCACTCTGGAATTCCCAATTATCACTCTGTATGTATAAATATTATTTAATGGTGTAATTATCGAATGATAGCACAATCTAGACCAGACCTGTTCAACACTTTGCTCGCTGAACTCTTCCATCTTTTCACCGTCTTTCTTTTCTCTCCAGCGATTCTTTTTTTATTTATTCTCTGTTTCGTATTTTATCGTTTTATACAGCGAGACAGAAAGAATATGCTCCAGAATATATTTGTTTTTATCTCGTTTTACAAGATGATAGAGAGATATAAGTGTTTAGCTCACAAGCAAAGTATATCAAGCTTGACCTAGACAATGGGAAATGCTAAATGATGAGATAATAAGATAAAGAATTTTAATCTTCATTATCACAGATATAATAATCTCTTCTGGACAATATTCTATTTATATTTGTTTTATCAATGATTACTCAAAGCAGACCCCTCGTATCTGTTTTTATGTTGATTTTATGTTTGTTTTTATGTTGATTTTGATATCATATCAAGCAAAACTGAAAAAAAAATATATCAGACGTCAGGCTGATTTCTTGTCCCGGTGAAGTCTTATTGAATTTTTGCTAAAATTCACGTCTATATTTAAAAGTTAGAAAAACTAGAAAATTCAAAAAGAAAGCATTCGTAGATCCATGTATATTTTTTTAACGATGCAATAAAATACTTGATATCTATTAACTTAAATTATCTCACGTATCACGCCTACAAGCGCAACAATTTTATTATTTTCGCACGCTTCCAGCATGAGAAAAGTTTTTATTGTGTAATGCACTGGGCCTGCTGGAACTTACAAAAGTATATTATCTTAAATGATTTGTTATGAACGCAATAGGGAGGACAAGGAAGATAGCAGAAAATCAGAAACACCGACGCCGGAGGTGGACGAGGATGGTTTTTGTATTAGACCGAAGCCCGATCCGTGGGAGAATGAAAAGGGATTCTATTCCAGTTCGGATACTGATTCGGAGGATGAGAGGGAACGTAAAATTCGAGTGGAAATAAAGCCTCTCAGCAATGGTGGTGCACCCATGAGCGCCAGCGTGGATGAATTGAGGGCGACAGTGGAAAATTTATCTTTATCACCTGCACCAACAGTGAGTTATACTTTCTGCTGAAAAATCACGTATTGTACATTGTAAATAATTCGCGACTTACATCCAGAATATTAGACGTTATTTCCTGGCTTAAAAGAAGGCAAAATGATATGTTTAACTTAGCATATAATTTTATATTTCATTCACGAAATAATATTGATAGTCTAAAATATAAAGAAATTGAAAGAAATATAAAAGAGTATTTCTAATTATTAAAAATTGTAAATGCATGTACAACATTATATGCAGAACATATAATTATATTTTATCACACGCAGAATAAAGATGTGGTACAATTGCGAGAGATTTTTACTGAAAAAGCAAGTTAAAAATGTGATAAACATAAATAATATATACACATTTGTCTGGAAAGTTCCAGGAATAATTCAATAAAACACATTTTTTAAAGATATAGAAAAATTAATTTTTTTTTTTTTTTTTTAGTTTCAATCTTTCTATTCTATATACATTAAGATCGTTTCAAAAGCTTCTAAAAAGCTTTGAAAGAGTCTTGTTATAAAATGATTTTTAAATATTGCCACCACTAAATATCCTTCACGGAACTAATAGCGAATTTGATTGGTCGCACTAATGCGCACTCAGTGCACATTAAAGCCATTGTACACTGAAATTGAAATATCTTGAATAATAAAATGCCCGATAAATATTTAAAAAAATGCACAATAACAATAAAATAAATTAAAGATTTTGGTTTTTAATATGTTTCTATATTTATGTTAAGTATTCATCCTTACGTCGATTTATGTACAACAGCTTTAATGTCCACTGAGTGCGCACTAGTGCGACCAATCGAGTTCGCTATAAGCACTTGTGTGATGTTTAATTAAAAATTGATTGACAATCGTCGACATGTGAGTGAAAGCATTGTCGTGGTACATTTGTTAAAACATGACAAGGCTAACGATACGTTTGATAAAACGCAATTTTTTATTAATAATAAAAGGTCTAAACAAGAAAATTTTCTATCTAATCAGTATGTGCATAATATATATACGTGATCTAATAAATATTGTAGCATATTTTGAAAAATGTTTTGGAAATTTTTTGAACAAACTATAATACTATTATATTGTTATAATATACAAACAATACAATATAATAATACTATATTTATATTATATATTATGAGCAAATAATAACATATGTATATATGTTATATACATAGTATTATTATTTTATATGTATGTGTACACATATGTATCTTTTTATTCTAATATTATTTATTAATTTCTCGATTTTCCTTAGATGATTTTAAATGAACAAATTAATTCTCCTTGCAAAAACATTCTATATTGTATAATTATCAATATTATATTAATTAAATCGATATTGTATTTTTATAACTTGCTTTTTCACAAAAAAAAGTCTCTTAATCTATCATAATTTTCGGAATATTTGGCACATTAGTAAAAAAAAAAAAATACGCCGTTGCTTCGCTTTTCTAACGATATGTCTTACTCAAACAGGGACGTAGAGGATCGAATACCGATTCCGACCATCACATGAAAAGGTCTCAGTCAGTGTCACAGCAATTAGGAGGTAAGCCAAGCTCAGATTTACTTGGCCTAAACTTGTTCAATCCTAGCAGTACGCCGTCGAGCGCATCGACACCGACCGGTAGCCACCCTTACGCCCCGCTGCAGAGCCCACCGCCACTTTCCACATCGCCGACCCCGTCGCAGCCGCCGCCGCCACAATCTGCACCGCCTACGCATTCTCATACCCGGTTCCCAATAGGTAAACCCTATCAACGAGTTTATCCGCTTGCTGCAGGGAGCTACAAATTTGCTAAGTCACCGTCGAGTGCGTGAATAAATTGAGCTTTGTGAAACGCCAAAACGGTGGCTAAACTTATTCTATACTATTCTTATTCTATACTTATTCTTATACTATTCTTATACTATTACGATACCCAGATGAGAAACTTTTGTAATAAATGCACAATTATTGTGCTTCTTTCCATTCACAACATTTCGCAATAATTGTCATAAGGTGATTTTGCAAGACGCATATTTTTTGCTAAAAAAAAATTTTGTAATTATAAGTTGTATTGAGAAAATTGTGAAAGAAAATTACTTTAAAAAAGTAAAAAAAAATTACTATTGAATATTATTGAGTAATAATTGTACAATTTTATGCTGTGACGGTTTTTACAATAATTACAAAATTAATTTCTGAAATGTATTCAGTAATAATTGTGCTAAGATGATTTGCTCTAATATCATAATTACTTAAGAACTTATTTTAGTCATCAATTTTTTTCAAAATTATTACATGTTACAATAATTAAATTTAGAATTAATGATTTTAAAAATTAGGTTTAGACTTATTACACAATATATTATCCATTATATTTAAAAATTAAAATGATGCTAAAATTTTTCTGCATGCGTTTCTATCTGGGACAAAGTACGAAATGAATTATTAATTAAAGCATGAGTCACGAATATCATATATAAAAAATGTAACTTGGCATCTGACATCATGATCCAATGTAATTGGAATAATAGATAATTGATATTGTGGCGATGTATCTAAAAAAATTGAAACAATTTTTCATTCGTATGGAAAATTAGGAATAAAAGGAGACAAAAGTTTGTAAAAAAAAAAGAATCGACGATGATGGTTTTTCTTTTTTTAGATGGGGATTTATTCTCGGAAGTTGGAGATATCACGCCGGCCTTACCGCCTAAGCAGTCGGCGTCGTCGACGCCGACGGGCTCGATCGTGATACCCAGACCGCCGTCACGCCGTGGAGAGGGCCCATCGCCGCGCGGCAGGATGTCACCCGCGACGATATCCCGCGCTGACAGCGTCGCCAGCCTGGAATTCCGCACCGCCGGCGTCGGCGTCGGCTCCTCGCGGGGACCGTCCCCGCTCACGATTGGCCTAGCCGACACTATCCCGCTGGCGGTGGCGTTCCACGAGATAGTGCATTCCTACTTTCGCGGCACAGACGAGACTCGCTGCCAGGTGAAGCTGAGCGGCGACATGATGCTCTCGTTCCCGGCCGGCATCGTCACGGTCCTGGCGAACAATCCAAGTCCCGCCAAGCTGACTTTCCGCGTGAGGAACACCAACAGGCTAGAGAGGCTGCTACCGAATAGCCAGCTCATCAGCATGTAAGTCATTTTGATTAATCGCGCCAATTCTTAAATTAAGACAAGGCAGCTTGATGATAAAGAGAGACCTTGCTTCCAGGGACGCGACTCAGACTACCGTCGACAGTACAATCTTCGAATTCAACATGAGTGCCTTAACTATGTTGCTACGGCGGCAAGCTGAACAGAATCCCTCGGCCTCGTATTTCAATGTGGACATCCTCAAGTACCAGATCAAATGCAAGGATGGCGCCGGCTCATGTCCTTTTCAATTGGTCGCGTATTGGAAGTGTGAAACGAGCCACACCGATCTCAAGGTATCCGGCCGTCTCTATCATCTCGTTAAAAGATATCCCAGTAGCACGATATATTGGTCCAACATTAAGAAGTAATGTAAATCCAATATTATATACATATATTAAATATATTGAATATAGATTGATGCCCAATATTGGTGCAATATTAGAAGGTGGACTTGCTTTGATATAGCCAATATTGGTTACATATTGATTTAATAGCATTGGGCCAATATTAAATAATAATATTTACCCAATATTTTATATTAGATATTAATGTGGAATCAATATTATAAAGTTCTGAATTTTTTTTAGCAAATATTGAATTCTAATATTTGGCCATTGCATGTATCAATCTCTTTTTGAACCAACATTAGCAATTTTTCAAATCATGGATTTAATTGAAAAATACAAGTTAACTTAGTGGATTTATATATCCATACAACTACACTAACATTAGTAAATTTGAATTTTCGTGCTACCCGCTTGCTTATCTTTTTATCACATGGTGGTTGGATTTCTTTTACGAGAAAGATAGCCAACTAATAGCCGCGCGTGTAACTCGCGTTTACTGTCGAGAAATTTAGTCATCTCACTCCCAATGTAAATCTAATATTGCGTAATTATTGGCATGTAACATTGGCAGTATATTACTATTTATTCTGTATTCAATATTGAAATTATATTGGAAAATCTTGGCCAATGTACTTCTAATATAAGTGCAATATTGTATAATATCTGTAATCACGTAATATTGCCAATAGATTACTAGTTATTTCTATATTCCAATATTGAAATTATATTGGCTAAATCTTGGCCAATGCAAGCCTAATGTAAATCCTATTATTGATGTGTAAGTATCAGTATTATATTAGCATTTAATCTATGACTAATATTGACTTTACGTTGGGAAATATTGGTCAATGTATTCCTAAGATAACCAATGTTTAGCCAATGTATAATTAATGTATTGCGCTACTAGAGATTCTTGTTAAGAGAAACGATAGTGACAATTTCATCTCTTTGTCTCGCTCAATGTGGCAGCCATTGCAAATTAGATTGGTTTTGATTTTAGATCGATTATAAGTACAACAGTCGCGCTATGGCTTCGCCGAGCCCCTTGTTGAATCTTCACGTCGCGGCGCCCATCGACGGCGGTTTCAAGTCGCTCAACAGCAAACCGCCAGCACAGTGGCTACCTGACACAAACCGCGTACTATGGAAATTCACGGAGCTTTCGCAGCACAGCGAGGGCAACGGAGTCGGATCCTTGAAGGCGCGAGTCGAACTCGAACGCGGCCCAGGCAATCAGGGCACGATATTCACTCAGTTCAATTGCGAAGGGACCACATTGTCGGGTGTCGAATTTGAGCTTATAGGTTCTGGATATCGGTTGAGTTTAGTAAAGCGAAAATTTGTATCTGGTGCGTTAATGAAATAATTAAGCATCCTTCAATCACTTCATTATACAAAAGCAGTTACAAGAAGATGATAATATTTATGCTACTTAAAGATATAACAAAATGATACATTAGAAAAAACATTTTATTAATGGAATATATAATTTATAAAAAATCTCTAGTAATCATAGATCTTTGATAGATCATCTTTGACGAGGCATTGGGAGAAGCGCTCTATAAATAACAAGAGCTACAATGCAGCGTGTAATGCTGGGCCTTCGTTCCAAGCTATAGTTGTCTCGAAAGTTTCTCTATCAAAACGAAATAATCTCGTGGCATAGAAAATATTATATTCTACAGTACCGTATTTTCCATAATACAGTATATAGCATTTTTCTTATTAAAAAGGCTTCGCCACGCATCTAGTAATCGCAAATGTTAGGTTGTCACTTACCGCGAATTACTGCTGATTCGTAAATATTACTTATTCAATTTTTTGACGATTATTATGAAAATCACAAAATAATGCAGAATTTTTCTATTTAGTTTAACTCATTTTATCTATTCACGAGCTACTTATTATCAAACATTGTGTATGTATTTACACTTTTTTTTCATTTGGACGAATGTTTTTCAAAAAAGTGTATTTGGAAATTTTAAATATTAAAAATCGAAAATTTGAGATAAATTTAATTGAATGGTTTGCAAAATCACTTGATTTTTTTTATTAAATTTTTTCTTCAAAGAACACTTGAGAGGTAAAATTTATTTTTACAACATCAAATTCCATACGAAATCTACGTTAAAAGATAGATGATAAGTATCGTAGTGCCATAGAGCTGGAAATGTCTTAAAATGTCCGCATCATTTTTTAATAAAGATATTATATAGAGATTAATGGAAAACATTTTGAACATTTTCTAAAGTGAATTTTTCAGTAAATTGCGAATATCATTGAGCCATGTAATCAACAAATTTTCAATTTGATTAAGAATATTTATTTTGACAAATTCATAAATTATGCACTATGTGCTAATAAAAATGATACATTTTTTCTACAGTACAATATCTAATTTATTTTATTTTGTATATTTATTACAAAATAATAGCTATATAACTTTAACACCTCCGATTGCCACTTTATATGTTGTTTCAACTATAATATTATTAAAAGAATTGTTTAAAAACTGCTAAAAGAATTAAGAATTTAAAATTGAATTAAAGTTTAAAAGAACGATTAAACTTCTAAGTTTTCTAAAACAATGTTTAAGAATAGTAAAGGAATTTTAATGTCCTTTCACACTTATTAATTTACTACTTACTTACTAATAAAAAGAAAAGAAAATTTGATGAGTAAAATTCTTATGATTTGATTAATTAACAAGATTAAATTGTTTCAGGAAAATACATATGCGACGGGGACTCGGATTCGCGTTCGAGATACGCCGCACCGCCATCTAATGCAGATTGACGACTTCCAGAATGGGCGCCTCAATGGGAGAGCCAGCCCATTTAATATTGGTACTTGCTTAATCATTCACTGCCCATATCACAATTATCGATCGTTCATATTCCGATTATGCGTGGAGAAACTTGTTGGATACCAAAGTGCGCATCGGCCGAAGATCAAACGGATCTTTTTGTAAAAATCGTATATATTGCGAAACAACATGTAGACGGAGGGAAAGGCATCTTACAGCCGTAATGCCTCTTCCGGTGAAACGAAACTTGATTCATATTGTCTCTGCGCGTTCAATGCCGAACATTTCAAGTCTTCGTTTGCGTTGAGCCATACTATATTTTATCCTGAGGGGAACATACAATTATGTACAATTAGGAAATTTAGGTGTAAGATGACATGTTCGACGCTAAATGCGCTGCTATTTAAGTGCAGGGTCGATCATTTATAACTAGAACGAACGAGGTAGAAAGAAAAATCTGACTTGATGCGAGACGCGCTACGATGAATATGTATTCTATGTGTTTTATATATAACTCGTATATTTTTTAATTTTTTATATATTGCCCGCATTAGGGTACTACTGTACTAAACTAATAATAAACTACTGTTTTAACGAAGAACGTTTCTACGATAGAATGCAGTAAATATTGCAGTCTTTTGAAAGGAAGAAATTCTCACATACGAAAATCTTTGGTGTCCAGCATACTCTCCGATACAATAACTTCCGCCATTTGACAATTTCTCTCTCTCTCTCTCTCTCTCTCTCTCTCTCTCTCTCTCTCTCTCTCTCTCTACATAATCAAAATACGTTGCGACGCCTTTTTCTTCAATCCTCTCTTGAAACAATGTACAACGTTCTTTATTTTATTGTTATATTCTGCGTTATTATTTTATTGCAATGTATTAGCATTATTATTAATTACGCGGAAGGAGAAAAAAATGTAAACGACATATAAATGCCGATTAAGTATATTATTATATATGTATATTTAGCATTTATATTTTATATTTTGAAAGAAAGAGGCACATTGTTTTGCGCGCAAGCTTTTCGGGCAAAGAGATTTTGGTACGTACGCCAACATTTTAGTTTATTTTCATGCGCGCGAAGTTGATAATATTTAATAGTAAACTATATGTTTAAGACGCGAGTGAAAAACTGTTTTTTCCGTGGTGGAAAATAACGAGGAGCGACAGCGGGAGAAATAGAGTTAAAGAGTTTAAATCAACGATACTTTTTTAAATGTTAGCACATGTTGGATGCGAGACGAATCAAATACGATTCTGTATTTTTGAGCGTTTAAATGTTAAAACACAATTTTCGACGTCGATAAACAGAATCTTAGCGTAGGTATAGCTGAACGATAAACGGTGGAGAGCCGTTTATCTAAATGTTTCCAACTGAGATTCTTAGTATTATACGTAAAATACTGAAAGTTTCATACCTATTGCGATTGTGGCGCGTTCCGTTTTCGCCTGTAAGAACGTATTCTCGTTATAGTTATGTCACATTTGTTTACACCTCACGTTCATTGCTTTATACAAATTAATTAATTTAATTGACAGTTAGATTGCGAGATATCTATAAATTAACGTTAAGGAATTTTATACAAAGATATTGATTCTCAATAAGTAAGACAACTTCTTGAAGGCATTATTAAACGGATTTTTTTTTATCAATAGTTTACCTTAACACTGATCAAATATTAGCGAATCAGATATTAATAACGAAGATTAATTGTGACAATCGCAAATTTCCGAATTGAATTGATCTGACAACTGATTTGACAGATTTATTTCGTGCGTAGGATATATATTACAAACATATTTTTGAAAAAATGACAACAGTTGATTGTGATAATAATCTTATTATCGTGCAATATACAATTGGTTTCGAAAACAAAATGTTATTTCCTCTGAACATATCTTTAGATTATCTATCACGCTAATATTTAACGCATTAAAAGCCATATTATTATAATAGAGGCGCATATAGTCAAAGCAAAATTATTTTTATTTTTGCAGTACGTATGTAAAGGGGATGCTTATTTTTGGCGGGACACCCTGTACGTACACACATACACAATATGAAAAAAATAATACTGTTTTAAGCAGCATTAGTCTTATTTAAAATAATCTTGTTAATTTAATAATAATAATAATGAAACAAAAACACGTCATAATTTTGTTTTAATAAAATATTACTTGTTTTAACTTCCCGCGTGTGGAACTTTAAAATGCAAAGATAGGTTAAAAATGTGCAAGGCATTCCCATGTATTGACTTACGTGAGAATTTATATTATATATAATTTTTCATTGATTTCTCTGAATACAAATTTGATGTCAAAATTTCAAAATAGCGGATCTAATATAACAAAATTTTGCAAAATATGTAATAAATATATTAGATAATGCTATTAATACATCTTTTTTTCGTATGTGCGTGCGTGCATGCGTGCGATTCAAAACCATAAATCATTACTTTCAGAAATTATTAGCTTAACAAAAAATAAGCAAAAAGGCTCATATAGATGTATGTCTTACTGTTATTGAATTACTGAGCTTTCTACATCGATTCCCGACACGTTAAAAAACTACTGGATTTCCTTTTGTTTTATTATACTCATTTACAATGTGTTTCCTTAGATTATTCAAAATTATTCAAGTGACTTTGAATGATTTCATAATGAAATACAAAGAGATTCAGAAGTTTCTCAGCATGCACGAAAATCGACGATGAGAAGAAATCGAGTTTACAACTAGGCGATAAATCACATTGAATCACGTTTATTTTAAGATAAAATTAACATGACATGCCTAAACTGCCTAGTAAAATCTATGACTGCTTGACGAACTAATAACAATTATTTAATTATAACATAATGTTATCCGTCGAATTCAACAATTTACTTTAATAAAAAAAATAAACTATTCATACGTTTTAAAGTCATCACAATTGTCGATCACAATTATTAAGCTAAAATTAAAACAATTTAAAAAGAATTCATAATTTTGATTTTTTTATTTTATGTCAATAATCAGATAATAGTAGAGCATATATTTATATGAACTCTTTTATTTTTTTATCATTAATCACTTTTTGGGCTAATAAAATTGAATTTTAAGTCACTCTTTATAAGAGATAATACATATAATTATAATTTCTTTTAGAAAGACATGATATATTTAGAAAGAAAGAATTAGATACCGCAAAATTAAAAAAAAATTGGTAAAATTATTTATCCCTTATATACATATAAAAAATATTTCTTATACAGTGTCTGCTAATTATATACCGCTATTTTTTATTTAAAGTCCTGAAATGTTTCTATAATGCTTAATGGAGCAGTCATTAATAAGTAAAGTTAATCCAATCAACACCGTCCTTTAAACAAGCCTGCGTCAATAAATCGCGCCTTTAAAAGTGTGCGTGATGACTTACAATTAGCGAAACGCTCCATGTACACTAAATAAATTAACTTTACTCGATAATTAAGCTACTTCATTAAGCAATAAGAAAAAATGGCTCATAACTTTTTAGCTCAATTTTTGATAAGAAATAGCTGTATATGTAATAAGCACTATTTAAAAAATATATATAATTTCTGTCTCGCAAGAATGAATCTGTTGGCTATTAATGAGTTAAATGTCGATCATTTATTGATAAAATGTTTTTCATTTTTACAAAGTGACAAAATTGTTCTTCGTATCATTCATTTTTCCGAGTATTTTGTTACCTCCAGATATGCATACTTTGAAAATCACGGAATCGCTTTTCTTTTTAGATATGCGACACTTTACAATGTATTGACACATTATGTATAAAATAATGTAATTGTTGTAAAAAGTCTGATTCTCGAAATCACACAGTCTGACACACGCGATATTTCTCTTCTGTTTTTACATCGACGACGAGCGATAATCGCTGTTCCTGGGCCGCTATTCCGTACACGCTTACTGACAACGACAACTATCGATGTCGTTAACATCGTTGCACAGTTTTTCTACTATATGTAATACTTGCGCAACGATATCGACAACTATCGCTAAGAAGTATGTACAGAATATGGCCCCTGGTCTAAGAGAGTTCAATTCTCCTACACTTGAAACTATTAATCTTATCGATGATCCTTAGAGAGAAAAGTTCGTTTAAGCAGCACCACGAGAGTTGAAGAGTCAATGGGCACTAAGATAGACCAGTTTATATCTCTTCATCGTAACAACCACTTGCTAAACGTGAAATATCGTTTCTTACGTTTTCCGTTTACTGGAAAGAAACATTACGACCGATAAAAGATTATTATAATTAATGTAATTAATGCGTCTCAGCGTTCCTGCGATACTCTATACACCTTTCTCCCTCTCTTTCTCTCTCTCTTTCTCTGTACGCCTATTTTTTTATAAACTGACGTGAAAGCATTACTTTCAAGATTGCTTTTTAATTATAATGCAGGGAGGGGCGATATATCGAGGTCTAGACGAAGAGCAATACAAAAAATATCTGTGACCTATGAGACGAAACTCAAGTGACCACTCCAAATCCGTCGCGAGAGATCAAATGCATTAATAAATATCGAGTTATGAGGAACATTATATGTATAATCTAAATGTAAATCTTTCTGTTTCGTTTATCTTCGAATTCCTATGATAATGTAAAACAAACTTCTAAACTTTCTAGACTTAATTCCATTATTAAAGTGGCACAGTATTGTAGCTACGTAGCTTGCTCCGCGTTGAAAAGTGTGTGCAAGGATATTGTAATAATGATGACGGAGTGGTTTCTGAAGAATCGACTGAGCTCTCCTGTGATACGCAGATGTCATTATAATTTCATAATAAACGTTTGTATTCAAACATATACATACATACATACACACACATATATATATATATGTATATGTACGTTACAATGTATCGTAATCGCGTTACCACTTTCTTCCCGACTAATCTCGAAATGACGATGACATTGACGATTATGACGGGAAGTCACGAGGGATACAGAAATAAAACTCATATTCTTCAATTTCGTGTTTTTCGTTGAAATACCGTAATCTTGTTTTTTCTATATGCGCTCGGTTAAAAATTTGAATTAACCCCGGCTTGACTGGCAAAAATGCAATATTGCATTTTGATATTTCTGATAGTTCAATATTTCTGAAATTAAATATTCAAACATTTTTAAAGTTGCTCTACTCGAACTTCAAAATGCAAAATTCAAGATGGCAGATATAATATGGCCGACTTAAAATTAAAAGTTTTACAAAAATTTTGAAATGTATTTTTAGAGTCGTTCTCGTCAATATCGTAAATTTTAAAAATAAAAATTCAAAATGAATACTCAAATTAATATACGAATATATGTAGATTGTATAGAAATTAATATACTTTAACATCTTTAACATATTTTTGATTGTTAATTTGCAGTTCAAAAATATATTAGCTATATAAGAAATTTACAAATATCCAATTTTGTTTTGATGGAATAAAATTATGATTTTATTTGTCATAATAAGTTTACTATTTTAAATTTAAAAAATAACAAAAAAAATTATTTCAAAAACTTCTAGACACAAAATTTTAATGACTTATAACTTGCTTAACTTTTGAAAATCCATTTCTTTTCAGCTTAAACACTTTTCTAAAATTCATCTCGCCAATCAAGGTTTACGATGGCCAGAGAAGTAAAAACAAAATCCAACAATCATTAAAGTCTCCAACTTTGGAAGAAAAAAAAGAAAATATGCATTTGGATGTATCAAATGCTATTAAAATGAAACTATAAGTCTAAAACTGCAACTTTAAAAATGGTTTTCTCGTAAATGAGATTTATTGAATTCGTTCTTTCTCCTTGTACATTTATTCAATCTTAAAATAAAAACTCTAACGATTTATATTTAATATAGAGAGTAATACTACAGAAGAAAGGATCCAACTTAGATGACCTTGATATATATATATATATATATATATATATATATATATATATATATATATATATATATATATATATAGATCATAACTTTGAATAAACTTGAAGGTTGTCGCTTATTGTTTATTAAAAAGTTATTATTAACATATAAAAATAATTATGAATTCTACATTATACACATTATATTTATTATAAAGTAAATATGAGAAAGGCATCACCTTTTTTTTCTGGAACTGATCAATGTTCTTACAAACATTTATCAGCCCTTTTCCTTATCAATATTTTAATGAATGTTGGAAGTTCTATAATTTAAATATAATACTAAGTTAACAATGTATGTGTATGTAAGATAATTTTAGTACAATATCTACCAATCATGTTTATTACTGAAATTAAAGTATTATTTAAGCTAGAGAAATAGAAAACAAGACGATACAATTTTTATCTGAAACAATTTTGCCTACTGAATTCAGTTTTCGAGTAATTCAAAAAATTAACACAAATAAAATGTAGGAACAGCCTATAGAATTCATATTTAATGGAATTCATCGCATTCAATACTTGTTTACATATTGCAATACATTTATTAATATCCTTTTAATGAATAATAAGCGATGACTAAAACTTTAAAGATTATTCAGAATCATGACCATAACAATACATATCAATATTATTGATCTGAAACTAAATCTCTCTCTTCTTCTTTAACTCCATCTGTGCGGGTCACTCCACTTGTAACTTTCTCAAAAAATGAAGAATTTGAGTTTTAATTTTTACCTTCTTCCCTCCCTCCATCCTAAATCGTTTCCGCTTTGTCCGCTGACGAATACATTTCTTCTGTTTGTCTCGGAATTGCAATAATGACGCGGACAAATCGCGGTTATCGATGAGAAGTAGACGCGTTAATAATTATGAACAATTAGTATGCACGCTTAATCGACGGAATTGATTTTACAAAGGGACATAAAGCCCATCATGCTCGCGCAACACATCGCGCGATAAAAGAAACAAGAAGAAAGAAAAAAAAAGAGGAGAAGAAGGAGGAAGGGGATTGCAACGCAATCGCGAATATACACACAGGCGTAATTTCTTATACATAGTATAAATAAACGAGGACTATAAAATTAACGATGCGATGCAAGCGATTGCATAGCGAGCGGTTATGTAAACTTGTTGACATGTAATATGTCCATGTTCTAATAAAGATTTAGGATATTTTCTATAAACAAAAGTTGTTGCAGTTGGTGCAATTGCGACGGCATCGCTTATACATACTTTGCTACATAAAATAATACTAACTAGCAAAATAATTTAGACGTAACTGACTATGGCGTATGTGCGAGGTATGCGTTGTAAGTCTGTGCATTTATTTGTACGTGCCGACTAGAAGTTCAATTAAATCAAACATCAAGATTTGTTAAGACGAATCCTCACATCGTTACACATTCCCATGATGGACTTGTATAAATCGAAGATCGAGGACTTGCTCGTCGAACAAGACGTGGTTTAACATCTACACTCGTCTGTTTCTTTAAACAGACTGTTCGGTTGATTACTAATATGTAAGTTTCGGATTAATTACAGATCTCTAATTATCGTTATAAAATATGATTAGAGAACTCTTGAGTCTCCAGCTTCATGGTCCAGCCATTCGTGAAGAAATATGTGCTATTCTGTAGACTTTCAACCATCAAACTACAATCACTTCCATCTGTCTTTTGTAAATCGCGAATTAATCAGTTCGTTAATTTCATCTGCCATGTTTCTCTTTCCTTTTCTTCTTCTCATTTTGACACTTAATCGTACATCTATTCTCAAATGAATTCGAATAAGAATGTAGGTAAAACAAAGTTTATATTTTGTGTAAATTGCTATCGATATTACCACTTGTTGCTGTCTTCTCGCGCGAATTCCCTCAGTATGTGCCTCAACGCCTCGTCCTCTTTGAAACATTGGATCAACGTGTCTTCATATCTAAAACAAAAAGTTATACTTTATTTAATCCATAAAAAAAAACTCAGAAGGAAATAGAATTTTTGAAGAAATATGCTCAACTTCTTTAAACCATTAATCCTTAATGCTACATAGTATCCAACAACTGTATACCGCTGCAATTATTTTTTTTTTATCTTTGTATTTGTTTCTCATAATTTTTATGCATTTATTTTGTCATATGATATTTATTTAAGCATTTACAGACGTGATAATATGAATTTCTCTATTTATCTGTAAAATTTTTTCCAAAATTTTTCATGATATCTGTAACAATATATCGTTTTTTTATACGATGAATATGCAAATTTTTTGTAGCAAAAGGAATAAAAAAAGTCATTTACTATTTCTTTACTCAGAAAGTAAAAATTTGTACATTTATGATTTTGGAAAAACGATATGATCTAAAATGAACTATCAAAAAATATGAATACAATTTTGTAACTAAAAATGTCTCGGACATTTTCGTTTCATGAAAATATATAATTAAGATTACATTTTTATATAATTTTATGTATATAAATTAAGAATATAATTTCTATATTAACCATGCGCATTTTTTTCGGGCTTAAAGTTGCACAATTACAAAAATTAAATATTAATTTTCTTCTTTCTTACATAGCGTTAAATGAATCTCTTTATATACAGAATGTATATAATAAACTCTGCATCACCTCAGCGGTATTTGAGTATCCTCGCGTTGCGCGGTACCCAAAATGCGGACCCTCTGTAACACGGTAGCCGCCACAACCCTCTCGTACTCCAGATATTTTTCATCCTGGGTAAACCATAACGCCACTGCACATCTCCTGCCGCTATGTACGCCCCGGACACCGTGAAGATTCTCACCACCAGCGGAGAAAGCAACCATACGTCCGCATCGGGGCTGAACGATGCCCCGAGTGCGGCGTCTCTTCCGATTGTCAACGAAGAAGAACTCGCCACCGGCGAAGTCGTCATTGAGATACAGAATCGCCGAGTAGTCCCGCCACGTATACGCAGGATCTTCTCGCGAGCAGGAACCTCCGTCTTTTAACACGCAGTTATCAGCATGAATCTCGTGACTAAGATCAGTTCTATTCGCCGACGAATCTAAAAAGATGGAATAAATTTTCTGAAAACTAGCAGATACGTATAAATCTTCTTTATTCTTCCTTATGATATTATTCGATAGGCAGATATTAACATATTTTACTATTATATTTTATATTCTGGTGATTGCTTTCCCAGATAGAAAGGCATGCAGAAAAATTTTAGCATAATTTTAATTTTTAAATATGTATAATATATTGTGTGATAAGTCTAAATCTAATTTTAAAACCATTAATTCTAAATTTTATTATTGTAACATATAGCAATCTTTAAAAAATTGATGCCTAAAATAAATTCTTATATAATTGTAATATTAGAGCTAATCATTTTAACACAATTATTACTGAATACATTCCAGAAATTAATTTTGTAATTGTTGTAAAAACCGTTATAGTATAAAATTGTACAATTATTCAAGTAATAGTAAGTAATTTTTTAAATTTTATTTTTTAAGTAATTTTCTTTTAAAATTTTCTCAATATTTACAACTTACAATTATAAAATTCTTTTTAGCAAAAGATAAATGCGTTTTGCAAAATCACTTTATGACAATTATTGCCAAATGTTGTGAAAGAAGCAATAATTGTGCATTTATTACAAAAGTTTCCTATCTAGGTTGTGAAAGAAGCAATAATTGTGCATTTATTACAAAAGTTTCCTATCTAGGTTGTTAATAAAAAATTATAAAAGTGGAATCATGTAAGCGAACCGATCTAGATAGAATACGATCTGATCGATTGTCAATATGTTTAATATGCCGTACCAAGTGTTATGATGTGAGCATGCCAGTGAAAATATCGTCAGAAGCACGATGATGCGTCAGATGAAAATTACCGGGTAAGGCTGTTCGGCAGACCAAATGGGTGTAGGTGAAATACAATGGTCGATCAAGGTTGAAATACCTTTCCACGTGATTGCGAGCTGCTTCCGTGCGTTGCAGGAATAGCTTCAATAATTCCGGCTTCGTTAGACCAAAGTAGACCATCTACAATTTTTTTTTCTTCTATAAAACGATGACGATAAATTTTGCCAACTGTTCAACAAACAATGAATATGGGAAAATAATAAAAAAATGTTTCCAGATACGGACAAGCCTTACCAAGGCCATCCTGCCAACGGTCACGCCCTCGAAACGCTCGTAAAGCGAATGTGGACTTTTGTTGTCGTCGTAGCCGTCTCCCTCCACAGCGATCTGAAATTTATGAATACACATATCTATATGCGAATGTTTGTTTTAACAAAGTTAATTAGAATTTCAATTTTAATTAAATTCTTATTAAAATCGTGATGCTTAGGAAGAAAAGAATGATGCTTAAAAAGAAATACGTCTCACAGCCATGATTCGGAAGTGATTATTGCAGTGATGGAGCCAATTCCAATACCTCGGCGAGTTGCATAAGCAAATTGCAATCGGTAGAATTGAGGAAACCATCGGCTGCGTAGCGGTTTTTTCCGCCGAGCTCATCTTCCGCTGCTATCAGTTGCGCATCGTCCATGACTCTTAGCCGTTCTATAACGTAATCTTCTCGTATCTCCGTCTCTTTCTTGTCCCAGAACGCCGATAGATTGCCCACGAGTCGTGTACGGACGGACGGCGAATGACCTGGAGGTGGATGCAAGGAAGAGTCCTAAAAAAATGAAGAATAAAATATATAAAGACATTGAGATAATATCGTGGAATCGGAGACAAAAATTGGATTTTTATTTTCATTTTTTTTCTTCATCGATCGCGTTTTGCCTCGTAAATCTCTTTTCTTGCGCCTGCATTCTTGCACATATGAACGCAAAAGTAAATAGGGTTGCATTTAAACAGGCGACTTAAATGAGGGACTGATAAAGATGCACCGTATGCAATATTATTTCAATTTTAATATCTCTTTCTACTTTTAGTTTTATTCATTATTTTATTTTATTAAATTGCAACAATAATAGAGATAAATTTATTTTTTAATATTTTATTGTTTCTCAGGTATAAGTGTATATAATATATATTAAAAATTAGTATTAATATATATAAATCTAATTTTATTTATTTTTATTTTATTAAATGCATTCTTGCACAGCGAAATTCATCTAGCTGATATCGGCTTAAGCACGATATGTGGTCAGGTTCACTTGTGCGACGTCCTTCAAATAAAAATCAAAATAATAGTTTACAATAAAAAATTTTTTTACATTTTTCGATCCGCATAGCTTGATTGGCAAATAAATGGTTTCGAAATATAGTCTGTAAATAAATTAAGTAATTTTTATTACAAATTTAACTTTTTACCATTCCTAATTCTTTCTCGTCAGCTTTTTTGTCATTTATCTTCTTAGTATACGTATTAAATCTGTTCTCGATTTTAGTAAACTCCTTCGATATATAAAACAGCAGCATCAGCTCGTATTCTTGCCGTTTCACATAAGAAAGCGCTTCCTAGAAACAATCCTCATTAAATTTATAGATTTATTAACATTTTTTTACTCATAATCGATTTTCATTTACTTTAATTGCTGAAAATTTACAATCTCGCCTTTGAAATGTACATAATATATATCTACATTATATGTATATGAAAATAAATATTAGAAATCTTTCCAACGTATATGAAAATTCAGATATTCCTTGGAAATTTTACCAGTATTAAAAATGTATAATATTTACTCTAAAAATTTATATTTTTAATAGTTTTATTATAGAGTCGTAATTTAATTTGTCTAATAGTTTCATGTTTTCACATACTTCTCTTGGCGTGAAATATTCTTCTTTCACTTTTGGTTGGGAGTTATAATAGTCTTTATTATGAAGCATTGTCTCATCGGCAGGTAAAAATAATAAGTAACTCGCAACTGCTGCACAAGCTGCTTTCAAATTACCCACTATGTATAAAATAAATAAAAATTATTAAAATTATTAAAATTATTATTATATATATTTTTCACATTCTTTTATCCATTCATTAGATTGATATGTATATATTTATTCATATTTTTACTTTTAAGCATAAATTACCAGATATTCTTTCACTGATAAATTCTGTTGAACATTCTAAGGCAAAAACCTTTATTCGAAAATGTCAAGGCTAGAATAGTTTTTAAATGGAGAGTATTTATTTACAATAAATGTATCAGTTAATATAAAATATTTCGCGCGCTTAGAAACGATACGTATAAAACGATTGTATAAAGATGCTTTTGCTCTTGAAGTTGTTTGTGACATTTCATGAAAGAAAGGTGATAGTTTGTTATATTTATTATTTTTAGTATCCTGTAAGATTTTTATGCGGTTATCATTATCAACATGTACAATGTACTGATTTTCCATATTTAAACATGACTCAATCAGTGATTTCAATATTATTGTACATGTAATTATTTCAATCTCATACGGGATCGGCAAAGAGGCAAGAGCATCTTTATCACATGTGATGTACTATTTCTGAGTGTACGAATTTTAGACTATCTGATTAGACTATTGTAAATGTTTCCTATTTGAAAAATATTACAGCCTTTTTCGTAGATATAAATAAGAGTTTTCGACTTAGAATGTTTCACAGACTCTGTCTTTAAAAATTAGATTTAGACTTATTACACAATATATTATACAGTATATTTTTAAATTAAAATTATACTAAAATTTTTCTATTTGGGATATGAGAGCCCCAATTATGCCACTAAATTATACATATATTATAGACTGATCAAATATAAATGAGACGGATTTTTTATATTTTATGAAAGAACATTCAGTAATTTCAGGACATCCTGTACATAATCGAATTAATAAAAATTTAATGACAAAGAAAGAAAAAAGGAAAGTGAGCAGAAAGAATTAAAATAAAATTTTCTTAAAATAATGCAAGTACAAATAAATATTGCACAAAGTAGTACAAAAGATGCAAGAGACATGACAGTTTTAGAAATGATGTTAACTAACTAATTGAGATTGCTATAATAATTTAGAAATTAGCTCAATTAATTTAACGACAAGGATGACTCAGGAAACAACTTGATAAAGCTGTTGAGGTATTTGCTTCTGTTAATAAATGATGGTACATTGCAACAAGGTCATATTAATTCATGATATTTGCATTTTATCTCAGATAGGAAGCTTTCGTAATAAATGCACAATTAATGCTTTTTCCATTCACAACATTTTGCAATAATTGTCATAAGGTGATTCTGCAAAACGTATATCTTTTACTAAAAAAGAATTTTATAATTATTGTAAATATTACGAAAATTTTGAAAAAAATTAGTATTACATGAGTAATAATTGTATAATTTTACACTGTAACAGTCATTACAATAATTACAAAATTAATTTCTAAAATGTAGCAATAATTGTGCTATCAATAAAATGATTCACTCTAATATTACAGTTATAATCTTAATATTTTTATATTAGAAAGAATATATTTTATATAAGAATTTATTTTAGGCATCAATTTTTTAAAGATTGCTATATGTTACAATAATTAAATTTAGAATTAATGATTTTAGATTTAGACTTATTACACAATATATTATACAGTATATTTTAAAATTAAAATGATGCTAAAATTTTTCTGCGTGCATTCCTATTTGAGATGTCAGTACCTAAATTATACATATCTTATAGATTGTTCAAATATAAATAAGACTGATTTTTTTATATTTTACTTACTCAGTATAATAAAATTAGTCATTGCAATATTGCTAAAAATACTCACGTTTATAATAAGCAAACTGTAAATAATTATAATGATTTCTGAGCAAATCACTCTGATAATTGCCGTTTACATTATTCAACGCAAGCGAACATCCACGTTTGCACTTCAGACAGTACGTAAAGTGATCTAAAAAGAAATTTAAAGAATAATAATAAACAAGAACTATTTCTTAAGCAATTATTAGTAGGCTTCTACTTTAAAGTTCTTCCGGGAAAAATATCAAAAATTCAATTTATTTGAAAACTTATTGGAAATTCAATGAGAATATAATATTTATTGTATAATGAAAAATATCTATTAAAAATGTATGCAATTTGAATTTATATCATGAGAAATGCAATATTATATACAACATATGTACTTAGAGGATGTCCCACAATTAATAATCATAATTTCAATGATATATTCCTGAGATAAAAATCTTAATATAAAAATATCAAGATTATAATATTTTTCAAATGGGGAATATTTACAGTAATCAAGAATAATTTAAAATTCACATGTTCAAGGATGATACATTGCACAATGATAAAGATACCCTCTTGCGTCTTTGCCCATATGAGATTGAAATATAATTACAAGTACAATAATGTGAAAATTATTGAATATTGAATCATATTTAAATATTTAAATATGGAAAATAAGTATATTGTATATGTTGGTAAAAACAAGAACATCAAAATATTACAGACTAATAGTATAATAAAATTAATTAAAATTAATTAAAATTAATAGTATAATAAATTGTCAATGGTACACTCATGAAATATCATACACAACTTCATGAGCAAGAACATATTATGCCACGTATCATTCCTATTATAAGTGCAAACTTTAGCCTGATTCTACTATAAATGCTTGCCATTCGAAAAGTATTATAATCTCAACATTTTCGTCTTATTTTTTGCTCAGAAATATGTCGATAAAATTTTGATCGCCAATTGTGGTATACCCTGTATATGAATATTAATAAAATTAATTAATAAGAAATTACAAGTAACACGCGTATTATTCTAGTGATATATAAACTTTGATGAAAAACTTGTTTAATATTTTACATTTCTTAAACATAGCATTAATTAATTAATAGCAGCAGCAATAATAAACAATTATTTCTTTGAGTCAAACAAATTTCACATTTACCCAAATAAATTAATCCTTATCATCATAAACTATACATTTTTTATATCCGAATTTATTTAATTTATTATTTGTTGTTCTTATTAAATTAATTCATGTCTTACTTGTTATTGAAGAGGTAAACTCGGGATACCATCCCTGATCGAAGGGTCCCTCACAATAGATTCTGCATTGCTCCTCGGATTCCATGTAAGACTCGAGCGAATTCTCAAATTCAATCACAGCTGTCTCGTAATTTTCATCTTCGTATGCCTGGACCCCTCGGACATATTTTTGCACAAAGGGTGCCGCCTCTAAATTCACGACTTTTTCCACGACCACGTCAGGTAAATTCAAATAGTATTTCAGGTTCTTCAGAGTCATCTCATGATCGGGATGTTGGGTCAAGTAGGTGAAAGCTGCATTCGCCGCATCTTGATATCTTTTTTTCTGTGAAAAATTATTTTTGAATATAATGATTATATCATATCATAAATTAATAATTCCATTTCTACCAATATTGCATATTTTATTTTATGATATAATTAAATGTATATATTTTTATTTTATGCAAAAATAATTTTGTATTTTTAAGGATTATCGCATGCTTGCAAAATTAACAAAGATACAGTATTTGCTAAAATATAACACTTATTTTTCGTAAATACCAATTATTATTCACAGTCAAAAATTTATTTCAGATTATCTTAAGATAAGAAAATAGCGTGTCACGATTGCTATGCCGGAAGTATACCGGGATCCTAATTTTGATAGAAGATGATATCACCAACTATACGAAGATACAGAACGGAAAATAAAAAATATGAGACAAACATACATTTTTTACATGTGCTACATACATATATTTTTTGATAATTTACTTTTAAATGATAATTATTTTTAATTAAAAAAAACATCAAATATTTCGAAAATTTAAAATTATATACGACGCGCAAATTGTCGGAAATAAAACTATGCTATCTAATAAGCGTAGCCGATGGTACCAATCGGGTCAAGCTGGAAGTTGTTTAGGTCATAAAATTTACGCAGCGGGATATATCTGCTACGCCGTAATTACGTAATCACCAGATTAGGACCAGGACCCGGAGAGTATGGTATTTTCGTGATACTTTTTTGCGGGATCTTTCGTAGGCGAGCAGAGGCACGCGTTTCCGTAGACACACAAATCTGAACGACGCAATTAAATTTATCAGCTCGACGAAATAAATGATAAAAGTTAAATTAAACTTAAAATACTGCACAAACCATATCGTGAATATCATTAATTAGATAAAATAAAATATGATAAAATAAATATCTTAAATGTTTTATGATTCAATTATCGCATATTAAGTAACAAAAAAAACATAAGTACAAGCACAAATAAGTTATAACAATGGAAAATAAAATTATATATTTTAATGTTGCAAACATATGTTTTTTTCTGTAAAAGAAATTTATGTAAAAACTTTACAATATATCTGATTGTGCTTAAAATTCGATTAAATTAAATATAGATAATACTTTTTTATACCTGAAAATAACAGTTGTGGAGATACTCGTAGATGGCAAGATCAACAAATTTCTTCTCCGTCGCGTGTGGGAGTCTTTTAAGCGCCCCCGCACCTGCAATTTCTCGATAATCCTGATTACATTTCATAAGACAAAGTGTCTCCTTCACTTTTCTCTCGTAAAAATGCAGATCTTCAATATCCTGCGCGAAGATCGGCGTGGAACCTGCCACCTCGGCCTTGCATTTTCTCCGGCAAATCGTCACTGTGCGTTTATGTACTTTATATCTGTAAAATATTACATAAATTTACATTAAAAATACAGATTTGTTATTTGAATCGATTATTCGCGATCGGTATTCAAAGGAATTTCATAATGTAAATTAATATTTTGTAATATATTGTATACAAAAAAATTCTTTTTACAGTATCAGTCAAAAATTTTAAATTATATATAAAATTTAAAAATATTCCAGCAAAATATTACTTAAAAGTTCGTTTCATGCCTACTCAACATTTTTTCTTAATTTGAAAGTAAATAGACATTATATTTAATACAATTGTGATTAACAAAGCATTTTTAATTACAAGAAAATAAATTTCATTCATAAAGCCTTTTTTCAAAACTGAACTTTAAGTTATTTTAAAAGATAAAGTAGAAGAGTTTTTTTGTTAGAAAAACTAAGTAAGCTTATAATTAGATTATTTAGATTAGTAAAAAAGTAATT
Source organism: Tetramorium alpestre (assembly GCA_021460005.1). Classification (NCBI taxonomy): domain Eukaryota; kingdom Metazoa; phylum Arthropoda; class Insecta; order Hymenoptera; family Formicidae; genus Tetramorium; species Tetramorium alpestre. The sequence continues at coordinate 105,422 of JAJVSH010000053.1, forward strand.
AAATGGGTGATTAATGAAAAATGATTTAATATTTTTTAATGTATTACGTAATTAATCAGGTTCGACAAATGAATTATAATTTGGAATATAGGGCTAACGAACCACGCTAGTTGTTAGTGCTCTTTTCAATATCCAATCTATAAAAAACATTTACAAAACACATGTGTTAGCCCCATATAATTTTTATAATAATATAATTTTTTAATGTATAATGTTCCAATAATAATCTAATACTTTTTTTATCTTGTAAAAACCATTTTTCGTATTACTATCAAACATTTTATATTATTTTTTATTACATAATTTAATGAATAAAATATGTTAAATTGTAATATGCTAACGTTAAATTTTATTTAATTTTATTTTATATAAAGATATTTTTAATGAATGATCTCAAACTTTTGGGCCTACAGTATGAACTTGTTTAATTTTTTTTAGAAGATTTTATTGTTACGAAATCGGTATTTTTCATACTTCTTTTTAAATTAAAATATTTAATAGCTAATTTATATGCGAATTTATTATTAAAAAATTCTCATTTCTCTTTCTTGTAAAAAACATTTTCCTCCTAAAATTTCCACATATAATTTTATATTATTAATAAACATACAAAGAAATAAAAAAGTCCATTTTCTTCAAGAAAAATTCCGTACTAAGTTTCAAATACTCTAAAAAAGAGCACTCCTTCTAACAAATTATAGAATTATAGAATTAAAACCTAAAGTATTTTTCAATTAATACATTGAGCGTATATAAATAATTTTTTCTAAAATTTACACATATAAATTGTTAATAAATATACAGGAGAATTTCATAAAAATATCTACATAATAAATACCTATATAAATTCTCTTCCAAAAGAGATTCGAAAAGAAAGAAAAACGCGGTTAATTTTAAAAACCTTGAAACAAACCTCCAAAGCATGGAAGTAAAAACTTACAAGTATTACATGTGGAATTAATATACATTAAGTATTCCTGAATAATTTTTCTTTTAAAATTTGCCCATATAAATAGTTAATAAATATGCAAGAAAATTTCATAAAAATATTTAACAAATATTCTTCTTGAAACAAGGTTCCAGAAAAAACGCGCTTAATTTCAAAAACCTTGAAATAAAAACAAACCTTTAAAACATGAAAATAAAGACTTAAGAATGCCTCGTATAATTAATATACTTGAAATGCTTATGGAGGAAAAATGGTCGATGATGACGGGATAATAATCATAACGAGACGTACCGATGTAGAGCCTCGTTAAATCCCGCGATGCAGCCGTCCCAGTCTTCCTCGAGATAGGCCTGGACCGCGTTCTCGTAGATCTTGGCGAGCGTGGTATCGCGCGCGTGTTGTGCCTCAGGCGGTGTCGATTCACCATCGTTGATCTCATTGGTCTCGATCTCTTGGCTGTCGTCGGTGTGACACGTGCACGCTCCACAGAGGATCACGAGCGGCAGAATGAGTCTCATCTTCTCGCGGCTCCTCCCAATGGACTGGACCCACTTGGACGACTGTGTCGCGCGGAACATTCGCCACGGATCGTCTCGCGTCGCGCCGGATCTCTCGGCATCGCCATGTCGTCAAACTCAGAACACACATACATCCGCATTCACGCGTGGGACGTGTGATCCACGCGTTCACATACACACAAACGTTGTGCATACAGGGTGACTCACGAAAGATTTAAGAAGGAAGATTTAACTACGCATACAGATTATGTGATGTAAGTCGGATAGAATAAATAAAAATTAAAACATAAATTCTTTCTCGCTTTATTTGATTCTCACTTTCTCTCTTTCTCTTCCCCTTTCGGAAGGGGGAGACTCTTCCCCTCTCTCTCTATACACACACTCATATATATTCACACAGCACAAAATTTGCATTGTAGCAATATTGCTACAAGATTGTAATCTATAATATGACTGCAAGTTTTATGCCATATGGGTATATGTATGTATAATAAAAAAAATTTACTAAAAGCAAGTAAATTCTTTTACTTGCTTATTATTTTTTTATTTTAATAAATAGGTTCTGTAATTGTAAATTTTAATTTTAGATAATATTTATTTAAACGTAAAAATTATTTATTTAAAGCAATATACTTTTATTTAAAACATAAAAATTTTAATTTTAAATAATATTTTTTAATCAGTAATTTATTTTTTTGTCAAAGATGCTATTTTTTTTAATATTAAAATTGTTTTCCAAATAAATACTTTTTTTACTTTAACAAAGAAGTGTAATTCGAAAACACCGACTCAGATTTTACGTGTAACGACATATACATATAGTATCTCAGTTTCTTATGTAATTCAAACATACACTGAAGATAGCCAAAACCAATGCGCCGAAATGTCTGTAATCGAAACTTTTAAAATAAATGGAACGAATTAAATCCTGCTCCGGCTCTAAAGGCATTTTTTACCTTTACTCTTTTTATTAAAAAAGAAATGTTTAAATTAAAATAAATAATAAATAATTAAATATTTCTT
>JAJVSH010000053.1:140547-153764 GCA_021460005.1 Tetramorium alpestre
GAGTTGTTTGGCAAAAAACAGGGGGACAATCACAGCTCAAAACCGCCGCTTTTAGGCATTGCCGCGTTTAGTAAACATCTTGGTAACAATGACGCTGGGCGGTCGTATCTCTCCGCGCGCTTGTATTCGGTGGTAGGCCGGGCTAATACGGCGATTTTTAATCATTAATAACTCAATAACTATTGCAAATTTTGCAAAATGGTACATAACTTTTCTTCTCGGTTTGATTCAATCTACTTTCAGTTTTCGGGTTGGCAACCTTAAATCAGACACCCTGTATATGCATACAGGTATTTATGGCTGACATGCAAGGTTTCGGTTTAGTAGTGTACAACTCATTTACAAAGAGAATCTGCAGAGTCGAATCTGATTTCATGAAACCGACTCGTAATAATTTTGTCGTAGGAAATCAAACAGTTCCTTATACTTGCGGTATATATAGTATGACAATCTTAGGCGATGGTAAATACTTTTAATACAAAGAATAATGCTTCATTTTGATATTTAAGCTTATTATGGCGAATTTTAAGAATTTAACTCTAACTTTAAATTAATACTGTATCTTTATTTATAATTTCCTTTTTCTTATTTAATATTAACATGTACATAGGATGGACAAAATAATGAAAATATTTAATAAATGTAGGACAACTTTCACGTACCATCAACACAATAAAACGATGTCCAAATTAATTTATTACCATTAAACAAAAAATGCATATATACAAAATACATAGTGAAAACAAAACAAAGTGAATAATTCCATGGTGACTAATCATACTAAAACAATATTTATTATTTTATCCATTATCCATCCTTTGCATGTATATGCTGTGTGCGCTGTAACAATTTATAAAACATAAAAAACTTTCATAAAATTAATTAATGGCACAAAAATTTTTATAATATTTTTATATTTCTTTTATAAATATTTTAGGGTTATATTATGCTCCTGGAACTGGAAACGCAATCTACAACATAAGTATAGATTCGCTATTAAAATGTCCAAATAAAACGCAGGCTAATAAACAAAGTAAACTTGTGATTAAATTAGCAGTCCCAACAGGACAAATAGTAGCAGCAGGACATGGAATACTTTACAGTAATCCTCGAGTAATGAATATTTTAGGCACAAATGTTTATACAAAATGTAAAAATAATACGGTAAGATATCTGAATGCAATTATTCTTCAATTGATAATAAATTATTTAAAATTCTATTAACAATTGTCACTTCTAATAGTTGCTAGTACGATTTTATCGTTATAAAATAAAATATTAATTTTAAGGTGGAAATCGCGCAAAACTCAATATTTCAACCTATACTTGGAATGGTAGTTTCACAGCATTCGAAGAAACTAATAGGTCTAGCAAATTCATATCATCATTATTTCTTTAATACAGTAAATCTAAAAGCTTCCAATGCCTACATTTTCGAAATGGATTTACCAGCAATAGAGAAGATGATTGATTCCGTCAACAACTGCTAAACCTTGGTAATCATAGTTGTATACCTGTATATTAGTATATTTAAACAAATATTTTAATATACATAAGTCCAATTTATACATATATGTAAAAATTATTATTATGTATATATAAATCTTATGTACGTAATTCTATTTTACAAAAGATTGTTTCAATTTATTTTAATTTTTCAAAAAAATTTGAAAATTTGTGAATTATATATAAAACTAATATGTTGACGTATAAATAAATAATAAAAAAGTTATGCAAATATATGTCTGATGCGTGCCATTTTCGCGATTGCAACATACGATTTTCGATTTAATCTCGCTCTTCATCGTATTGTAATTAGCACGCAGCACTATCGGAAATCCTCCGGCCTCGTCGTCGTCGTCATTCATTTGTTCGCCACATTTCTTTTCATCGCAACGTTTCCGTGAAAGTGCGCGTTTAAAAAACTCGTTATTATGGCTTGCAGTTCGTACGATCCCTCGGGAATCGTAATTTCAGCATCATCATTGCCAAAGTAAAATTTATTGTTCGAGGCATTCACGTTCGCTATCGTGTGATAGGTCTCAAAGTCCATCAGACCGAGCTCGTAATCGTCATCACTCAAATCTATGGCGGGAGAGTAGTTTACCGCGAGGACGTCGCTCCGCTCAACGTGAGCGTCGATGACATGATGGAAAAACCGCACAGCGAACACTGAGTCCTCCCAGCGACTCGTCAGGCTTTAAATTGCGCGCATGCACCATTCGGAAAAACCGTAGATATATCTGATCGCAGATGCTCTGATCGTAGGTTTGATAGGGTGTTCAATTGTACTCTATCGTCGTAACGCTGTTCCCGAAATAGCAAACCAGTTCTCTGGGCGGTCAAAGATTGCCAAAATTGTCGAAATAAATAACGCGATCTCTCCTCTTGGCATATGCCACCCAATGAGTACGGGGATCCGTCGCGTCGCCCAGATTCACGATATCGCTCTCGTTTCGACGCGCGCTGCCTATCAGTATTGAGTCACGCATGAAAACACCTCTAAAATATAATACGCGCATACGTCTTGCCAGTTGATCCAATTGTTCGTTGTTACACTCACGGGCATTTCTAACACCTTTCGGTTTTTTTTCTCTTTACGACATCCTGTCCGCGTTTGTACGGACCGAGATACAGTCCCCATCCGGGTGTATTTCTACAGAGTGAGATACAGTCTACGACCTTTCATTGCGTAATTGTAACGTTGCAATTCCACGAGTTAGCGTCGCTTTTTGCTTGACAAATTTTATAATTTATTAGGAAAAAATAAATTGTGCATAATGTAGTTTACAAAAGAAAAGTTTAAAAAAGAACGCTTTTTTTCAATTCAAACTATCTCATTGTCAGTAAGCGAGTTTTCGAGAAAAATGTTGCATTTTGTTTCTAGAATACGTGAGAATTTTTTCAGAATTTTTTGGAAAAAAAATTTTTTCAACTTTTTATTAGCCCAATGTTGGAATATATAGAGTGATAGATTTATCCTTGAAACGACTCCCAAAAATTTCTGATATTTGCATTAGAACTGAAATCACTTTAAGAATGAATTAAATAGTTGTAAGGATTTTAGTGAGAAACACAATTGATGGAATTTAAGGATAAATAAAATTTCTTTTCCAAAAAATTCTAAAAAAATTCTCACGTATTCTAGAGACAAAATGCAACATTTTTTCTAAGTAAAATTTTTCTCGAAAACTCGCTCTTACTGAGATAGTTTGAATTGAAAAAAAGCGTTCTTTTTTTAAGAAAACGGCACGTACGACCTTGTAAAAAGGCTTGAAAAAATTTTTCAGGGATGATTTTGAAAGGTCTTGAATCAAGCTTTTAAATTCTTTTTGTAAAATCATTGTACGATCTCTGGTTAAAAAACTGTACTGGTGGTTTTGAAGAAAAGAAAAAAAATTTAAATTTTTGCATTTTTGTTTTCCTTAAAGAAATGAAAAAATAAAAAATCGAGTGTATGCAATACATATTTTAAAAGGTCTTAATTCAAGCTTGAAAATGAGACCCTGCAAGTTTCTGTAACTCAACTGTGATTGAAGTTATAAAACTTTTTGTAACGAGTAAAATTGACTTCAGGTGGGCAAAAGCTATTGACCGGTACTGTATGTATTCTCAAATATACGTGACGAAGTCGTGTGTAATATGTAACTTTCTAAAATAAACAACACTAAACTGTAAGCTAAAATTTTTAAATCTAATATGCATTTAAGTTTATTAATTATATGTCTAATATTATATAAGAACTACACTGTAAAAGAATTATCTGTAACAAAAATGGATTATTAATTTATTTGCTTTTTTAAGATTTTATCTCTTATAAAATAAATCACTAATTCATTGAAAATAATGAAACTTTATTTAGATTATCAACTGAGTAGTCAAACTATCGTAAATTAAGAAATTTTAATAAGAGCATAAAATATCTAATTAATATATAATCATAATAATTACTACAAAATGTGTGAAATCACAACAAAATTACCTTTTCAAAAAAGGTAAAAGTATACGCGCTCAAAAAAACGCCTAAATTTTATATGAACCATGACTAATCTGCATATGGTTCTGCCACTTCATCAACAGTCACTCGTCTATTATTCAGAATCAAGGCGTTCAATATTGTCATCAATTATTGCTGTAGCTGGACATCCTGCTCTTTCATCATCCTTCACGCTCGTTCGACCACTTTTGAACTGTTCAATCCAACTGATAAACACTTCGCTGTGGCAAAACATTTTCCCCGTATTGTGCTAAAAATCTTCTATGAATTTCCACTCCTGGTACATCTTCAGACCACAAAAAACGGATTACAGAACGCTGTTCTTCTTTGGTGCAAACAGAGAGTGGCGCGGCCATCTTTACTTTGCAACAGCGTAAAGCGGACTGAGGTGATAACGCTGCAACCTATCACAGGCAAAGACAACGGTGACACTTAGACGTCTAGTGAGCACACAAAGCCGTAGAGCCAATAAAAAAAAATTAGAGAAAAATTACTTATTGACTTATCCTCGTATTATTTTTTCGTTTTAAATTGCATGATTTTTCAGCGGTTTTCTTAAATGCTGATAACTCTTCATTTCTTTTTGATTTTTTATTTTGGATTATGTTTATTACCATTTCTCAGTTATCTCAAAAGGATAAATTGAGTTGGAAAAATCTGAATCACAATTCACAAAAATTACAAACGTCATTGAAAAAAAGAAAGTCTACATCAGCTGGATGAATGATCCACTAATGTTGTAGACTTTCTTTTTTTCAATGACGTTTGTAATTTTTGTGAATTGTGATTCCGATTTTTCCAACTCAATTTATCCTTTTGAGATAACTGCGAAATGGTAAACATAATTAATTACAATACTCATCCAATTTGTTTATTCATTAGTATAAATAAAATTAATTATTATAAATTATTATAAATATAAGTTTATTATTACCTCTTCCTCCGTATCAAATTCATTATTATCTTTCCTTCTGTCTTCGTTTCTTTCTGTAACATTTATAACATCTATAAAATATTAAATGTATATAAAAATATTTATTTAAACAGACAGAAATGAAATAAGAAATAATGCATTACATACTTTCCAATTCTGTGACGCAGTCATTGTCAGAATCATTTGATAAACCTTCTACTGTCGGTCTTATTTCTTGTACTTGGTCGGCTATTGGATTTTCGGCCGCAGGAGAAGGCACTTTAGGTAGGCAATCGTTGTCGATGAAGATCTGCTTGTCGGCGGGCGCGCCGTTCTCCTTAACCGCCGCACCACTCTTGAACTTATCAATCTTGCCGTGATTCCGATTTTTCCAACTTAATTTATCCTTTTGAAATAATTGCAAAATGGTAAACATAATTAATTACAATACTCATCCAATTTGTTTATTCAATAATATAAATAAAATTAATTATTATTAATATAAGTTTATTATTACCTTTTCCTCCGTATCAAATTCATTATTATCTTTCTTTCTGTTTCCTTCTGTAACATTTATAACATCTATAAAATATTAAATGTATATAAAAATATTTATTTAAACAGACAGAAATGAAATAAGAAATAATGCATTACACATACTTTCCAATTCTGTGACGCAGTCATTGTCAGAATCATTTGATAAACCTTCTACTGTCGGTCTTATTTCTTGTACTTGGTCGGCTATTGGATTTTCGGCCGCGGGAAAAGGCAATCGTTGTCGATGAAGATCTGCTTATCGGCGGGCGCGCCGTTCTCCTTAACCACCGCGCCACTCCTGAACTTATCAATCTTGCCGTGATTCCGATTTTTCCAACTTAATTTATCCTTTTGAAATAATTGCAAAATGGTAAACATAATTAATTACAATACTCATCCAATTTGTTTATTCAATAATATAAATAAAATTAATTATTATTAATATAAGTTTATTATTACCTTTTCCTCCGTATCAAATTCATTATTATCTTTCTTTCTGTTTCCTTCTGTAACATTTATAACATCTATAAAATATTAAATGTATATAAAAATATTTATTTAAACAGACAGAAATGAAATAAGAAATTGTTTAGTTGTGACCGTCACAATTTATCTGTGTATATCAATCACACTCATGGATTAGGTGTATCAATAGAGCGTCAGAAGTAGAGAGAATCAATCCTTTGATATACAGAACTTTATTGTACGTAGGTTAAACAGAATAAAAATACAGAGGTGATTCTTTTTCACGTGAGACAAAAAGGCGCCAAAAAAATAAGTAAGTAAGTAAGTGAGTGCAGCGACAGGTGCGCATTAATACATGGAATATAGAACTAAAAGTGCAAGTGCACATTTAACGAACAGACTTTTTTTTGCGCATATTTTAAATTATCAATTCTGGACTCTAACAGAAATAATGCATTACACATACTTTCCATTTCTGTGACGCAGTCATTATCAAACAAATATGATACAAAAACTCTTATGGCCATCACGGTGCACACTACGCCGGTCGTTACGCCGATCGTTTTCAACACGCGCTGCAACTTGGACGGCTTCTGCAGCCGTCTTTTGCCGATCATGCCGTTCGAGGCGATCATTTTTACTGAGTAGAATCGTTGGCGCATAGACTTATATAATAGACTGCGCGTTCCGTGAGAGAGCTTGGGGCCAACACTAGAAAGAGAGAGCAATAGCGTAAGTAGTTATGTCTCTTTCTAATACGGAGGTGGTGGGGACACGAAGAGGAGAAGCTGCTATGCTTCTCCATAGCGATCCCCTCCGTACTCGTCCCCACTCTTTGCGATGTGCGAGTGAGAGCGCACTACTTACAGACTATCTCTATCCTTTGGTCTTGGCAGAAGCTGGCCCATAAGAACGCGCAGTCTATTATATAAGTCTATGCGTTGGCGTCGCGGACGGTCTCAATGTGACACTCGGCTCCCCAACCGGGATCGCGACGACGAAACTAGATAGAGCGACGACCGGGATTCTTCCTCACCGACGTGAGACACCACGAGACTGCGAGGACACGAGGAAACGCGTGGTCCACGTGACTATCGTGCAGACGCATTCACTTCTTGGACTCGATCTTCTTCGCGCTGCAATCGGACCTCCCGATAATCCTGACCGTTCTCGACACTGCTCGACACTGAAAAGGATAGAAGATTTGCGGATGATTTGAGAACCGAAGCAGAAAATTCAAGAAATAACACTGTTAATTTCACAAGAAGTTGTACTTAAACTTTGATTCTACATTTGATTCTATTCTTACGACTCGCTCAACGTCTTTAGCCTGTGAAGTTCCAACGGCTTCTTCTTCTTCTTCCGATTCAACCTGGCACCTGATTTCTGTCGAGATACAATACGGCCAAGAATCTCAACGGCGAGTGTCATGCATCTGTACGCTTACGGATAAGAGACCTCGCTGAAAAGATCTCGAATGTTAAGGCTGGCTTCACATGGGGCATAACTAGTCGGTGCAAGTTACGCTTACGCAAGCTACGCTCCATGTGAAGCCAGCCTTACCATTCGAGATCTTTCCAGCGAAGTCTCGTACTCAAGCGTACAACCTGTACTGTAGGAACTATTGCAGAACTGTCGTAAAATGCCAATAAGTCGGCTGGAACTTGATGTAACGTGGTAGGTTACTCTGGAGGTGAGGTACCAGCGGGCGAATTAAAAAATTATTTAAGAATACTTTAAGACCGGAACTATCGACGAAATCTATAAAAAGCGTCAGAACTATTGCAGAACTGTTGGAAAATGCCAATAAATCGGCAGGAACTTGCTGTAATGTTGTAATTTACTCTTGGTAAGGTGCCAGCGGGCGGATTAAAAAAATTATTTTTTTATATTTAAATCCGAACTGCCGCTGAAATCAGGAACTGTAGAACTCTTCGAAAACTATTGAATTTCGTGTTAAAAATCAATTTTTTCGAAATTTGAGGTGCCAGCGGTCGGATAAAAAATTTATTTAAAAATACTTAAAGTGCGGAACTATTACTAAAACCTATCAGGAACTATAGAACTCTTCTAGAACTATAAAATTTCACGTTCAATTTTTTCGAAACTTGAGGTGCCACGGGAAGTTAGCACTTCACATTTTCAAATTGCATTTTTTTTAAATCAACGGAACTATTTCTAAAACCTATCAGAAACTGTAGAACTATTGCAGGTACCAATGAAACTCTTAATAAAACTTTCGATTTTTAAAAGTGAGATGCCAACTTCACAGAAATGTATCGGAATGGTATGGAATATTTTGATTTACCTTAATTTATTTTACTACTACATGAGCGATGTCAAGGATATTTATATACAGGGTGTCCCAGACCAACGCATGATTTCAAGAATCTGCCATTAGCAGGTGATGATTAAGTATGGTATGTACCCTGTATAAGGATGTTCTATGTATGGACGTGTGTGCGTGCATACGTGCGTGCGTGAATGATATGTCAGAAGTGTGTCAGAAGAAACCCGGGTAATTACAATTTATAGTAGACCCAATCAATTTTAATAACCTTGATGCATGTATATTATCAAGAACATGTCCCTGAGTAGTATTCAAAAAGTCTTAATCGTCGCTCGTTGTTTATTAAAAAATTATTAACAAAATAAGTTTAATGAATAGAACATATTTTTAACACCGCGTACATTGTTTTTGAATTCCATAATGAAAAATATTTATGCGAGTTTCACATCTAATACGTACAGAGTATGCTGTGTCTGTTGAAACTCGAAAAAACATTATACATATAGGATATTTAGCAGAGTTTCTATTTCGTTGACGTTACAAATATCATGAACAAATCGCTGCTTTTTTTAATATTATGACAGATATGTATCCTATATCTCAAGTGTAAATAAATCTTAATATTGTTAATATACACTGGCGATCAAAATTATCGCACAAGTAAATCATGCAAAAATATCGTATGATTTCAAATAAGTACGATCATTTTTGACGTAACTCCGTCAAAAATGATCGTATTCTAAAATTTTTTTTTTGTTTTGAAGCTTAAAGTCTCTACTTTAAAAAGGACATTTTGAATTTATTTTTTCTTCCTTCGAGCCATCTCTTCAAAAGTAAGGAGGTGTTTTATTTCCCAAAAATTGCATAGTTTGACGCACTCTACGTGGTGGAAATGAATTTTTTATCGNCATTTTCAAATTGCATTTTTTTTAAATCAACGGAACTATTTCTAAAACCTATCAGAAACTGTAGAACTATTGCAGGTACCAATGAAACTCTTAATAAAACTTTCGATTTTTAAAAGTGAGATGCCAACTTCACAGAAATGTATCGGAATGGTATGGAATATTTTGATTTACCTTAATTTATTTTACTACTACATGAGCGATGTCAAGGATATTTATATACAGGGTGTCCCAGACCAACGCATGATTTCAAGAATCTGCCATTAGCAGGTGATGATTAAGTATGGTATGTACCCTGTATAAGGATGTTCTATGTATGGACGTGTGTGCGTGCATACGTGCGTGCGTGAATGATATGTCAGAAGTGTGTCAGAAGAAACCCGGGTAATTACAATTTATAGTAGACCCAATCAATTTTAATAACCTTGATGCATGTATATTATCAAGAACATGTCCCTGAGTAGTATTCAAAAAGTCTTAATCGTCGCTCGTTGTTTATTAAAAAATTATTAACAAAATAAGTTTAATGAATAGAACATATTTTTAACACCGCGTACATTGTTTTTGAATTCCATAATGAAAAATATTTATGCGAGTTTCACATCTAATACGTACAGAGTATGCTGTGTCTGTTGAAACTCGAAAAAACATTATACATATAGGATATTTAGCAGAGTTTCTATTTCGTTGACGTTACAAATATCATGAACAAATCGCTGCTTTTTTTAATATTATGACAGATATGTATCCTATATCTCAAGTGTAAATAAATCTTAATATTGTTAATATACACTGGCGATCAAAATTATCGCACAAGTAAATCATGCAAAAATATCGTATGATTTCAAATAAGTACGATCATTTTTGACGTAACTCCGTCAAAAATGATCGTATTCTAAAATTTTTTTTTTGTTTTGAAGCTTAAAGTCTCTACTTTAAAAAGGACATTTTGAATTTATTTTTTCTTCCTTCGAGCCATCTCTTCAAAAGTAAGGAGGTGTTTTATTTCCCAAAAATTGCATAGTTTGACGCACTCTACGTGGTGGAAATGAATTTTTTATCGTAAATGTTATGACAACCGTCGAATAATTTAGACTTTTCCGCGTAAATAAAAAAAAATGTAAGATTTCTTTTCACGAAATTATGGCGTTTTGAAGTTACCCATACATTTTTGTCCAATTACTGTTAGCATTACTATCCGATGCGCACCACGAGGAGATTGCTGGTCGGATTTGGCTCATCGTACGTGCGTGCGTGCATGCGTGCGTGTATGTATGTATATGTTATGGTCAAAGCCCGTAGCGCGGGCGTTCCTAGGATTGGTCAATGCGCGGAACAACCAAGTGTTTTGTCAAAGTCCGAATTAGTTTTGTATTTCGGCTTTTGATTGATGTGTTTTTAGTCCATCCTAGGAGTGACTAACATGGCTGGTCAAAGTTAGAAACTGAAAAAAATCACTTCGGACTTTGACTAGTTAATCCTAGGTGTGGCTTAATTCAGACTTTAAAAAATAAAGTCAAGATTTTTTTATAATATTTTTATTGTTAACATAAAATGCGAGATATTAATTGTTAAAGTTGACGTGTCATAGGATTAGGATACCTGTCATATCGACGCTATAGTAGCGAAGTGAGCATGCGCATGCAAATTATTCTCTGCTTTATTTAAAGCGGCAAATCTAACACAAATTATTCTTTAAATAAAACAGAGAATAATTTGTGTTAGATTTGCCGCTTTAAATAAAGCAGAGAATAATTTTGTTTTAAATAAAGCAGAAAATCTTGGATGGGGTTATTGTAATCACACCTAGGATTGACTTGGATAGCGTTATTGTAATCACACCTAGGATTGACTGGTCAATGCGTGGAACAACCAAGCATTTTGGTCAAAATCCGAAGTAATTTTTTCAGTTTCTACCTTTGACTAGCCATGTTAGTCACTCCTAGGATGGATTAAAAACACATCAGTTAAAAGTCGAAATACAAAACTATTTCGGACTTTGATCAAAACGCTTGGTTGTTCTGCGCATTGACCAATCAATCCTAGGAACGCCCGCGCTACGGGCTTTGACCATAACATATATATTTATCAGAAGAAAGCCTATTTATGCGATGTTGTCATACTTTTTACACGATTGAGATATTCAGAAAGAAGTTGTTCTCATCTATATTTTTGTTATATTATTTAAACGAGGTGTTGAAAATATGTACATTCTTTTAGTAGTCATTCGTGAAAGAATATGCCAAAACTCGAATATTTTTAATTTATAATTCTACTGTTGTGTCTATTTTTTTTTACATCTTTTTTACATCTGTATCTATAATGCTAAACGCACCCATATATACGATTCTATTTTTAAAATTGAATTTCTAAAACTCTAGATTTTGAAATTGCTTAAAATTCAAAGTTGATGCATTTTCTTGCGAATACTGTTTTACATGTGATTCTTAATTCTCTGTCATAACTTATCAACCTTCTGAAAACAATGATGGGAACAATTTTTATGAATATTCAAATTCCTTAATTAGCATAACCGTCAGAGCACGTGTTACGGCTGTTTAGATAATGACTATATCACCAAAATATGTAACATCATGTGAGTGGCATCTTAAGTTTTGAATTCAGGAAATTGGTTATAAGAAAAAACGAGACACGGCATTTTCAATATAATCCAGCAATAAATATCAATATATAAAATGGTTAAAGGGAAACCAAAATTCACAGATTAAAATGTATTTTTTACACTTTACAACTCAATGAGCTTGAATATTCACTCCAATCGCTTTTAATTGCTGCTATCATTGTATGGAATTAGGAAGAAACTATTTTAAATAAAAAATAATTAGCCCAAAAAATTTGATCTGTTAATATTTTATTGGATCAGTGCATCTTGTCAATTCTTTGTGGATTAAGTAGGACAACAATTGTTATACTTAATCCACAATTCTTTGTGGATTAAGTAGGACAACAAACAATTTAAAGATTTAATTTAATCAATAAAAAGTTTCACTCAATCAATTTAGTGAATTTCTAAGGCTGGCATGTATATATTCTACTGTATATATTCTATCCGAGTAATATAGAATTAATTACCTTGGTAAAATGCTGAAACGATAAACATTAAAACTCGAAGTCGTATGCGATACGGAAACATTTTCCTTTCTTGCTTAATATTATAGACTTCTCACAATTTTGCAGTTACATGCAATTAAATTTTTTCACAGATGTAACACGATGAATAGTTTGAACACGAATGTATCCTAGGAACGAAGGATTCTTTCTCTTTACGAACCCAATTATCCTTTACTTTGAAGAATTTTATAAATAAAGAGAAGAAGAAAGAAAAGGAAAATGAGAAAGAGTGAGAGGGTGAGAGGGAGAGTGGGAGCGGAGAGGGAGAGAGGGAGAGAAGGAGGGAGGGAGAGAGGAAGGGAGGAGAGAGAGAGAGAGAGAAAGAGAGAGTAAGTGAGAGAAGGAATGAAGCACGCGCATGTACGCATACACGCACTCATGTTCGCATATACATAGAGATCGATGGAACGTTCAGAAGATAAAGTTAATTATAAAGTCAATAAAATCAGTGAAATACGCTGCTGATCGTGGTTATTTCAATAAAAATTACGATGAAATGAGTAAGGGGAGGGGATAAGAAATAATAGGTATCTGATTTCAATATATAGGTAACTTTTATTGATATCTTTTGTTTGATTTATACTCATGAATATTTTTTGGAACTTCGGAGAACTTATTCCTTATCCCGTCCTAAAGAAAGCAAAACCTTTAAACAACCTTGGCTGTTATATTTAGGTAGCAGATAGCCGTTATGATGATGCGATGATCATGTCGGATTTTACACCATTTATTCTCAAAGTTAATTTATTGTTAGAAATGTTGTGCTTTTAACGATCCTAAGTCACAGAACAAATACATTATTAGAAAAGTCGAGTAGACATTATTTTAAAATATCTTCAATAGGANAGTTTATTTTTATTTANGTCACTTACAAAATGACATAAATAAAAATAATATATCCTACTTTCACTTTTTAAAGCTAGACTTATACAAACATGCCTTTTGACATGTAAAACACTTAGAAGCCTGTAAACAACT